>JAJIBD010003143.1:125000-192567 GCA_021461705.1 Cryptotis parvus | reverse complement strand
CGCTGAGAATGCTCAGGGTTTATTCCTGGCTCTGCACTCATGAATTACTCCTGGTGTTGCTCAGGGGACTATATGGGATGCCAGGAATTGAACCCAGGTCAGCCACATGCAAGGCAAACGTCCTTATCTCTATGGCCACCCATGCCATCTTGTCTCACTCCACTCCTTTCCCTCTGAAAACTTAGTTCTGTTGTCAGTGTCCACTGGTTTATTTCTTTGTCTGCACATACATTTTATTTATTTATGTACTTATTTATAGGTTCGGGCCAGCACCCAGTGATTTTCAGGGGCTATTTTTGGCTCTGTGCTTGGTATTGACTACTGGTGATGCTGAGGATCCATATGTAGTGTCTGAGATTTGAACCAGTTGGCAGGAAGCAAGTTAACTTCTGTACTATCTCCCTGGCCCATTGTCAATTTTTTTTTTTGCAGTGGCAGGTATCAATCCCAGAGGCACATGCAGGCAAGGTTTCAATCCCCAGACCATATTCCTCAATTAAACTTGAGAAATATATATATATATATATATATATATATATAACATTCCATACATGAGTGAAATAATCCAATACTTTCTTTTTCCCTTTCTTTTTAATTTTATCTCTATCTATCTCTCTCTCTCTCTATCTATCTATCTATCTATCTATCTATCTATCTATCTATCTATCTATCTATCTATCTATCTCTCTCTCTCTCTCTCTGTCTGTCTGTCTGTCTGTCTGTCTGTCTGTCTGTCTATCTATCTATCTATCTATTTGCTTTTTGGGTCATACCCAGCAATGCTCAGGGGTTACTCCTGGCTCTACTCTCAGGAATTACTCCTGGTAGTGCTCAGGGGACCATATGGGATGCCGGGGGATTGAACCTAGGTTGGCCATGTGCAAGGCAAATGCCCTCCCTGATGGACTGTCGCTCCAACAGCTTCTGACTTCCTTTTTTTCTGACTTCTTTCACTTCACACAATTCCCTGGTGCTCATTTCATTTTGCTACTAATAGCTAAATGGCATCCTTTTTCACAGCTGACAAGTATTCCATGATATAATGGACTGTATGTTCTTGATCCATTCATCTGTCATCAAGCACTTGCATTATTTCCCCTTTTCACTATTGTAAATGAATTTGCAATAAATACTGGGGTGGGGCTAGAGAGATAGGACAATGGGGAGGGGTTTGTCTTGCACACAACTGTTCTGAGTTGGATCCCTGGCATCCCATATGGTCCCCTGAGCACTGACAGAGTAATTCCTGAGTACAGAGTCAGAAGTAAACCTCTGAGCATTGCTGGATGTGACCCAAAAAAAGCAAAAATAAATAAATAAATAAATAGATCGATGAATGAATGAGTGAATGAATGAATGGATGAGTAAATAGGGTATAAATAAGTTTTCCTGTTCATGTATTAATATTTTCGGATAGTCCCAAAAGTAGACTGTATCATCATACAAAAGCTTGAGGTTTTGTTTTTGTTTTTGGCCTTTTGGGTCACATCCAGTGATGTTCAGGGGTTACTCCTGGCTCTTCACTCAGGAATTACTCCCTGGCGGTACTCGGGAACCATATGGAATGCCAGGGATTGAACTCAGGCCATCCAAGTACAAAGCGAATACCCTAACCACTGTACTATCTCTCCAGCCCCCAGTAGCTGAGTTTTAGCTTCCTGTGGAAGCATCTCAATGATTTCAAGTTGGGGCCAGAGTTGCCATTGCTGCCCACAGTGCAGGAGGGTGCGATAATGTTTCTTTTGATGTAAAGTCATTCCTGCAGGGTTCCAGTGTCTCATTGTGGTTTTAATTTGCATCTCCCCTGATAATCAGTGACCATAGCATCTTTTCTTATGCCTGTTGGCCATCTGTAGGTCCTCTTTGGAGAAGTGTCCATTCATCTGCCCACTTTTCGGTGGTGCTTTTTTTCTTCTTGGGTCACACCCGGCATTGCTCAGGGGTTTCTCCTGGCTCTGCACTCAGGAATTATTCCTGGTGGTGCTTGGGGACCATATGGGATGCCGGGATCGAACCCGGCATGGGCCAGCCGCATGCAAGGCAAACGCCCTACCCACTGGACTATCGCCTCCGGCCCCTGTGGTGCTTTTTAATGGGGATGTTTTGTTGTCATGTATTACTGTCCATATCATATCATCAGATTCTCTCTTTCCATCTGCATGTGCACATACACACATTGTTTATGTGTAAGTTGTATACAAAAGCACCTAGACCCATAAAACAGATGTGTGTAGAATTGGTAGAATACATACATATTTGTGTACTTTAATGTATTAGAACATTTCCAGAAGATGTCTCCCAAGAATTGTTCGATTTTATGGGTGTGAGACTACAATACCAAGACGAGGCAAAAGACTTTTACACTGTTTTTGTCTCTTTTCTCCATGAACACGTTATCCTTGGTTTTATTTATTTACTTATTCATTCTTGCTCATTCATTCGTTTTTTTTTTTTTTTTTTGCTTTTTGGGTCACACCCGCCAATGCTCAGGGGTTACTCCTGGCTCTGCACTCAGGAATGACTCCTGGCGGTGCTCGGGGACCATATGGGATGCCGGGATCGAACCCAGGCCAGCACAGGCCGGCCGCGTGCAAGGCAACGCCCTACCCGCTGGGCTCGCTCCAGCCCCTCATTCATTCGTTTTTTGTTTAGTTTTTTTTTTCTTTTGGGTCACACCTGGCGATGCTCAGGGTTACTCCTGGCTCTGCACTCAGGAGTTACTCCTGGCGATGCTCAAGGAACCATATGGGATGCTGAGGATGGAACTTGTTGGCCGCTGCAAGGCAAATGCCTTCCCCGCTGTACTATAGGTCTGCCCCCCCCCATTCATTTTTATTTTGGACTGGACCACACCCAGCAGTGCTGTGCTTGGGGTCTCTCTTGGTAGTGCTAGGGAACCAAGTGGGATCTGGGACCAAACCCAGACTTTCTGCATATAAAGCATGTGCTATGGCCTGCTAAGTCGCCCCAACCCTAATCATCAGTTTTTCATTTTAAGCAATTTTGTGAAATGGCAGAAGGGAGTAACCTCTCTGCTCTTCCTCTTTCTTCATCCAGGTTTTTTTTTTTCTAACTACAGCTTTTCCACTTACTCCCATATTTACTCCTCCCTGAGTACCACAGTTCGCTTGTGGGTATGGAAGATTCTCAGGGGTGGGGAGATAGGACACATTGAGGGGAAGCAGTGATGTATAGAAATACCCAGAAGACTGTGTCCAAGTGAAGGAAAAAACAGCTTCCTGGTTTTCTCTGCTCAGGACCACCTCTCCCACCCCTCTCCACTGCTCCCCATGTGGATCAAGAGGGTGCTCAAGGATCAGGAGTGAAATGACTAACAAGAGTGAATGACTTTTCCCCTCTTTCAGCATCAGTGTGCCTGGCTGTATCTGAACACCATTCCTCTGTGCACTTTGCCAGCCCCCAACTCCAGCCAAATAGCTTCTACATGTCTTATGGAAAGATCCACAAACTCAGTTCTCACCCTCAAGAATGCCTACATCAAGAGAAGAGACCATGCAAGCAGCTCTTCTTAGTACGCCATGCCAAGAGTTGACATTAGAAGGCACGTTTCCACCCACCCAACTATGCTTGCTTGGTGTGTCTCTGCAATTGTTAAGACTGGGTGGCCTCATGACCACTGAAATCTCATTTTTTTTAATATCCCACTCAAGTAAAAGTGGCAGGAGAATTGCTGGACTTGAGGAGCATAGGAGGTAAGGTCCGACCTGGTCACGGTCAGAGCCAGAGAGACACCCGAGACTCTGCAGGCCTCAGCAAGGCAGAATGTGTGGCGGTTGTGGGGGCAGAGCGAGGCAGATGGTCAGATGGCGAAGAATCAGCAGCTGAGTGGGCTGGGAAGGGCAAACAGGAAAGAGACCCAGGACACCCAATAACAACGCAGGCAGGATCCTGGCACAGGGCAGGCGGAACAAGCATCTGCTGCCTCCTTTTCTCCCTGAACCCAGGAGAAGCCCAAATGGAACCGAGCCTGGCCTAGGACGTGGGTGTGTCTGTCTCTGAAAATTACTCTACCCTTTGTAAGAAGACAGACCTGATATGAAGAAACCACTGGGCACAGCTGGCACAGGAAGTGGGTACCCCAGAGAAACTCTCTGAGCTTGCACAAGCTTCCTGGGGCTGCCCTTCCTGACCCCGTGTTTATCACTGTTTACTTTGCTGTCACCCAGAGACACCACCAATATGGTAAGCTGACACCAGAGCTCACCCACAGAGCCAAGGGCCTCCTACTTCCAGTTCCTTGCAAGTTTGAGTAATCTGGGAGACCCTCTTTCAGCCTAGATATGACCAATTGAGGGCATTTATGCCGCGGAGCAGCTTACCAGATTCCCACCAAATTGTGATGGTCTGTCAGTGGCTGAGCACGGAAAGACCTTGGACAGAGTTTGCCGTCAAGCAGGGGACCCCAACTGCATCTGCTGAGGAAAAGTTTGTGCAATCCAAATCTGTGCTTGGGAATGCCCAGAGACTTGCTGTGACAGCTGGAGTTGCTCACTATTTATTTAACAAACACTTATTGAGCCACTACTATGTGCAGGACACTGAGTTAGAAGCCCAGAGGTTTGTATAGTGAGGAGCAAAATCAGACATGATGCCAAGAACTCATGGAGTGCCTTGCATACTTGCAGAATTCACCTGGGGAGAGAAATATTAACCAAGTCACAAGCAAATGGGAACTGCCATGGGAGGTGGTCAAGAGAAAGACAAGTGATGGAGCCAGTAATCTGGGGCTGTGACTAAGGTGAGGAGCTTCAGGAATGAAAGGCCAAGGAGTTAATAAGGCAGAGTGGGAGGAGAGCTCTTTCCCTGCATGGAGCAGCCAGCATACAACCTTGCAGTGACCAAGAGCACTGTCCATGAGGGTCAGCATGGTGGAGACATGCCTGCTGGTGTCTGAGGAGAGGACACACACTAAAGCAGGCTGCGATACTACAGAAGCCTCTCCTGAGAAGAGATGCAGCCCATGTCAGGGAACATCAACATGCTGTGGGGAAGTGTCACAGAGCCTGAACTTGAAAAGATCTAAAAATTTTGAAAATACCACGAGAGAGCCATGCAGAGACTAGCCCATGGGTCCATTACAGAGGTAGATAAATACCTAAAGAAGCTATTATAGGGCCAGAGAAATAGTACAGCAGGCCAGATGCTGGGCCTTGCAGCCAGCCAACCAGGTAGTTTCAGAAGCTCCATTTGGGCTCTCAAGATAAGCCCTGAGACCAAAGGGTGTAGCCAAAAAGAGAGGAAAGAGGAGGAGAAAGAGCAGCAGAGGGAGGGAGGGAGGAGGTGGAGAAGAGGGAAGAGAAGGAAGAGGAGGGGAGGAGGAGGAGGAGGAGGAGGAGAAGGAGGAGAAGGAGGAGGAGGAGGAGGAGAAGGAGGAGGAGGAAGAGAAGAAGAAGAAGAAGAAGAAGAAGAAGAAGAAGAAGAAGAAGAAGAAGAAGAAGAAGAAGAAGAAGAAGAAGAAGAAAAGGGAGGAGGAGAAAGGAGTAGGAAGAGGGAGGAGAGGAGGAGGAAAAGAGGAGGGAGGCGGATGGAGGAAAAGGGGAGAGAAGAAGGAGAAGAAGATGGAAGGAAGAAGAAAGATAAGATTAAAAGGAGAAGAAAGGAAAAGGTGAAGGAGAGAGAGGAGGAGGAGGAGAGGAGGAGGAACGAGGAGGAGAAGAGGAGAAGGAGGAGGGAGTAGAAGGAAGAGGAGGAAGAGGAGGAGGAGGAGGAAGAAGAAGAGGAGGAAAAGAAGGAGGAGGAGATGACTCTCTGGTGCCCAAGGGGGTAAGGTATGGAGAAGAAAGCATTGGAGAGATTACAGGGTACAGGGTTTCTTAGGACAGGAGGTCAGTGATAGATCCTAGCAATGGTTTTCATTTGGGGTGTGGGAGGGCAGAGAAAGAAGTGCAGGGGAGCTCACCCTGTAGCTGACATAGGCCCAGAGCACCCCCTTCCCAGAGAGACACTAAGGGACAGGTCTACAATGAGATCATGTGTGTGTTTCGTTCTCAATCGACAGTGGGATATGCAGGGCAATGCAAGCGAGAACCAAGCTGAAGATTCACAGTTATGAATCATCTACCTCCAAGTAGTAATTTGCAGCTGTTATTGGCTGGAAAAATCAGAGTATTTGTGTGGGAAGTTGAGAGGCCCCGGGATGAACTGTGATGGATTACAGGGTTCGGGACAGGTGGAAGGAGGCAGAACTCTGTCCATAGCCCTTCCTCCCTCAAGGCCCCCATGTCCATTCCTGCAGAAAGAATAAAGGGTCGCCTCTTCTCGTCCTCCTGCACTCCCCACCATGCTTTACTTGCCTTCCTTTGGCCACTGGAGTTCATTGCACTAAGCTGCTTCACCCCCACACTGTCTCCAGAATGGTTACACTCCGGCTCATCCTGTGTCTTGCTTCACTGGAACATGTGCAGGATGCCCTCTGGAGCTCCCAGCCCACAGTCCAAGCATTCTTCCCACGTTCCCCTGCTCTGCTCTCTAACCTGGATCTGAGGACACATCTGCTTGTCACCCTCTCAGGTGGGCAGTCAGTGTCTCCCTCACACCAGTGCACACTAGCCCTGGATGTGGACCACAGGTGCCCCTTCTCTCTGCTGCTGGTTGCTGCTTCCAATAGCCCCTCTCCACCCGTCCTTTCTAAAGTCCCCCAACTTTTTTTTTTTTGCTTTTTTGGGTCACACCCCGGTTATGCTCAGAGGTTCCTCCTGGCTCTGCTCTCAGGAGTTACTCCTGGCAGTGCTCGGGGACCACATGGGATGCCGGGATCGAACCCAGGTTGGCTGTGTGGAAGGCAAATGCCATACTCGCTGTGCTATTGCTCTGGCCCCAAGTCCCCAACTTTGAAGAGCAGTCACCAAATTAAACCACCGGTTTCACATACAGTCATCTGTATGGAACTTCGAGTCTCACTTCCTCTTAGCTCCTCACTTGCTGGCACACACACGCCCAAATGCCTTGCTAGTAATCCTTTGTGATTTTGGTATCATGATAATAACTTTCTCCCCCAGCCTTGAACTTCTCTCCTCCCATGGCTTTAGTCTCCCTCATCCACTATCCTCCCTGATGGTAGTCCTGAACCATTTGTGACCAATAGTAATGAGAGAATTAAAAAAAAAAAAACGAAAAGAGAAACAGATGACATTCGTGTTAATAATATACTTCTATCCAATCTGTCTAAAACATTGTTATTGCAATATGTACTCAATATTTTAAACTATTAATTAAATGTTTTGACTCTCTTTTGCTTGTACTAGGTCTGGGGAATTTGGGGTTGTGCTGCCTCTCAGTTTGGACTAGTTCCACACCAGGTGCTCAGTGTCACACACTACTAGGGGTGTTGGGCAACCAGTCTCTAGATAGATCTTGTACTGCCCTCTGTTTTTACACTTGTACACTCTCTGTTTTAAGACAACCATCTCTCCAGTCAGCTCCTTTTCTGTCCAGCTCACCTACTCCTTTTGCTTTAATTCTTGCTTTGAATTCATCGATCCTTTGATCTAGGATGCATATGTGAACTTCCTCTCTGCCTCCCTTATCATGCCCTCCTTGCCCCATTTAAAGTTTTTGGCATTTCTGAGTCTTTTCCACTCCCTCTTATGTCAGGCAATATGATACTCTCCAGATCCATTTAAGCTGCAGAAAGTTGCATGACTTTATCTTTGCTTAAGGCTGCATAGTATTCCATTGTATGTATGTACCATGGTTTCTTTATCTGGTTATCTGTTCATGGGCATTTGTGTTGTTTCCATATTTTGGCTATTGTGTACAGTGCTGAAATGAATGTAGTAATGAAGATGTCTTTTCTCCTTTGTACTTTTGACCCTGGCAGTATATTCCCAGGGAAAGACACTGGTGGAAGGTAGAGAGCACTAGTGAAGGGATTGGTGTTGGAACAATGTTTACCTGAAACTCAATCATAAATATTTTTGTGATTTTTTATTTGTAGTTATCCAATTACAAAAAAAGAAACACTAAACATAGATAGATAGATGGATGGATAGAGAGATGCATGGCTGGACAGATGGACGGACGGACGGACGGACAGAGCGAACAGACAGACAGACAGACAGATAAAAGTTCATGGGCAATTTTGAGTCTCACAGTTTGTTCTTCATCTCTGCTTCTTTGTGCTTCTCTCTCCGCTGACATTCACTGGGCAAAATGCAAATCTGGGTTCAGTCCAACCCAGCCCACTGCACAGCTGCATGCATCAAAGAAGTCCAGGGGAGCTTGAAGAAAACATTGTTGCAGGGGGTTGAGGAGCAACCGATAAATCATTTGCCTTGCACACGGCCATCCCAGGTTTGGTCCTCGGCATCCCATATGGTCCCCTGAGCACCGTCAGGAGTAATTCCTGGGTGCAGAGCCAGGGAGGAACCTCTGAATAACGCTGGGTGTGACCCAAAAAGCAAAACCCACTTTTTTTTGTCTTTTACTCCTTTGGGCCAGTCCTGTTTTAAAATCGGTGTCATCATGCTCCAGATGCTACTTCAGGGTAAAGTAGCATTTCCTTTATTCCTCTTGCTTCTTCATTCTCCTGTTCTTTTGCAAGATATCTCAGCCTGTTCTCTCTTGGATTTATCCCTCCTTGGTCTCACTTGTAGCTGATGGTCTTGCTTCCAGTTGCAAGAGAAAACTGGTAAGATTGAAAAGACCTTGCCCAGGTATCCCCCATGCCCCTCTTCCCGCATCAGCCCGTGGTGGCTGCTCTCTTGCCTTCCTCCATCGCTGTAGTGCCATATCATCTTATTCAAGCTACTCTCTCCACTCTTGCATCATATTCTGTTCCCACACCCCCCCAAGCCAGGATGTTACACCAGTAGTTAATGCAAGTCATGCATTTTCTCGAATTGTTTGTCCCTCTGGTTTCGAACTTTTGTAATCAGATAATACTATAGTTTGCCCCAACTTGTGAAAAAAAATCCCATTTCTTCCTCCCCTAACTACCACTCTGTTTGTGTTTTGCTGTCTTTCGTGTGCCATCTCCCATTTGCTCTTGATTTGCTCCAGTCATCTGTTGTCCCCACCACTTCACCAACAGTGACCTTCATGTTGCGAAAGTCTGGATGACTCTCAGTTCCCACTTCTCTTGTCATATCAGCGACACTGGATTCGGGTACTGATTCTTCTTTGGGACACACTTGTTGCTTCTCTTTTGGCATGCTATATTTTCCTATTTTCCTTCTTCTGTCATGAGTCCATACTTCAATCTCTTTGTTAGGCTTGAACTTGTCTGTTCAACTTCTAAATGTTGGGGTGCCCTAGGATTGATGCCTTGTCCTTCTTCTCTATACATGTTTTATTTTTTTGCTTTTGAGTCACATTCGGCGATGCTCAGGGGTTACTCCTGTCTCTGCACTCCTGCCTGGTGGTGCTCTTGGGGGACCAAGATGCTGAGATGCTCAGAATTGAACCTAGGATGCCTACATGCAAGGCAAACTTCCTACCCACTGTAAGGTAGTGGCTCTGGCCACTCTTCCATTCTTTATTATTGATTGAAGAATTTCAAAGCTTTAAATGCCATATTTATGCCTGGATCCCCAAATTTATATTGCTTTGCTAGACCTTCCATGTTACCAAGAGGTTGGATATATATATATATATATATATATATATATATATATATATCCAACCTCTTAATTATCTCATTGACCTCCTGAGGTCAATGAGAGCTCTGACATTGCTCCTGAGGATCTGACAGACATTTTTTTTTGGGGGAGGTCACACCCGGCGACTCTCAGGGGTTACTCCTGGCTTTTCGCTCAGGAATTACTCCTGGCAGTGCTCAGGGATGCTGGGGATCGAACCCTGGTCGGCCACAAACAAGGCAAATGCCCTACCCACTGTACTATCGTTCCAGCCCCCTGACAGACATTTCAATTTAAACATGCTCAAAGCTCAGTTCTTACTCCATGACCCCAAAACTTGCTTTATCCATTATCTTCATGTCAGCTCAAAAGAAACTACATTCTTCTTCTCAGGCTAAAAGCTTTGGCATCCCTTTCTTTGGCAATCCAAAAGCATTGAATCATGCTGGCTTTCTCATCAAAACATTTCTAGAATCTGACACATTTAACTCTCCACCTCCATCATCTCTCTTGATTTAATGCAATATCTTGTCTACCTACAATTTACTGTAGAAACCCATTAGTCTTTTATCTGATTTCAGATCATATTATTCTTTGATCAAAACTTTCTTTCTTTTTTTGGGGAGTCACACCCAACAATGCTCAGGGGTACTCCTGGTTCTGCACTCAGGAATTACTCCTAGTAGTGCTTGGGGGAACCATTTGGGATGCCAGGACTTGAACCATGCTTGATCGTATGCAAGGCAATGACATCCCTGCTGTACTATTGCTCTGGCTCTATCCTTCCTCATTTCACTATGAACGAAAACCAAAGTTCTTTCTTAGTTGGCTTTATTTGGGGCCACACCTGGTGATGCTCAGGGCTTACTCCTGGATTCACTCAGGGACCACTCCTGGCAGTGCTTGAGGGATCATATGGGAGCTGGAAATCAAACCCAAATTGGTCACATATAAGGCAAACAATTCTACCATCACTCCAAGCCCATGAAAGCCAAAGTTTTTTTTATTATTATTATTATTATTATTATTATTATTATTATTATTATTATTATTATTATTTTTGCTTTTTAGGTCACACCCGCGATGCTCAGGGGTTACTCCTGGCTCTGCACTCAGGAATTACTCCTGGCGGTGCTCGGGGGACCATATGGGATGCCAGGATTCGAACCCAGGCCAGCACAGGCCGGCCGCGTGCAAGGCAAAGCGCCCTACCCGCTGGGCTATCGCCTCCGCCCCAAGCCAAGTTTTTAAAGCAGAGTTCAGATTCTATCCAAATCCTCTCTTGTGCTCATTTCCTATGGTTAATTCTGCTCAAACTGTAAGGAAAACTTGGAAATCTGTGCCCCTAAGGCTTGGCATCACTCAGAGTAATTCCTGATTGCAGAGTCAGGAGTAACCTCTGTGCCGTTAGCTTTTTTGTTTTGTTTTGAGGCCATACCTTAAAGTATCCTCAGGGGATACTCCCAGCCCATTGCTCAGGGATCACTGTCAGCAGTGTTCTGCTTGGCCCAGTCCAAGGCTCTAGCATGCAAGTATGTGCTTCAGCCCTCAGAGTCATCTCCCTGGTGCCACCAATGCTTAAACTGGCCATAACTCCCTAGCTCTGTCAGTTTACTGGTATCAGATGGCATGCACTCTTCTTTCAAGTCTTTGCTTCTGGAACCCAGAGCTGGTAACTTTAGGGAACCGCGTTTATACTAAGCATATCAAGTAAGCCAGGGGGCAGAGAGATAGTACAATGGGTAAGGTACTGGCCTAGAGTACAACAGACCTGGATTCAACCCCCAGTACCATATCTGGTCCCTGAAGACTCACTAGAAGTAACCCTGAGCACACAGCCAGGCATACTGGAATACAATTTTCCTTGGTGAAAAGCTCCTCATTGGGTGTGTGATTTTTTGTGTGGAGAGTAAGAATTGCCATCTAGTCATGACACAGCCATACTGGTCTCCTTGCCGCCATTCCAAAGTCCAAGGGCCCTTCCTGCCTTGGACCCTCCCTGGCACTTGCTACCCATCCATCTTGGAAGGCTCTTGCCAGACAGCTTCAAATCTTCTTTGCATCCTTACACTCATGCCACGTTCTCAGTGAAGCCACCCCCTAATTACTATCCCTTTAAAAATGCATAAAAACATATACACCAAGCTGAGTAGGGTACAGCATGTAGGGTGCTGATCTGGAACATTTCAGCCCAGTTGGATCCCTGGCATCTCATATGGTTCTCCAGCACAGGCAGGAGTAATTACTGAGTGCAGAGCTAGTAGTTACTCCTGAACATTGAAAGGTGTGGCCCCCAAACCACTAAATAAATACAAATAAAAATACATAAATCAGATCGAGAAATAGAACAGCAGGTAGGGCTCTGGCCTTGCATGTGGTCAACTGGGTCAATCTGCAGCACCATATTTGGTCCCTTGAGCTCCTTTAGGAAGTGATTCCTGAACTCAGAGTCAAGAGCAAGCCTAGGGCATTGTTAAGTGTGTCCGAAAAACCCAAACCAAAAAAAAACCCAAATAAATAAAACCCAACAAATAAAACTATATAAACTAACATACTTTATGATTCTCCCTTCCTTCATATATATTTTTTCTTTTTTTTTAATTAATACTTTATTATACCACCGTGAGATATACAATTACAACGTTGTTCATGTTTGGAGGTTTCGGTCACATAGTGTTCCAGCACCCGCCCTCCACCAGTGCCCATATCCCACTGTTGGAGGACAGGTTTAGCTATTCTGGGAGTTTTGTTGTTTTGCCCACTCCCAGCTTAATCTACTTAAGTCAAAGTTCATTCTAATGAGACTTCTCTTCTCTGTAAACACTGCTAGAGGGTATGGCACTTTCAGAAGTCACCTTGATTGAATAACTTCTGACTTATACATCTACTAAGACTTCTATGTTTTCTAGATTGGGCACAGCTCCTCTTTATACCCACTGCACCCAGCGTGGGACAGTTAGAATTTACCAGGAGACTACCACCCTGGCTACGCTGAGACTATAGGAAGCTATAGGAAGGATCATACTAGTTTGCTCTAAGCAGGCAAGAGTGACCTTTTTCAGTACATGAGAACAAGATACTCAGAATCACCCTGGTACAGATAATAATAAGAAGGACCTTGTGGGTACCATCTAGATTACATAAAGCTCATGAAGTTAAGATGTATTACTTTATATCAGCCCTCTCTTTCTCCAGTGTTTTACATAAGAGATAATCTCCTTAGTCCTTGGCATAACCTTTGTTTATACCTGCAATAAGGTGTGGCACTACATTCTGTTTAGAGTTCTTTGTTGACATGCCCCTCCTGATTGGATCATTTTGGTGTATATAAGGGGCTGACTTGAGGCCGCTTCACCGTTTGCCTTTTGGTTCCTCAGCCTTCAGCTTTTGGCTCCTGTGGCTTTTGGCTTTTGGCTTTTGGCCTTTTGCTCTTTGGCCTTTTGCTCCTTCTGGGTAGGACTCAGCTCGGGTGAGATCCTCTCTCTCTTTGGTGGGAGACTTAGGCTCTTTTGTATGGTCTAAGTTTGGACCAGAGCTAAAGTTTGTTCATTATATTGGAGTGCTGTGGAAGAGCTTTTGTACTATTAAAAGCCATTTTTGGAACTGCACCGAATCGTGAGTTTTCATCTGTTCTCCCGAGTCCTCGAAGGTAGAAGACAACCTCTGTCCTGACACTGTCAGGGGACCCGGCGGCATTCCCTGCCATCCCACCACCAATGTCCCCAATTCCCTCCTCCCTCCCATAGCCTGCCTAAATGGCAGGTTCTTTATCTCTTTTCTTTGATGCTCAGGGGTTACTCCTGGCTCTGTACTCAGGAATTACTCTTAGGGGTCTTCAGGGAACAATATGGCATACCAGGTCAGCCACATGAAAGGCAAATGCCCTACCCATAATACTATCATCTGGCCCCAAAATTTCTTCATAACATTTGTCACCATAAATCTATTATCAAACCTCTTTCTTGAAGGGTCATACTCAGCAATGCTCAGGGATTACTCCTGCCTCTGAAATCGGAAATTATTCCTGACACTGCTCACAGGACCATGTGAGATGTTGAGGATTGAACCTGGGTTAGCTGCATGCAAGACAAATGTTGAGGATTGAACCTGGGTTAGCTGCATGCAAGACAAATAACATACCCACTCTTCTACAGCTCTAGCCCTATAAAACTATCATTAAAATATTAGTTTCAGCACCCAAATAACTACTGCTACTTACTGAATGTCTTTGTTCATAGCTATCTCCTCTCTTCTCCCTACTTCTCTCCAGGCAGTAAGTTCAGTAATGTATTCATCTTGGCCCCAGTAACTAGAATAGCATTGACACAGTGTGGGGGCTCCATACCTGGAATGAATGAATGAATGAATGAATGAATGAATGAATGGAATCCAACTCACAAAGTAGGCGGGAAGGAGCAATCAGTAATCACTGTCTTCCCGTTCATCATCGATTTGCTCGGCGGGCACCAGTAACATCTTCATATGTCCTGTCTCATGCAAGTAGAGCCCAAGGGCACCTGCTTGCTCCAGGAACATAAAGAGCCTCAAACCATTCCATCAGGTCATAGGAATGAGGTCTATAATTGTTACTGGTATTTGGCATATCAAATACAACACGAGTAGCTTGCCAGGCTCTACCGTGCAGGTAGCATAGTCTTGTAGTCATCTCTAAATCCAGCATTTATTGATGAACTGCATGGCCGCGATAGGCTGGTCTGCTGGGTGGAGTTCTGACCAGGGGAAGTCCGGATATGGAAAATGGAGTCCCTCATGGAGTGGGGGGTCATCTGGCTTGTTGCAAGGCTCTACTGGGGTGGCGGGCCAGGGCTAGAACCCACCATCCCTCCAGGGCGACTTGTGAGTGGCTGGGCACAGGGAGAGCCAGTAGCAGCTCTGCCCCATGTCTGAATCAGTAAACCAGAAAGAAAATTGTGAAGGGAAGGAAGTCTGAGGACAAGGAACTGGTCAACAGTGTGGAATGCTCCTGGTATGTCAGGTATGAGTAGAACAAAGTTCGCTGACATCAAAGCTAAAGGAACAGTCCCAGGGCGCCCTTTCAGTAAAGATGCCAGATTGGATCTGGATGAGGACTTGGTGGTGGTGGGAAATGAAGACGAATGTTGGCAACTCTTTCTAGAACTTTAGTGGTGAAGGAAACTTAGAACAATACAGGGAAACCTCAAACGGCAAATTCCAGCTCCCACCTTTTGAATGCAGAGAAGGCAGAGCTTGCTCTCCTGCCCTCCTGGGTCCCCAACCCCTGTCAGTGATAAAATGCACCTTCCTACCACGACTGCCGCCTAATGTTGCATATGGGTATTCAGGAAGTCTAAAGAAATGTGTCCAAATAGCTAATAGGGTCATAAATAGGGTGATAACTTTTTTTCTGTTTTCCTTTTTTGTATCTAATTTTTGTTTTCCTAAGGCCATTATACCTGATTTATGAGAAACACCTTCCAGAGTTCAAAGTCTCCAGTGGCATTTCCCATTTAGGCAGGTCCACTGCCCCAGGAAGAACCAGGATGAGGAAGTGATGATGATGATGATGATGAGGAGGAGGAGGAGGAGGTGGAGGAGGAGGATGATGATGAGGGTGATGATGATGATGATGATGATGATGATGATGGAGTCACTGAGCAAACAGCCACATGTGGTCGCCCACCCCTCACCCCACCCAGGAGAGTACAACCTGCTCACCCCATCAGCATGAGGAAAGTCTTGAACTAGACAATGACTGAACATACACACAAGGATTACACACCCATTTAAAACACAAAGGGAAAAGAATATTTAGCTCTGAGAGGCCCAAATTAGAAAGAATCCTATTCTTTTACTTTAAAAAAAATGAGGGGGCCTGAGTGATAGCACATCAGGTAGGGTGTTTGCCTTGCACACGGCCGACTTCGGGTTTGATGCCCGGCATCCATATGGTCCCCGAGTATTGCCAGGAGTAACCCCTGAGGGTCGCCGGGTGTGACCTAAAAAGAAAAAAAGAAAAAAAAATGAAGTAGGAGGGAACCTGGGGACACTGGTGGAGGAAAGTTGACACTGGTGGTAGATTGGTGCTGGGACACTGTATGCCTGAAAATCAACTATGAATGATTTTGTAAATCACAGTGCCTTCATAAAAAATGTAGGAAAGAAAAATAGAAAAGAAAATACAGCAAAACCCAACAGTTAACATAAAAAAAAGTTACCTGGGAGAGCTGCCAAATTAAACTAATCTTTATTAATGCCTTTATTGTTTTTTTAAAAAGAAAGAAAACTTATCTTATTGTAAGACCACTTAACACAAAATCTACCTTCTTAGGATGATATTCTTTTTGCTTCATTTGATCTAAAAGGGGAGTCTAAAAAGCCAGAGAGATAGTCCTGGTCTTAAGGCACTTGTTTTGCACAATGTGTCAACACTGATTGAATTCCCAGCCCCGCTTATGAACATTGTCTTCACAAGTTCTCTCCTCTCAGCTTGCTGGGATTGATGAAGACTGTTTTTTATTGCTTACTTGGCCTCTGACTCATGGTGCCCCAAAACTGGGCCCCTACCTCCTTGGTCCTGGCATCATGCCTGATCTGCAGTGGCCTGTGACCCAGACCTGAGGGCCCTGATATGCTTTGGGGAGTAACCTGAAAGCAACAGTGAAGCCCAGACCCCTTGGACCAAACCCTCCCCTTCTTTGAGAGGCACATATCAACACACTAGACAGAGCCTGGCCTTTCTCACCAGTATTTGGATGGAACCCCCAAATCTGCAGCTGGTTCTTTTCTAATTTTTTATTGGCTTTTTGGGTTACACCGGCAATGCTCAGGCATTACTCCTGGCTCTGCACTCAGGAATTAGCTCCTGGCAGGGCTCAGGAGACCGTATGGGATGCCGGGTTAGCCGGGCGCCAGGGCAAACGCCCTCCCTGCTGTACTATCTCTCTGCCTCTGCAGCTGTTTCCCTTAAGACAGGGCTGCTTTTCAAAGACAAGACTAGGTGAGCAGCCCTGGATAATCTCATGGCTGATTATTGAGGTCAGCAGGGAAAAGTTACAGTCCTCTGCAGGTGGGACCCGTGGGCTGATGTGGAATGTGGACTCCGCGACTTGGACTTGCCCGTGCAGGAGGGAAGCTTTGGTTCTCACAGATGGACCTTGGAATGAGCTCGCCTCTGAGCCCCACGATTTTGCAGAGGTTTCCAAGCTCATCTGAAGTCATGTAGGCAATGACCAATGTCAGTGTATAAGCTTTTATCTCTTTGGTATCCAACAGCTTAGGCAGGTTCAGAGAACCCTTTTTCTGCCACAGGCCATTTGGGTATTTATAACATCACTCACAGGACATGCAATATTGGCAGATAGGTCATGGCAGCTGCTGAAAGTATGTTTCTGTCCCATCATTTACCAGGGCCAGGTCACAGGATTTTTTTTCAGGCTTTGTATATATATCCTGTTTGGGTTAGGTATTCCTCGCCCCTGGTAGAGATTGGTCAAATGAGGCCTCTTTGTCCCTATCACCATCACTGAACCCAGCTGCTATGGACTGGCCTCCTGTACATGCAGCTGCCTTATCTGTCTGGGGATTATCTGTCCTTCTCAGCACGCTGGCTCTGCTCAGGAACTGCTCAGCCTCAGCGTCGTATCTGAAATCTCATGTGATGGAAGAGGTGGAGAGACAGTAAAGGGGTCAGGTGCTTGCCTTGCATGTAGCCAACCCCAGTTCAATTTCTGGCATAGTACATGGTCCTCCAAGCACAGTCAGGGCTTGCTCCTGAGCATAGAATCTAGCTTGGCCTCTGAGTACCCTTGGGTTTGGCTAACCTGGGGTTTGGCTCACCCCACCAGGTCGATGAAAACCAACAGGAACTTCCTGTGTGACTGCCTCATGAGTTCCACACTGAAAAAATTGAAACTGAAGAAAGGGGTGAAGGAGTGACAGTACAGCAGGAAAGGAGCATGTAGCCGAGCTGGGTTCAGTCCCCAGCATCGCATATGGTTCCCTGAGCCCCACCTGGAGTGATCCCTGAATCCAGGCAGAGCCAGGAATAAGCCCTGAGCACTGCCTGGTGTGACCCCCCCCATTAAAAGAAAGACAAGGACCAGAGAAATAGTACAGCTGGTAAGGAGTTTGTCTTGCACACGGTCAACCCAGGTTTGATCCCTGGAAACACATATGATCCCCTCAGTACCACCAGGAGTGATCCCTAAGCACAGATCCAGGAGTAAACTCTGAGTACAGCTGGGTGTGGTCCAAAGGTCAAAAAGAAGGAAAAAAAAAAGAAAAGAAAAAGAAAGGCAAGAAGGAAAAACAGTATGTCCATAAAATCTCCTATAAGGATGCCAAATGATACAATTTCCTGAATCAAGTAAAAATCAAATGGATGATCACATAAAGGAAGCACCCCAAGTGCACTTGGCAGCTAAGGGGCTAAGGTTCAGCTCTCGGGACCTGAGTGATAGCCCAGCGGGTAGGGCATTTGCCTTGCATGCAGCCGGCCCATGCCAGCCCGGGTTGGATCCTTGGCATCCCGTATGGTCCCCGAGTAGCACCAGGAGTAATTCCTGAGTGCAGAGCCAGGAGAAACCCCTGAGCATTGTCGGGTGTGACCCAAAAAAAAAAAAACCAAAAATAAATAAATAAATAAATAAATAAATAAAGTTCAACTCTCGCTCCATCTGTTTTCCACAGGGCAACCTAGAGGAAGAGGCAGTTAATCCACCACTAACCCCGCTTTAGTGGAGCATCTTCCTCCTAGGGGCTTTTGGAAGCTCTTAGTCAGCTGGAATGTGACGTTGGCATGTGGTTTATTGCTGATTTCTGCTCTCTCCCCATCCCAGACTCTGCATAGATGATCTTGCCTCCTACTTCCCGAGGAAAGAGACACATCAGACTGGAATTCCTCATCTTGCCGACACCAAACGTGCCACCACCACCACCAGCTGCCGTCTGCTCCCTTTTTCCTTCTGTCACCTTCCCTCATGGAACCAAATCCCCGCCCAGAACTTGGCGCCCACCCCTTGAGGTTGTTGCCTTGGGAATTATGTCCAGCATCCTTTGCCTTCCTTTCTCAGGTCAGTCTCCCTTTCCCCCTCAGTTGGTGGTCCTTCATGGTGATCTAGAAACTACCATTAGAATGAGATAAGCCCTGATCTAAGCTGCTGTTTTCCTCCGAGCATCTGCTGGGTGCGGACTGAAAGCTCTGAAAGCTCCCGCGTGGCCTTACTAGTTCAGCGGATATAACAGACATTGCTTTGTTCTCTGGGACACAGGTTTCAAAATAGAATGTTGAGTGCTTAGCTTGGTCATATCAATGGATGTATTGAAGAAAATTTTACTCCTGCAAGATTAGAATAATCACCACCACCACCACCAAATATTTAAAGACCAGGGATTCTCACACATATTTGTGCTTTGGACGCCCTGGCAATCTGGAAAATCCTTGGTTTCCCTCAGAATAATACTAAATGCACACAGCAAAATACAGAGGATTACCAAGGAAACCAAAATACAGTTATCAGAAAAACGTGGCATGGTGATCGCTTTGCTGCTTGTTGGAAGCATCCCAAAAGAAAATGTAGAGGCAGGTTCAATGCGTTTATAATTTCAAAGCAGGGATGACGAACACAAAGGAGAGTGTCAGAAAAATAATGCAACAACGGTGGAAGGGTAAGAACAGCTGTGATTTTTGTGGGTGAAGACAGAGTACAACACCTCCAATATTACAGATCCTTGCTTTCTGCAGGCAGAACTGCCTTCCCTGAGGGTGGGGGTGTTTCAGTTACATTTCGGTACGTTTCAGTACATGCAGGGACTTCAGTTACATTTTAGTCAGAGATCATAGGATGGAAGTTCTCGCTTCCAGGGACCCCTGGGAGTCTGGGTTCTGTTCATGATCCCCGAGTTCCGAGAGCCTGCCTTGGGAAGTGTTCTCAGGAACTTGGATCTTCCCTTGCATAGAACCAAGGAGCTCAGAGCAGCACGGAGGGGACACAAACGTCATTTCACCTTGGTTTGCGTCCCGAAGGGGACGAGCTAGGAAGTGCCAGTGCCGTGTTGGGGCATTCTGCCAACCTCCTATATTTTTAGACCTTGGAAATGGACAAATGGAAGGGTTACTCCTGAGATTTCGCGGAGAGCTAATCTGACCCCTCCCTGCTGGAAACATCCTCCCGGCTTGGCAATAACCAGGCTCGGAAAAGTGAACTCTTGATTAAAAACTAATGTCTCCTAGCCGGCGCGGGTTTCGCGCATCCAAGTCGGCACCGCTCGGGCTGGGACTCTGGGATGCGCCTTCTACTCTCCCACCGCCCATGGACTCCGCTCCGGCCCCGATCGCATCCCCAAGTCTCTGACGAATGCTGGGCAGCCGGTGCACCCCCGACCCGCGCCGCCCTCGCACATTTCGCGCTCGGTTTGGGTGCGCTATTGCGCGTCCCGAAACCCCGAGCGACCGCACTGGAGACGGTCCCAGCTGCGGGCGTCCCAAAGGCTGGCACAGGAAAAAACAAGTATTGGCGGTAATTGGCGCCCCGGATCCTCGGTGCAGCCCGCGACCCTCCACCCCATTCTCCTCCCGCGCACATCCCCACACCGACCCTCCAAACTAGCCACCCAGGACCTAAAGGGGGTGGAGGAGATCCTGGTGGGCCGAATCGGGGTCTCTGCCCTCGTCCCCTCCAGCTAGCTCCAGAGGGAGGGTGGACCGCGGGACGCGGTGGTCCGCACCCCCACCCCGTGACGCCCCGCCCTGCAGTCGGCCCGGCCCCCGGTGGGAGCAGCGCGCGGGGGCGTGGGGCGCTGGGCGCGGGCGCGCGCGGCGGGATCGGGGGCCGGGGCGGGGAGTCGTCTCACGCAGCCAATCCTAGGGCCGCCCCTCCCCGCCGCCGCGAGCCAAGCCGGGGCGGGGGGGGGGGAGCCGGGCGGCGGCGGCGGCGGCAGCGGCGGCGGCGGCGGCGGGAGGGATGGAGCGGGGGCGGGGGATGCGGAGAGGCGCGGAGACGGCCGCGGCGCTGCAGAGCGACTGGGGCGGCGGCGCGGCTCCTGGCGCTCCCCCGGCGCCCGCCCCGACCCGGTGAGGGCCCGGCCGCCGAGGCCCCGGAGCCATGGGCTGCATCGGCTCCCGACCGTGGGTGGGTACCGCGGCGGGGCTCGCTCGGGGCCGCCGCGCTCCCGCGGCCCCCTCCCCCACCCCCTGCGCGCCCCCCGGGGCCTGCCCCCCGCACTTGCCCCGCGCGTCCCTCTGCTCCCCGCTCTCCTCGGCTGCTCTCTCCAGCTTCCCGGCGCCGCTCGCCTCCCGGGGCGCGGTCCCTCTCGATCCTCCTTCCTGGCTCCATCCTCTCCTGCCTCGCTCGCCCCGACTCTCGGGTCCGGGCGCCCTGCACCTGCAGGCCCGCGCCTTGACTCCGCCGGTCTCCCCTCCTCCTTTTCCCGTCCATTTCCCGTCCATAGCTTCCCCGCCACCCCTTGCCCAGAGCCCCAAGACTCTTTTGAACCCCTTCGCCCTACGGCTGCACCGCCTGTCGCTACCCGGGGTGTTCCCGGCCCTATCGCTTTGCTTCTCCGCTGCCTTTTTCGGTCGCTCCAGCCTCCCCGGGTTCGCTTTGTTCACGTGCATTTTCCTCCGGGGCGGGGGCGAGCTGCGCGGGGGCCTCGGGGAGGCAGTGGGGTGCACGCCCGGAGGGGACGGAGTCAGAGTGGGCTGGGGACGCGCGAGGTGTGAGGGGCGGCTCGGGGTCGGGGGGGGCGGCGGCGCACGCCCTAGAGGGAGCGGCCTCTAGACGGGCGCTCGAACCACCCGGGACCTGGCCGCACCTGTCAGCGGGGGCCGCGGGCGGGGCCGCCCCCTTATTTACCTTGGATTGGGGGGAGGGACGAGACGCCTCGGAAGTCGTCTTAAGCCGGGAGCCGGGCTACCGCCCCTTCCCCCCCAACCTCGCACCCCGGGGACACGCTTCACGCTCCACCTATTCGCCCAACCCTCGCCCCACCTCCCACCCTCTATTTTCCCCATTCGAACTCCCAGTTTCTCCCGCCCACACGCCCCAGTGACCTCAGGCTGAAAGAATAAGTCGTATTATTATTACAAACAAACTCTGCCGGTAGCCCGATTTCTGTGAGACCCGCTTTATTTCCATGGCTACCCCCTCCTCCCCTGCTTTCCCCTTTTCTTAGGGTGCTCTCTCCCTCCCCCCGCCCTGCCCCCCCCACGGCTCTGACTCAGCTCTCCCTTTTCCACAGAGGCCACCCCCTCCCTCCCCTCGCTCCCACTCTGCCCTCCCTACCACCACCACCCGAGATTGTTCTGGGCCTGCCCCGTGCCAGTGCTCTCTCTGTCGGGACGACTGGCACCCCCTCTTCTCCCCCAGAGCTCCTGGCCTGACCCCTCTTACCTCCCTTCTTTTGACCCCAGGGGATCCATCCCAGACCCTCTTTGGAGCACTCCTGCCTCCATCATGCACGTCCCCGCGGTGCTCCAGCCCATTGCAGGCCAGGTACCTCTTGGTGGTCAGGAACTCTTTCAGCTCACCCCCTCTCAACCTACCCCTAAACCCAGAGCTTGTGCGGAGAGGGATATGGTCAGATGGTCAGCCAGCTAGGCTTACCCATGTCTTCCTGCAGGGTTTTGTTGTTGTTATTTGTCTGTTTCGGGGCCACACCCAGTGGTGCTCAGGAATCACTCATGGCTCTGTGTTCGGGGATCACTCCAGAACGGGGCTCAGGGGGTCATATTGGCTGCTGGAGAATCAAACCTGGGTCTGCCTTGGTACAAGACAACCCCCAGCTGCTGTACCTTCACTCTGCCCACCCCCATGTCTTCCTGTGGGCCCACCCTGCCCTCATGCCCACTGGCAACCTTCACTAAAAGCCCCTCACTGAATGATTGCCATCCTTCCGGCCCCAGTTTCCAGTTGTGTCAGTCCTCAAACTGTCCACCTTCTTCCCTAGTCTTTTGTCTGCTCTTTGATTCTAATTCTTGACCTTTTTTTTTGGGGGTCACACCCGGCGATGCTCAGGGGTTTCTCCTGGTTCTGCACTCAGGAATTACTCCTGGTGGTGCTCGGGGACCATATGGGATGCCGGGAATCGAACCCTGGCCGGCATGGGCGCGGCGCTGCAAGGCAAACGCCCTACCCGCTGGGCTATCGCCGCCCCATAATTCTTGCCCTTTTTGTTTTGATTTTAAAGCCCCTCTGACTCTTCCTCCAGCTCTGCACCCCCTGCTTTTGAATCATACACTTAATTCCCAAAGACCAAAGGCTTTCAATTCACTCACTTTTGCTTTCTCTGTTCTCAGACCATACACCTACCTCTGGTCCTCCAGACCACCTTCTCTGAGGGTTGCTAATGTGGAGCTCTCTGGGCAGGGTACATCCCTGCCACATCCAACCCAGAAAGCTCCCCCAGCAACACTAGGAGCTCCGTGTTTGCAGAAGCATTGAAGATGAGAAGCACAGCTTGATACACCCCTGCGGCCAGTTTCCTACCAAAACCCACCACTGCCCCTATGTAGAAACCACAAGCAAGAAGGGCTTCTAGCACTTTCCCTAGCGTGCTCTCTGGGCTGGGTGGAAATGCAATATTTTGGCTCCACCTCATTATTTTTCTTCCCAAAGATTGGGGGAGAGGGAAGAGGCGGCTCACCAGAAGTGGGCCATCCATAGAGGAGTGGTCACTGGAGGGTAGGGAAGATTCTGGAAGGACTGAACCCTGCTTGTGCCTTCTGTGTGAAGATACCAGGGCAGGACTCTCTCTCTCTCTTTCTCTCTCTCACTCTCTCTGTCTCCTCTCTCACTCTCTCTCATGGGTGGTCACACCTGGTGCTCAGGGGTTATTCTTGTCACTACACTCAAAAGTTACTCCTGACCATGCTTGTGGGACCCTACGGGATGCTGGGAATGGAACCCAAGTGGGCAGCATGCAGGACAACTGCCCTACACTCGCTCTGGTCCAAGGGCAGGCCTTTAAGAGAGGGCACCTGTCTCCCTCTTCAGGGAACGAGGTGATCGCCGTGGACTGGAAGGGCCTGAAGGATGTGGAGCAGATCAATATGGACAGCACCAGCTCCCTGCACGGCAGCAGCCTGCACCGGACGCCTACCGAGGTGAGGCCCCTCCACAGACTCCTGCCACCCCCAGGGAGAACCATCCTGAGCAAAGCCTTGAATGATTCCCCCCAAATTCCAGGAGAACCCCCATGCCCTCCTTCCAACCCCCTCAAGAGCCATCTCTCCCTCCTGTGTTCAGAAGGCCACTCTTCCAAATTCTGGAAGTTCTGAGGAGGAATTGTGGGGTGGGATGTGGGGGGGATGGGGGGGGGTGTTACCTGTATTTCTGGAAGTGACCAGGATTCAGCATCTTTGTTCTCTCTTCACAGCAAACCCGAACCGACTTCTCCTGGGATGGTATCAATGTGAGTGTGGCCTCCCCCAAACTCTTCAGAACTCTGCCCAAATCCTTCGTCTGATTATTTGTCCCCAGATCCTCCACCTCACACTGCGTGCCCTGGCACCAGCCCCTACCGGAGCCCCCACATTCCTCCATAGCCCCCTACACAAACTTTCAAGAGCTCTGGTTTCCTGGTACCACACTCTTCCTTCTCACCTACCCTGGCCCTCTCCTTCCTCCGGGAACTGGGACCCTCCACATAGAGCACACCCCGACCCTCTGACTCTCCCCATCCTACCCCAGCTCTCCATGGAGGACACCACTTCTATCCTTCCAAAGCTCAAGCGAAACTCCGAATGCCTACGGCATTGGGGCCCTGGCCAAGTCATCATTCTCAGGTGAGACCCCTGCCCAGGGTGCACTGCCTGGGTGAATTCTGGAAGTCTCAGGGGGCTCAGACTCCTCCTTCTTAAGGCCTGAAGAAGATCGCACCTCCTCCCCACTGCCCTTCTGGCTTTTTTCTGCCAGAGTCTCTCCTCCCTCCTCTTCCCTCGTCCTCCTCCTCGTCCTCTTCGGCCCTCCTCCTCTTTTCTCCTCCAGGCAGCCCCTCTGGGGGTGCCGCTCCCTAAGGATTCCCGGCCCTATGAGTAGAGCCCTTGGGATGAAGGTGGTGTTGGGGGGTGAAGCGGGTCTGGTGTTTGGCTACATTCTGGAGCATGTCGGTCATGTCTGGCCTCTCAGGGATTTCAAGAAGCATGAAGGACCACGTGACAAAGCCCACGGCTATGGGCCAAGGCCGTGTGGCCCACATGATAGAGTGGCAGGGCTGGGGGAAGGCGCCTGCCATTCAGCCACAACACAGCCATGAAGCCGTGCGCAGGGACACGGATGCCTACTCTGACCTCAGCGATGGCGAGAAGGGAGGCACGCTTCCTCGCAGGTAACTTGTCCCCCAGCACCTTAGGGGACATGTTTGTGGGTGGCCAGAGATGGAGCCTCTAGCTCAGTCCTGTGTCCACATGATGTATACCCAGTGGATGACCACCAGATTCAGTTTCCCCAAGCAGCTCTAATTTCAAGGACTTTATTTATGCTGGTCAGTTTCCTCTGACTTAAAAAAATAAATTATCTCAAAAGACAGAGAGGAGGGAGGAGAGATGGTACAGCAGGTTGGGCGCTTGTCTTGCACACTGACCCAGTTTGGATGCCCGGCACTCCGTATGGTCTCCCGAGCACTGCCAGGAGTCATCTCTGAGCACAAAGCCAGGCATAAGTTGTAGCCTCTCACCAACCAACCCCTAAACAAAGTAGAGTTTCATGGAGGCCACAGTCCACCTGTCCTCAGTGCTCTCTCCTGGGAGGACTAGGGTCCAAACTGTGATGAGTACAGGCTAAGAAGGCAAAGTCCTCAGACTCCAAAAAGACTTTTAGTATTCATGAAGATAAAGAAAAGAAAGTCTTGGTTCTCTGCTGTTTCTGGCCCATAGGCACACAGCAGTGGTGGACTTCCTGGACTAGTGACCTATGGCAGTGTCCAGAAGAGAAAGGGACATGGGGGGGCGGAGCGATAGCATAGTGCGTAGGGCATTTGCCTTGCATGCGTCCAACCCGGTTCGATCCCCAGCATCCTATATGATCCCCGAGCACCGCCAGGAGTAACCCCTGAGCATCGCCGGGTGTGACCCAAAAAGCAGAAAAAGAAAACAAAAAGGGATATGGGTGTGGAGAGGGTGGTATACTGGAGAACACGTGTTCTTGGCAGGCAGGGCGCACCCAGATGTACCTGGGAAGGACCACAGATGTGAAGGAGAAAGGGCCTGGGGTGTGTTGGTTGTGTGGGTGGTGGGAAAAACACTCATGGCGGGGAGCTAAACATTTAAGAGCGAGGGAGAGGTGCAGTGCAGCTGTTGGGGTGAAAGTCACGTTCCTTGCAGAGCTGAAGAGAGTGGAGTCAACTTTCCCATCTTCCCTCCCCTGTCCTTACACCTTCCCCCTTTCCACTCTGGACCAACCCACCCCATGATGCTCCTTTGGGAATTCCCAGTCTTGAACTATCTATCTACATCTCTCTCTCCTTGGCTAGGGAACACTGCTAAGTTGAAGCCTCTTTAAAAAAGGCAAATTCTGTGATTCCCCAGTTTGAATTGCCATAGGCTCACTCACCAGAAGATCCACCCCAACTGTGACACCTTGGAATCCTAAATCTAATCTCCTGGGAAGTTTCTCCATGGTTTGCCTTCAGAGGCAGCAGAACCCAGCACTGTAGCTGCTGGCCACCTGTGGCTGCTGAGAATGTGACATGGGATCCATCCAAATAGACATGTGCTCTAAGTGTGAAATAGCAGCCTGATGGCAAAGATTTTGTGAGGATGAAAGAATTGAAAAGTGCCTCATTAAGGGGCCAGAGCAATGGTACAGTGGGAGGGAACTTGCATGCTTGCAGTCAACCCAGGTTTGATCCCCAGCATCCTGTTTTGATCCCCAGCAAACTTCCCCTGAGTCCTACCAAGAGAAATTCCTGTGTGTGCATTCCTCTGAGTGCAGAGCCAGGAGTTATCCCTAAGCACTCCAAGTGTGGCCCCAAAACAACAATGAAAGTGCCTTATTACTTTCATAGGGTGTATATGTTGAAGTGATTCTCTTTCATTTATTGGCTGGGTGATGCTAAATTAAGTTCTCCTGGTTTGTTTGTATTTTAATTTTTTTCTTTTTGGGTCACATCCCACCAAGCAATGGCTGCATGCAAGGCAGACACCCCACCTGCTGGACTATCGCTGCGGCCCCATTCTCTCCTGTTTTTGATGTTCTTCATTACAGCCCCATGCACCTTGAATGTGGCCCCGTGCCCATATCCTATTCTCCTATGTGTGCTAAGGTTCCCCTACCCCTCTGCATGGCTGAGGGTCCTGAGGTATCTGCTCATGACTGTGTTTCCTTCTCCCAGGGTCATGGGAACAATTTGCTATCTCTGAAGCCACCCTCATGGCCTGGTCTTCCATGGATGGTGAGGACCTGAGTGTCAATTCCGCCCAAGAGCCTTTGGGTTGCAACTACAGTGACAACTACCAGGAGCTTCTGGAGAGTCAGGGTGAGGGATGGTTCCAGAACCCCGACCCCTGTAGCCCTAAGATCCTGCCGCCCCACCCTTACGTCTCAGCACTCCTTTCCTCCTCTCTGCATCCCACCTTTGATTCTCTGTGCTCCTGGCCTTCCCTCTGCCTTTCCGTTGTGACCCCCCATGAAATCTCTCCTCAGATGCCCTGGCTCAAGGTCCCCTGGATGGATGGCCGCACTCCTATGTGTCCCAGGGCATGTACTGTCTGGGATCTTCTAGACGCCTGGGAAGCGAGTGACCAGTCCCTCATTGCCTCTCCGCCACAGGGTCATACCTTGGCCCTGCCTTTGATGACTCACAGCCGAGCTTGCACGAGATGGGGCCTTCCCAGCCTGCTTTGGGATACTCGACTCAGGAGCCCCCCCACCTTTTCTTGGGGAGACACTGACTGGGCACCAGGGGTGGGTGGGATGGACCTGGCAAGGAGCCAGGATGAGGAGAAGAAGGCCACTGGCCCCCGAGGAGGAAGAGGGACGCGGGGTGCCGGGACCTGGAGTCACTTTCGCCACGAAGACCCCGAGATGTCCACAGCACTCAGTCGGAAGGTGTCGGACGTCACGTCCTCGGGGGTGCAGTCCTTCGATGAGGAGGAGGGAGAAGCCAACAACTGAGGGCAAGGTCATTCTCTGCCCAGCTACAGTCCTGGCCTCTGAGAAAGCAGAGGTCACATAAGGGTCCCACCCAGGCGAAATGCTCTAGAAAGAGAGAAAGCAAGACTGGCCCCTGCAGAGGCCCAGTGAACTTCACCTGGCTGCAAGCTCTGGGCCCGGGGGCATGGAGCCACATGTGGATCTCAGCCCTTCACTCCATGTCTTCCAGGAGCCTCAGGGGCAGTGGTGGTCTGAATGCCTCCTCTTCTCCATGTCACTTTTGCTTTTCCTGACTCTGTGGCCACTGCGGCTGGCTCATTCCTACTGGGAAGAATAGACCCTTGGGGTGGGGGGGGGGAGGGGGCACCAATCTGGATGGACATGGCTCACTGGAGAGGCCATGAGCCTTGGGACGGGAGGGTGCCTGTGCTTGTGGATCTGAACCACGGGAGAGCTGACGTGGCAGGAGGGGCTGCTGCCCACACAGGCCTGCCCAGAGCCCAAAGTCCCTGCTGAGAATAAGAACAAACACGGCCACTCATTCTGGCATCTAGAGGGTCTGGGGAAAGAACCCAGTGCAGGCTGGTGGTTCCAGCTCTTGCTTCCCTCTTTCTGCCTTCTCTCATCCCCTGCTCTGGGAGCCCGAGCCCTGGGGGGAGCGAGGGTGTGGGGAGAATGCAGAAGGCGGGGGGGTCCTGACCTGGTGGGGAAGCAGGAGACAGCCTCTCCCTCCATATAACCCCCACCCCGCCCAATTCTCTGGAGCTGTTTACATTTTCTCTTTGCCTTTTCTGCATTTTTATATCTTCTTGGGGACTCAGGGTAGAGTGGGGGGTGCTGCCAGGCCCTGGGCGGGTGGGTGTCTGCTAGGGAGTGTGGCCATTCTACCTTAGCCCTTCTTCAGCTCCTTACAGGAGGTGTCTGCCCAGACCTACTGCAGGGATGAGGAGGAATCTTCCTTCCAGGACCAGGGTTCAGGGCCACGCCAGCTCCTGAAACTGCTCAGTGCCCCCCCCCCCCCACCACCACCCCAATCCAATTTCCATTCGTGCAGTACCAGGAGGCCTCAGCATTTCCCTGAGAGGTTGTAATGGAAGGAGTCGGGTAGAGCTGGCCAGTGCTCTGCCCCGCTCCATAGCAGGATACCCCAGTTGCTTCTCTGGGCCAGGAGACAGAAGCCAAGGGTTTTATGGGACTACTCGCTATCCCCTAATTTCCTGAGCCTGACTAAGTCTCTAAGCTTCCCTGCCCCTCCACGAGAATTCTCTGTCCTCTGCAGAGAAGGGGGCGCTGTCAACACCACCCCCTACCACCCAGCACTCTGGGCACAAACTCCAGACTCAGGCTCTGGACTTGGTTTTTTATAGATTGAGGGAGGTTGAGGGAGTGGAACTGCTCTGTCCCTCAAGCCTCTGCCGCCCTCCCTGCACATGCACACGCACACGCACACACAGACTCCGGATAACACTTTCTGTCCTTCTGTAAACATGCCAACATACACATGCACGCACACGCATGCACGCACGCGCGCCATGACGCACACACACAGACTCCAGATCACACTTTCTACCCACATGCTCCTGAAATGCCACTGGAGACCGGGTGCCCTGTCTTCCCAAGCCAGTAGCATGGAGCACAGTGGTGAAGTCCCTTAGGTGCCATCAGGCTGCCCAGAGCAAGGCTGTCCCTCCTCCCCTGGAGGCCTGACCTCTGTGTGGGGGTGCCCCGGTGGCCAGCTGCAGAGGGGCTTTGGCGTTTGCATGTTCACCTTCCCTGCCCCCACCCCCCGGACTCCTCATCTCTGTGCCCGGTGACCCCACTCTCAGCCCCCTTTCCCCCAAACCCCCTCAGTGCCCCGGACTCTGCCCCACACTCCCATGAACTTCAATCTTGATTGGGTTCATTTCTCCTCTTTCCTTTTCTGCCCGGAGTCAGGGAAGGTATATGCACCTTACCACCCTTTCCTCAGGAAGCCAGAGGCCCTGCAGAAAGATGATGGCCACCTCGGAGGACTCTAGTAGAGCCCAGGATACACAGAGCAGAGGCTAGGGTGTGTCTTGAGGCCCACCAGAAATGACCTGGGCCCCTTCTAGAACTGTTCTGCAGGGAGGCGCTGCCTCTGGTGCTAGAGGCCAGCTGCATGGCATTTGTCTACAGCCTATTTGGGGAGAGGGGACACGTGCAGGAAGAAGTGAGGGGGGGTCACTTTTCCTTCGGGGTCTAGGGCTGTGCCGCATGTTTTCACAGCAGCCACAGAGCATCGCTGGTTTGCTGTTTCCTATGAACGAAATCGGCGTGATCACTTGACATCCCGTTATTCATCGATTTGCTCAAGCAGGCACCAGTAATGTTTCCATTTGTCCCTATCACGTGCTAGTGTAGCCCAACGGCATCTGGTTGCTCCAGGAATATGAAAAGCCTCAAACCATTTGTTCAGGTGAACGAAATGCTCTCACTAAAATGATATCCTTGGGGTGGGGTGTAGTGGGGGGGGGGGTGCACTTTCATTTTCAAGTCACTTTATTAAAGGAAAATGCAAATCTTCCATTCCTCCCCATTCCACGGCCCTTTCCCACGCCACCGGGTGCAGGAGTTTCTTCCCTTCTCCTGGTGTCTCCCATCCACCCATCCACCCTCCTCCAGGTCTGGGAGCACCCCTGTTTCTGGCTTGTCTCAGCATGCTTTCGTAACGTGGCACTCCCACCCCAGGCCCGAGAGAGATTCTATGACATGTATCACAGAGAGAATTATATACAAATATATAAATATTATAGATTATATACACATGGGCACAGCTCCAATGCCCTTCCCTCTCTCCCAGGCCTCAGTCTCTCTCTCTCTAGGCCTGGGGACGGGAGAACGTGTCCCTGGGGGATAGATCATCAGCGGCACTAAACCATGTGGTGGCATCTTTGGACTGTGAGTGTCTTCTTTGGGGCTGGAGACGGGGTGCTGGGGAGGGAGCAAGAGTTGAGGGGTGCACATGGACCAGGCCTGTGGGGAGGGCAGAGAGTATTCGGACATGCGAACAAAGACTTCTGGGGGCTCAGGGCACCCCGGTTACTTCTCAGAAGGCAGGAGATGTTAGGTTCCTTGCTGCTGGTTTGGGGGGCATGGGAAAACCAATTGCCCCTATGTGTGGGAGACCAGCTACCTGGGGGGAGCCCCAGCTCCCCAGGCCTCAGAGGAGTCCTGGAAAGTCAGGTTCTGACACAGTGAATCCGGGGTCTGCCTGCCGGAGGCCTGGTTCTTGGCAGCAGCAGGTGGAGGGAGGGCCGAGGCGCCCGGGAGGGGGTGCGCCACCTGCTCCCTTCCACCCAGGGCTATACCCCCAGAGTCTTTCCACAAGCCCAGCTTCCTGCAGGGTGAAGAGCGAGAGACCAACTGGCTTTCCCCTACCCTGACCAGGATACAGAGAGTGGGAGCCAGGCGGCATCTGGGGGCAGATTTGGGGAATTTGGGTGTAGATGAGTGGAAGGTGGGGAGGAGGGATGCGGGCGGTCTCAGGGCTCACCCTGGGGCTGTCAGCCCACCGAGGAGGCCTCGAGGAGGTGGCCCCCGTCTCATCCAAGTGAGGTCCTTACAGAGCTGCTTCTCCTCATTGCCATGGAGGCCAAAGGACAGACTCACTGGCCACTGGGAAATGGGGGGTGGGGGGGCTAGTGTAATAGGGGAGCTAGCGTGACCCCAAAGCTCAGGAGGGCCTGTGGACTCTCAGAGGCCCTTCTCTGGGGTCAGAGGCCCTGCCTGGCTGGAGATGGAAGAACATGGCCTAACCTGGGACTCAGACTTCCCACTGCCCAGCCCAGTTCTGACTCTGCTCTCGGTGGTTTCCTCAATCCCAGGGGATTCCCCACTGCTTCCCCTTCCAGGACCTGTCAGAGCATCAGCTCCTCCTCCCTCCCTCATCTGTGGACCGCAGACTGGGGCCCTGCAGGATATCAGCCAGCTCGTCCTCGGGGGGCAGACCCAGACCCCTCCACCAGCTCCAGCTCCTCCAGCTCACTCCCCTGCCTTGGCTGGAGCCTGGGAGAGAGGGGGCTCTGGGGACAAGGGGGACCGGCGTCTCTGTCTTTGGAGCAGCAGCAGTCACCTCCTCCGCCCCAGCCGTGTCCCCAGGCAGGCTCCAGGGCTCCATGGGAGGCGGCAGAGCCCCTGGAACTCCTTCGGGTTGAAGTTGTATTCCGGAAGCTGGCCAGTGGTGGGCGAAGCTGCAGCCCAGACTTGGTGTGGCCCTCGATGGCCTTCTGGAGCTGGGAATGGAGGGGATGGGAAAGAGAGCGAGAAGGTGCGACGGGAGCATGAGGGGCCCTGGCAGGCGCAAAGACAGATGCAAAGGCTAGAGACAGGAGCGGGCAGAGGAGTGAGTGGCAAGAGTAAAGGCTGGGCAGGGAAGGGGAGGGAACGGAAGGCCTAAGGGACCCCAAACCCATCCCCAGCCTCCTTCATCCACACTTGCCTTCCTCTTTCCATGGTGTCCCAAATCCCCTTGGGAAACTATGACTCATGTCCTGAGGCCCCAGTCTCTGCCACCCCCTGAATACTGGGCACCACAAGCAGCATGGGGCCTAGGTAGGACTGTCTAGAGCAAATGCAGCTGTCCGCCTGCTTCCACCCTGCTGTCCCCCACCATAATCCCTGCGTAAGAAAGAATCTGGTGGAGGGCAAACATTCCCTTCCCCACTGCACCGACCTTCTCTCACCCTCCCACCGCCCAGCATGGCCCATACATTACCTCATCCAAGGCCAGCACACCCCTGAGTTTCCCCCATGCTGGTCACATAGGCCAGATGGAGGCCCAGGAGCGAGAAGAGCGTGTGGGTCTGGGTGGAGAGAGCAGCGGTGAGTGCTGGGCCGGCACCCGCCTCCCCTGTTCTGAGCATGCAGCGCTGGGCCGCAGGCCTGACCTTGTGCAGAGATGTCTGCTCCACCAGCTGGAAGGGCGACTGGTCGATGCAGCAGCAGTCGAAACACACGGGCTGGCGCAGCTGCTCCTGCTCCCAGGCCTCGATCTGGAGGACAGTCACCGTGAAGGGCCAGGGAGAGGCTTCAGTCTCAGATCCATGGCGTGGACCCCTCATGTCACTCCCCCCTAAAGGCCCTCCTTGCGCAATGATTGGAATACAGACCCTGCAGGTCATCAGAGCCCCTGCTCTCTGCCCCCTGCCACTCTCACGGGAGCCCCATCACTGCCATCACTCAGGCCCTGCTGCTCCAATTGCTAGCTCTTGTCAATCCACCGTTTGGGTTGGTCTGGCATCTCACAACCCAAGGTGGCTCCTCAAAGCTGCCTTCCACTCCCTGCCTTTGCTGTTTGTTTGCATCTTCCCAGCTTGCTCCCACCTCACCCATTCTGGACACTAGAGCTCCAGGAAAATGGAGTGCTTTGCCTCTTTTTCCATTCTCGTTGTGCTTTGCAGTTCTGTCTACCCATGTGGAGTGATTTCTGGTTACATTCTGGTCAGTATCAGTGCACTGGATATAAACTTTGGGTGCGTGTTACTGAACATCAGCTACTGTACCTTGATAAGGAACTAGCTCCAGGCCAGAGACAACACAGAGGGTAGGGGCCAAAGAGACAGCACAGAGGATAGGGGCCGGAGGGACAGCACAGTGGGTAGGGGCCAGAGAGACAGCACAGTGGGTAGGGGCCGGAGGGACAGCACAGTGGGTAGGGGTGGGAGAGCTAACACAGTGGTTAGGGGCCAGAGAGATAGCACAGTGGTTAGGGGCCCTCTAAAGAGACAGCACAGAGGATAGGGGCCAAAGAGATAGCACAGAGGGTAGAGGCCAGAGAAATGGCACAGTGGGTAGGGGCCAAAGAGATAACACAGTGGTTAGGGCCAGAGAGATAGCACAGTGGGTAGAGGCTGGAGAGATAACAGTGGGTAGGGGCTGGAGAGGTAACACAGTGGGTAGGGGCCAGAGAGACAGCACAGTGGGAAGGGGCTGGAGAGATGGCACAGTGCGTAGGACACTTGCCTTGCACCTAGTAAACCGAGGTTTGATCCCTGGCATTACATATTATCCCTTGAACCTGCCTGAGTACAGAGCCAAGAGTATCCCTGAGTATTACCAGGTGGGGGAGAGAGGGGAGAGAGAGAAGGAGGGAAAGAGAGAGAAGAAAAGAGAGAAACATTAGCTCCTGCACCTTCCATACAGTGGGTCAAGGGACTTGACATTGGGCATTGAGGGACTGAATGAGCTGTACTAAGCCTTGAGGCCCTGCAGCAATCAGTTGAGGTGAGTGAAGTTATCTGTCTGTGTTCGGCGTGTTTTGTTTCATCAAGACACACAGAACCAATGACCTCTTGCCTTTGCTCCTACAGCTGAAGTCCCAAGATTTCAAATACCCACACATGGCGCTGGCTTTCATGAATAAATCTTAAAAATCCTGAATCCTTGTTCCAGTCAGCACCCTCTCAATGGTGTACTAGCTCAATTGCTTTGTCTACATGTCAAAATTCACACCCTGCAAAACTTCTGTGACTATCCCCAAAACCATGCTCGTATTCTTTTTATTTATGTCTTTTGGGCCATACCTGGCTATTACTCCTGACTCTGCACTCAGGAATCACTCCTGTGGGCTCTATATGGGATGCTTGGAATCAAACCCAGGAGAACTGCATGCAAGGCCAGTACCCTTCCACCTGTCCTATCACCTGGGCCCAATACCATGCCTTTATTCTAAGGTTCAACATTCAGCCCATAGTGACGTGTTCACTCTCCATCCATATACCCCCCAGTTTTTCTGGACTAGAATCACCTTCCAACAAGCTCACCTTCCCTAAAAAAAGACAAAATAAAAACCAAAACACAAATCGCTCACACAGCACAGGATAGTCAGTCCCAGCCCCTCACTGAGCAGGTAGCTTATTTAGGTGATTTATGACTAGAATAAGGGACACTTGTGCCTTTTTCCAGTTGGTCTGGCTGCTCCTGACTCCCTGGACCCTCCTGTGATGATTCCCAGTGGTCCTTAAGGAACAAGGGAGGCATCCACAAGACTGTTTCCAGCACAGACATGCCAAGCAGTTCCTGGGGCCAGGCACTATGCTGACTGCTTCTTGTGAGTCCATTCAGTGAATCCTCCTCAAGAACCCAGCATTAGCTCCATTTCACAGATAGCCAAACAGAGGCACAGAGGGCTGAAGGACTTTGCCCAAGATTACACAGAGGTGGAGCTGAGCTTCTGCTCTTAGCCCATGGAGAATGCTTTTAGACACTCCAGCTGTGGTCCAAGCTAGGGAGGACCAGTGCTTTTGGATCTGGTATGTTCCAGTTTTTGAAAATCTCAGCACCAGTTCCAACCCGAGTTCATTCTGTAAAAACCTCAGTAGAATCCAACACCTCACAGCAGGAACATCCTGTCCCCTGCCACTGGTTCTTTCCCTCTCCTCATAGGCAACCCTCACACTGCTGCCAAGGACATGATTTGTAGGCAGAAAATCATGTTCAACATATACTGTGTTCTGACTCCTTTGCATCCATTTGCCCCCAAAACATCTCAATGCATTACTCCATGGGGTTTCTGGCTTCTTCAAATTCTTCACTGGGAAAGAGGTGAGCTAAAGATGCACTAGCTGGGCCAATGCAGGTTCTATCCTCGGCATCCCATAGGGTCCCCCAAGCACTGCCCGGCGTAATTCCTTAGTGCAGAGCCAGGAGTAACCCCTGGGCATTGCTGGGTGTGGCCCAAAAAAGCCCCTCACCAAAAAAAAAAAAAAAGAGCTTTTCCTTCCTGTGGTCATTAAATAAGCTCCCTGATGAATAAGATGGTGCTTGGTTTCAACGCATTGAAAAAGAAAGTCTTATATAGCATCTTAGCCAGACACCTTGAACTGCAGTCAGGTTCTGATTCCTGCTTGTGGGCTGCAGGAAGCTTCTCTTTTTTCTACTGTGATCTCCTGTGACTTTTCCCAGGGCCCCTTGAGGAGGAGCCGGAAGAGAGGGAAATCTGTCTCTCTGATCCCTCACACGCCCCCTTGACCCCTGCAGTCCTTTTCACGTGCATCTTCAGCATTTGGCTATTCTGGGTGTACGGTAATGATGCTTATTTTAAAAATACTCCCCACGTGGGGTTTTTTGTTGGCTCCTTCCTTTTTAAAGCTCTCCCTGGCCAGCCTTCTAGGGCGAACTGCATCCTACAGCACTCAATGGAATGGTTGCTAATGGGTCTGCTGCTGTTTCTCAGGGCCCCCAGGGTATATTCCCATCAGTGTTGCTTGCACCAGCTCCTAATCTCAGTTAAGGTCCTGCTCCTTGCTCCTCACGCTGAATCACTGTGAGTTATAAGCTTCTCTCCTGAGCCTATGAGCAATCTCTAGAACAGGGACCACAGTCAACACTGACCCTGGGCTTGTAGGTTTTTCTGGTCTCACTTCCTGATATTCCTAGGGGAGGCCATTATTTCATGTGAGTATATAGCTGCTGGCCACCCAGGGGATGTTTTATTTGCAGTATTTTTGGAAGGGGTGATACCCAGTGGTGCTCAGGGGTGACTCCTGGCTCTGTGCTCAGGAATCACTCCTGGTAGGCTTAGGAGACCACATAAGAAGCCAGGGATCAAATCCTGGTTGGCTGCATGCAAGGCAAGTGCCCTCCCTGCTGGACTGTCACACGGGGCCCTATTTGCACTGTTCTTTTTGCATAACTTCAACCTGGTCTGGAACATTCCCAACATCTAAAGTTCTAAAGCCCAGCTCAGCTCTGTGGTATCCTCCACAATGACAGGGCCCCTATGAGAACCCCGCCAGGCTGCACCCATCCCTGAGCAATGTGATTGACCCATCCCCAGAATCAGACTTCACTTCCACCTTCTCTAAGTGCTTTCCCAGTCAGAGTCTCAATCTGTTATTACAATGCAATAAAGAAGGTAGAAAGAAAGCAAGATCTTCACTGAGCAGAAACATCCACCCACTTGCTGTTTCTTTCCCTTACCTCTTCAGGGGACATGGTGTCTACTAAGTTGGTTGAATCCTAGAGAGGAGAGACATGACTGTGAGTTTTCTCCTTTTTCTCTCTGCTGCAGTTGTGGGTATCTATAAGCCGTCACCCGCTGGCAGTGTCTCCATGAGTTCAACTCATCATCCCTTTCCACTGGTGAAACTCCTTTGGGTGGGCCCTCAAAAATCTCCTGATTTCAGGATTTGGGGAAGGGGGAACGTGGCTTTCTCATTCCTGAATATGTGGGCACTAGGGCTACAGTTTGTATTAAGTCACAACCATATAAATAATGGGTGATATAAAAGGAATTAATTAATGTGTTAAAGACAGACCGATTCATCCCCCTACCCCCACATTCCAAAACACCCGCCCCCCCATATCTCTCTCTCACCTGAGTTGTTTTCTTCTTCGGGGGCTGAGTTCTTCCCAGCAAGCAACGCAACAAAGTCCGAAAGACAGAGCGCCTTTGACCTGAAGGAAGGGTAAGCAGGTGGAAATGAAGAGCAAGCCCTGCCCACGGGGTTGGGGTGGAATCAGGTGCCCAAGGCTCCAGTTTGTCCCTCTCTGATGCCCCACCTCCATCAGACCCTCTCCTATCTCCTAACTCAGCCCTTCCCCACTTGGGGAGTCATAGGACAGAGCCTCCAGGAATAAGCAGTGCCTCCGCCAGCCTTGCCCCTCCTCAGAGTGGTCCCCTTAGGTGGAGGGGAGGCTGGAGGAGAACCCCAGGGTGAGTTGGGTGCATGGAGGAGGACAGTCTTCACCTGCAGGTTCTGGGGCCTCTGCCTGCTGTTTGGGGCTGGACAGCGCCCATTAGGTTCTTCCGGGGCAGTGGAGCAGAAGGAAAGGGGAGAGGAGGTGAGAGAGGAGGTGCCTGTAAGAAGGAGAGATGGGGGATTAGCAGACTCAATCTTACAGGAGAGGCTGCCTGTCCCCTCCATCCCACTCTGCTCTCTCCTCACTGCTCAGATAGCCCTTACAGCCCCCATGGGGGCACAGGCCCCCATTTCCTGAACCTTGGGCATGGGAGTCCCACCCTTTTGCCTCTCACCTACCCCTGCTCCCTCCGGGGCCCTTCCTCAGCCCAGTTACCTGTGGCTTTCCGGAGAGGTCCTCATCTTCATCCTCATCCACAAAGGCAAAGGACTCAGGGCGGCCCAGGGGCCAGATGCCGGGGGTGCCTGCCCATCATAAGGCAGCTCTGACAGTTTCCGGGCTAGATCCCGGGCTTCACGCAGCCTCCGCTCCGGGCCCAGGTGCTGCTGCAGCAGGGACTGTAGCTCTGACCTCTCCACTGAGCCCAGCAGAATCATGGAATCTGGAGGTGAGCAGGGCTCAGGCCTGAGGATTGAGCCTGGGGTGCTGCCCTCCATGACTACTGGACTGCTACACTTGGCAGGCTTCAGTCAGAACCATTCCCTACTTCTTTTCCTCCTAGTCTGCTTTTTCATGCTAAAACTCAATTCAAATCTCTCTCTCTCTCTCTCTCTCTCACTCGCTTGCTCGCCGCTCTCGTCTCAACCTCACTCACTCAATCCCTTTCATTTCACTCACTTAGCACTTAAGAGACCAGAATGATATGACACTAATTGGTGCTAATTGGCACTTCTTTGGATGCATCCTAATATAGCCTGCTTGCTAAGAGGTGAACTTGGCATTAAAATGGGCTCATCAACCCAGTCCCAAAAGAGTAGCATGAAGAGTTGATCAGACTACTGAGAGGTGAGCACACTTGGAAAAAGGTCTACCAGATGTCGAATGTGGAATCATTTAAGCAACAGGGGTCCTTGTCCCTAGAAATAAAATGTCTACTGTTCCTGGGAAGGTCTTTCATGTATTTATTGAAATATTGCTCTGTCATAAAATTTTAATTAAGTTCTAAGGCCACAAAACTGCAGCTGGTTCTCTAGATATTCTTGCCCTTCAGAATTTGTCATGATTACAAAAACCCTGTACCTCATTGTCTGTAGCTGCTCCAAGGAGGGGACCCTGCTTTTGAGGTTACTTAAAAGTATTTTGGAGGAGGGAAGAAACTATAAGAACCAATGTAGCTTGAGCGATTTGGATACTCCCATGATCTGAGGTCAGAATGAATCATTTTACAGTTTCAAATGGTCCTGCCTGGTTTTCTTTATGACTTTGATTGAAGCATGATGTAAGAATTTATTTAATCTAGTTATTACCTATAAGGAGGAAGTCAGAAAAGAGTTATGGTCTCTATGCTCAAGGAATGCCAACCTTGTCAGAACACAGAAAGAAAGACCCCAGCTAAGTTGGAGCAGTGGTAAGGCTGCTAAGGAGGAGGTACCTGTTCCCGAAGGACCAAGGAAAAGGCTGGTGGCAAAAGAAGGTGGCGGGGGACTATTGCTACTAAGTCTGGCCCTCTTTATGGGACAGTTTCATCTCCTCCAGTTAGGCCCAGAAGATCAGGTGTGATTGGCATAGAGTGGAAACAGGTAAGATTGACAGCCAAGTTGGGGCCAGAGCAAGTAGGGTCTTTCCCTTGCATATGGCCAACCCTGGTTCTATCTCTGGCATCTCATATGGTCTTCCCCACCTCTCACCCCCAACTAACACTTCCAGGAGTAATTCCTGAGTGCAGAGCGAGGAGTAACCTCTGGGCATTGCAGGGTATGACCCAAAAAACAAACATTAAGATTGACGACCACACCTCGTTTTTCACTGTTTGGCTACTATTGAATCTGCCTCCTGGCCAGAGTCTTGTGTGTCTCCTGAAATTAAGGAGGTGCTCTTGAGGGCTGAGCCTGGACAGAGTTGTGAGGAGGTACCTGAGTGGCTCCATGCAATGGAGGTTGGGACGGGGGTGTCAGGGGACTTAGCCATCTAACTTTTTGCTCTCACAGTCAATAGGCGCCTTCTCGTGGTCTCCTTGGTGGCATTTCTTGTTTGTTGTGGAGTTTAGGTGGGGTTGGAGCATATCCAGCTGTGCTTGGGTGGTTACTCCTGCCTCTGTTCTTGGGGATTGCTTTTGGAGGTGATTGGGGAACCTTGAGGTGCCGAGGATTGAATTAGGTTCTCCTGTGTGCAAAGCATGTGCTCAGTCCTTTTGAGCTATCTATCCAACACCCACCTTTTTGGGGGAGGTGGGGTAGGGTGGGGGATTATCTTTGTATTTCACATTGGTAATTTTAGTGTGTATAATGGGCCTCAAGTGAACTGCTGACATTCTAGTTGATATTTCCAAGTACAAGACTCTATGAGGTGAGGAAATAGGCATGCTTCACTCAGGCACCAGCAAGTTCAATGTTGATGACTCAACAGGGTATATTAAATAAAGGTTCTTTCAAGAGAAACCACATGAAATAGGCAGGAATCAGTATTGATTTGCTGAATAAAGTATTGTGACTAGGGGCTTGAAGGTATTTCCCCTAGAGCCAAAGTAGCCTAAGTTCAGTATTCCAGTGATTCTATAAAATGTAACTCTAATGTATAATGATAGTGGTAGTATCCTAAATTGGATTTCAAATGGTCTTCCTGAGCTTCTGTTGTGGCTGTATTTTTCCTTCCTGGAAGAGGATTGTGCATCCTAAGGACTCAGACTCTTGTTACTGACAGTGTGGCCCCAGAGACAAACTCACACCTCAGGACTTCCTCTGCAGGGAAGCCTGGCTCAGAAGTTGACTTCATCCCACTGACCTTTGGAATCAACCAGTGGTAAAGTCTTGACTGTGGTGGTTTGGAGCAGGGTTTTCAACTCCGCATATGTGCAAGTAGCCGAAACAAATTTCACATCACGCACCATGATGTCTTCAACAAAAATTGTGAATTTGCTATGAAGAAAGAAAGCAAGGTGGGGAAGGGTGTTAGCCCCACCATAAGCCTGACCCTTTCGTCCTCCTGTCCCTTGTTCCCCATGAAGTTTGCCACACATATAATCACTCAAGGATGCATGAAACACATGGGAGTATAGCAATCCATCAGCGGCCATAGCTCCTAACACGAAACCTGACCTCCATCTCCATCTCACCCCCGCCCCATCCAATCTGAACTAATTCCAGCTGGTGCCCTGACCTGAGCTGGTTCCAACCAAGGTCAGGCAAGTAGGGCAGCTTCTTGACCTGGATGATACTGTCATAGAGGGAGGGCTGTAGGCTCTGAGCCACCATGTTGGCCAAGATAACAGCCACCATCATGGGCAGGATGTGAGCGATCTGACCCGTTAACTCGAAGCAAATCACAGCCGTGGAAACTGTGTGGGACACTGCACCAGTCAGTGCTGCTGCTCCTGGAATGAGACAAGGGAGGAAGCCATGCATTAGGTTGGCCCTTGGCATGGAAGAACCACCCCCAGGAAAATGAGACTTGGGGAGACCTGACTGATCAATGCCAACAATCCACTGTTTATCTAGAGTGAGGGCTAGAATACTGGACTCTTAGAAAATCATTTTTGACATAGAATGACTGCTCTCATTTGTAGGATATAAGAAAAAGAAATATAGTATGAAACAAATACCCAAAGATAGTACAAATTAGGGTCGGGAGCACTGGTCCACAGTTGGAAGCTTGCCACAAGAGGGTGGCGGGGAGTGCAGTTAGGACAGAGAACTATGACAATGATAGTTGGAAATGATCACCCTGGACAAGAACTGAGTGCTGAAAGTAGTTTCAGCATGTACATGATAATCTCTCCGTCTCTGCATTGTAAACCATAATGTTCATAAGAAAAGAGAGTGAGAGCAAGAGAGAAAGAAGAAAAGTGCTTGCCATCAAAGCAGGTTATGTGTGTGTGTGTGGGGGGGTTGTGTTTACAGAAGGGAAACTGGGGACACTTATGGTGGGGAATGTACACTGGTGAAGGGAGGGGTGTTAGAACATTGCATGACTGAAACCCAATCGTGAGCAACTTTGTATCGTGCATCTCACAGTGATTCAATAAAAAATTAATTAATTAAAAAAAAACTCTCTCAGAAAGAAATAAAGAACCTGCCATGGAGGAGGGCTGGGGTAGGGGAGAGGGAACCGGGATGTCGGTGGTGGGAGATGGGCACTGGTGGCGGGATGGGTGCTGGAACACTGTATGACCAAAACCCAAATATGAACTTTTTAATTGTATATCTTTGTAATTGTAAAAATAAAAAATAAAAAAATAAAATTAAAAAGAAACCCTCTCAGAGAACATGGCAAGCTACGGAGAGTATACTGCCCGCACAGCAGAGCCTGGCAAGCTGTCCGTGCGTGATTCGATATGCCAAAACCAGCAAAGTTACTGGCCCCCCACTTGAGCAAATCGATGAACAACGGGATGTCAAGTGATCAATTAAAAAAGGAAATCATTGTTTGACAGCATTAGATAACCCTCACTTGGAGCATGTCAATATTTTAATTTATAAAATACACATAGTCGGGCCGGAGCGATAGCCCAGCGAGTAGGGCGTTTGCCTTTGCATGCGGCCGGCTTGTGCCGGCCTGGGTTCGATTCCCGGCATCCCATATGGTCCCCCGAGCACTGCCAGGAGTAATTCCTGAGTGCAGAGCCAGGAGTAGCCCCTGAGCATTGCCGGTGTGACCCAAAAAAGCAAAATAAATAAATAAATAAATAAATAAATAAAATACACATAGTCGTTTCTTATCTATTTTTTACTTTTGAAAGTTTGGCTCAAAAGTTTCATTGAGGGGCGGGAGTGATAGTAGAGCAGGGAGGGCATTTGCCTTCCATGCAGCTGACCTGGGTTTGATCCCCAGCATCCCATATGGTTTCCCAAGCACTACCAGGAGTAATTCCTGAATGTTGAGCCAGGAATAACCATTGAGCATTGCTGGATATGACCCAAAAAGCAAATAAAAAAAGTTTATTTGAGTATGACCCCAGGTTTTTATGTCCTTAATTTATAAGATTACCCAAAAATTCTGGTAGGAACTTAACACCACAAGTTTCATGTGCGTGATTTCAGTTCCACTATTTCTGATCTGTCTGAGTGGAATTTAATTCTCCTGAAATGCCAAGTATGCATAAGGTTAAAAAAAGTCTAAATATATACATACAAATATGTATTAAGTAAAAAGTTCTAAAGGTCTAAAGATATAATGCTGATCAAAAACATTGATTCTATACATTCTTGGAAGATGGAATCCTTCTAACTTATTTTGTTTATAGCAAGCCCAAAGAACTCCCTACACATTAGCATTTATCTTACTTAAATATGGAGGAAACTATTCAATGAGAAAAATACTGGAGAAGGCATTCTTGAAAACAAAACAAGTAAGAGCCAGAGCAATAGAACAGAGGATAGTGCTCTTGCCTTGCATGAACCTAAACTGGGCTTGATCCACGGCATCCCATATGATTCCCTCTGCACAGCCAGGAATAATTCCTGAGGTTAGAGCCAGGAATAACCACTGAGCTCTGCCAGGTGTAGTCCAAAAAAGCAAATAAATAAGTAAGTAAATAAGTAAATAAATAAATTAAGTAAGTAAATAAGTAATAAATAAGTAAATAAGTAAAATAAGTAAGTAAATAAATTAATTAATTAATAAATCAATAAATGAGGAGCAAGTAAGTCACTGAAAGGAAATATCTGGGGGTAGAAAATGGGTCTATGGTCTTGCACTCATGGAATGTTTTAGAGCACAGACTTGCTCATGGGAGAGAGGCTATAGTAGGAAATGTCCACCATGGAGATGGGGGACACACACCTGGGAGGTTCAAGGATGGGAAATAAGAGCGCCTGGCTCCTTCTGATGAGTCTTTTATAGAGAACTGTGCTGGGGGATGGTCCCTGTATGCACTCCAATGCTGGTCGGGTGTGTGTAGCTAAGGGAGGCCTGGCTTTCCATGTTGCAAGGTTTCAATGAAGAAAGGAGAAAGAGAGAAGACATGATGAATTGGGGCATTACCTTGGTCACTGTTAGATATGATTCTATTTAAATGAGATTATAAATTTAATGAAAAATAGATTATCATAGACTCCCTCTGAAATGTTTGAACTATTAGATATCTTGGAAGTCATTCTAGAATAAAGAAACAAAGACTCAGAAAGGCCAGTGCTTGCTCAGGATCATTGCGGTGACACGCGGAAGAATAAACCCAGGAATTATGACTTTTGTTTGTTTTTGCTTCGTCACATGCTCTAAAGTCCTCATAAAATTAGTAAGTTGTCGGGCCGGAGCGATAGCCCAGCGGGTAGGGCGTTTGCCTTGCACGCGCGCCGGCCTGAGCTGGCCCTGGTTCGATCCCCCGGCATCCCATATGGTCGCCCGAGCACTGCCAGGAGTAATTCCTGAGTGCAGAGTCAGGAGAAACCCCTGAGCAGTGACCCAAAAAGGCAAAAAAAAAAATTAGTAAGTTGTCGACTGAGAGCATCCAAACCAATCACCAGCACTGTTGCTTCCATGATTCTTTGGAAGGAAGCAAAATCCTCTGACCAACTATGCAGACACAATTCTGGACATTTTCATCCTGATTATCTCATCTAATCTCGATAATTCCTTTAGTACATGAAGAGACTGAGGCTGAAGAAAGTCAGTTCAACTGAATGAGAGACAGAGCCAAGGGTTGGTTATTTGAATGAGATTTGAATTAAACAGTATTAGATTAAAATGGTGGTGAGCAATCTGGAATAAAGATATCATGGAAGAGGTTGGATAGGGGGGTTTGAGGTACCTTATATTCGGCTACAGGAAGATAGATCATAGCTCACCAATGACTGCATAGCCCCCAGGGAGGATCTTGTAGAGGATGCCGTCAAATAAGATACCATCAGGGAATATCATGGCCATGATCTCTCCTACCAGCCTCCCAAAAGCAGCTCCTAGAGCAAGGAGATGAAAAGGAAAAGAAAGGGTGAGATCTCAGATCTTTTGCCTTTCGCATTATCAGGGTCAAGCTGATCAAAGACAAGGTCAGACCGAACATAGCATACCTCAAATCCCCTATCCAACCACTCCCATGATTTCTTTATTCTAGACTGCACAACACATTTTAATGGCATCCTACTTAATTCAAATCGCATTAGAGTAACCAACCCTTGGCTCTGACTCTCATTTAATTGAACTAATTTTCTTCAGCCTGAGCCTCTTCATGTAACTAATGGCAAAGACAAGCCCCCAGCATAGCAGGTCTCTCCCTCTTCCCCAGAACCCTTGAACAACTTGTCCACAACATCCCAGATTTCCACCCAAACATGGGAACTTACCTAATACAAAGACAGGCATGAAGCCCCCCAAGAGGGAATGGGCATAGTGGTGGCCACGATGGACATCCAGAACTAGGGTAAAAAGAGGCATCAGCATACCCTCTTGACTCCGCCCGATGGGCACACACACACTCACTACTTCTTCCCACAATACTTCTTTTTTTTTCTTTTTGCTTTTGGGTCACACCCGGAGATGCTCAGGGGTTACTCCTGGCTCTTCTTTCAGGAATTACTCCTGGTGGTGCTCGGGGAACATATGGGACAAAGGGGATCGAATTTGGGTCAACTGTGCAAGGGACATGCCTATATGCTGTGATATCACTCCAACCCCAATACTTCTCCTTCATCCTTCAAGAATCCCATAAATCTGGGGTTACAAATCCTCCTGGAAGCCACGCTGCTTGCTCCATACCAAAAAAGACCCAAGGGTTTCAAGTTAAGAGCTCACCAAAGAGGACACTCATAAAGCCACTATGTGAGGACTCTATTTGCCAATAGAAAATCTAGAACAAGGAATGGTGACCCAGAGGACCACGTGTCACACTTCAAAAGGGCTAGAAGTCAGGCTCAAAAAGCGGATCTCAAACAGCCTCTAACTCTTGATGCCAGAAAATCCATTTTCCTGGTCAGATTATATTTCTGAAAAGAACCCCACTTCTAAGTGGTAGATACTTTGTAGTCACAGTAACTGGCTTGCCGTGTGACTAATACATTCATTTAAAAAGCCACTGAGAGAGACTCTCACCAGGAACCCAGAGTGCAGGCTGTCCTGCCCGAGTCACTCCCTTTGACATCAACTCGCCTTAAATAAAGAATAAAAAACTCATAATAATCATCATATCTGTCCTGATTATACTGGAGAGCACATGGAGAAGGGGAGAAAGTCAGAGAATTCTGCTAACGTGATTGAAATGATGTTCCACGCTAACTTTATCGGGTGATGTTCCAACAGGAATTGCAATCATTTTAGCAAAAGCTATACATACTATGGCCAAAAAAAACCCAATTTTGAGAAATAGAGAGGGAAAGGAGTAATGGTAGAATTTTTTGAAATATCTATAAAAAGAAACCAGAAAATGAGACATAATTTGTAAATTAAGCAAGCGGTTTTCATATCATTTCCAAAACAGGTCAGTTCGCTCTTAGGGAAGGATGGCAATCTAATTTGGTGAAGCTGATCATAGCTAAAGATCAGAACAGATTGCTGGGTCAAAATAGTCACAATTGAAAAACCACAGTTCTTGCACTAAATTCTCGATTTCTGAACAATTAAGAGACTTTCTAGACCCTGAGCTGATCATAAGAACACAGTGACCAAGGCCCTGAGAAGTTCTCATCCCAGCTCTGAGTTGAGGCGAAACTCTTCATGTCAGAATATGATGTTTAAAGCAGGTGAGGAATGCAAAGGTAAATGTAGAAATGGAAGGGATGAAAACTGAAAATTGCTTCAGTGTATAATAAGAGTGCGCCCTGTTATCTTTGCCTCCACTCTGCATTGATCCAGTGCTCAGTCAATGTAGGTGGGAGGGAGGAAGGGAGGAAGGAAAGGAAGGATGAAGAATGAAGGAGTGGATAAAGGAAGGGAGGAGCAATCCCCAAAAGTTGGGGTGAGGAAAGAAAGAGGGAAGTATTAGTTAAACAGTATTCATGTTGCAATACTTCCATGTATAATCTATCTATTATCCTTCCCATTCCAGTGAACTATATATTTTTTATACATATTTGGTCTTTCAGTGACCAAGTGATTTGGTCTTTAATCACAATTCTTGAATTCCTCAAATGACATCTGTGCCTTAGTTTTGAGAGTGATAGAGGGGTTGTTTGGTGACTGGATTTGGGGGATAGATTTTGGGAAATACCTAAGGGGGCCAGAGCAATAGTCCAGTGGGGAGAGCATTTACCTTGCAATCGGCCAGACCCGGGGTTCAATCCTCGGCATCATATATGGTCCCCAAGCACCACCAGGAGTAATTCCTGAGTGCAGAAGCCAGAGTAACCTCTGAGCATTGGCAGGTGTGACCCCCAAAAATAGATAGATAGATAGATAGATAGATAGATAGATAGATAGATAGATAGATAGATAGATAGATAGATAGATAGATAGATAGATAGATAGATAGATAGATAGATAGATAGATAGATAGATAGATAGATAGATAGATAGATAGATAGATAGATAGATAGATAGGTAGGTAGGCAGGTAGGTAGGTAGGTAGGTAGGTAGGTAGGTAGGTAGGTAGGTAGGTAGGTAGGTAGGTAGGTAGGCAGATATGATAGATTAATTCATTTTAAAAAACCTAAGGATGTGGTTTCCCTTCTTGAGAATAGGTTCTGTGATAAGAACATCCAGTCCAAGAACTCCCAGTCCAAGCCCCAGACCTCTAGGGAGGGAAGAGAGCCCAGAAGTTGAAATCCAATGAGTTAATCAGTCATGCCTAACTAATCAAGATTCCAGGAGGAACAGTCTTCAGGGAACTTGTGGACTGGTGAAGATATAGCTTGGAGGCCAGTGTTTTTCCTGGAGAGGATATTCAGTTTCTGTGCTCTGTCTCTGTCACTTGCCCTAGTCATCTGCTCCTGATTTACACATACAGCCAGTACATTGATCATGTAGTGAGAAAATGTCTTTCTTGAGTTCTGTGAGCTATGCTAGCAGATCTGGCGAGGGAAGTGGAGTGGAGTGCCCAGCAATGGCGGAGAGGCAGGATGACTGAGTACCTGTCTTGCAAGAGTGACACTGTAAGTGCACTCCTGCTCACTCTTTGGGTGTGATCTCCAGCCACACTGACATTTGGGACCTCTGGCACATGCAATCAAGTGAATGTAAGCTCCACAAGTGTACAAGTCTTGCAAGCAAGAGTGCCTGACTCCCCATCATCACAACACCCAAAAAGGTGCTGCTGAATAAATTGATTCAAAAAGATGAAAGGGACCGGGAGAGAGCACAGTCAGCCACCAGGGAATAGCAAAGTGGTTAGAACACACGCCTAGCAGGTACCTGACAGGGATCTGATTCCCAGCACCCCTGAGCATTGCTACGTGCAGCCTTGGAGACCACTAGCACTTTTGGGGTGACCCAGGTATATCTGATACTACAGGGTCAAAGCAATATCACATCCTCAGACCCTTAAACTGACCCCATGTCCTGGCTGACCAAGAACCACTCATGGGGCTCCTGGAGCTCTTGAGCACTGCTTGGGAGGACCTTCACCACATATAAATAAAATTAAGGAGGATTAAGTAGCAGCCTCTGGTCTGGGACCACCTGGAGAGAAGCTCAGTAAACTGGGCCTGGGACTAGTGGCTGAAGTTTGAGTCACAAGATTAGAATCTCCAGCTGCAGCATAGGTCACAGGACACAGGTCACAGCCTGGACTGGCAACCAACATCTGGAGCAAATGATTGCCTTGGGAGATGTCTTTAACCTGTGCAACTGATGCTACTTCCGGGTAGACAGCATCAGATTATTTACTAGACACACGCAGAGTTCTGGAAATTATTTGTTTGTGTGGATAGAACTTGTTTGACCAATGGAACTGGGCCCAGGAACTCCTAAAATCTCAGAGCTAATTTTTACTACATACTCAAGAGTAACACTGGCCAGGCCCTTTTTAAGCTACATCTGAGGTAACCACATCAGAACAGTCAGTGTTCATGGCTCTTGTACTTCCCCTTCTTCCGACTCCTCTTTCCCTTGGTTGTTGCTGATGTTATTGGGTTGTAAACAGACAGCGAAGTGTTGGCACATTTTTACCTCTGCTGTGTGCTGGGGGTTACATGTTCACTTCCAGAGCTCTCATCACAGTTGGTGGGGCATTTGCTGAGGCTTGTACTCTTTTTTAGTTGTGATGCTTGCACCCATACTTGCTGGGGGCACTTTTCAGTGGAGGACCCCACCTTCTGGTTTTAGAGCTTGCCAGGGGTTGTACGTCACTAGCACATCTTCAAATGGTGATGCTTCACGGGGTCAGAGCCCTTTTCTTGCTAAACACACCTGTTGTGTTGCAGCTGGAAGTCACTCACAATGGTGGAGACCACAGAGAGCGGAGCTGTCAGGATCATACTTGGCACATGTGGCTGTGCCAGGGACTGAACTCGTGACCAGCTGCATGTGATACAGGCATTCCAAGCCACTGAGCTCTTCCTCTAAGCCTACTTTTATGTTTCTGGAGTGATTCCGACGTGTCTTGGTTTGAGATTTATTGAGCCATTAGGTATCATGTCTTGGGTATAAGTACATAAAATCCAGAAGTATTTTGGAGCTTAAGCTTCATCTGAAAGTGCCGATAGTACAAATAATGGTTGACTCAGAAGTCCATTTTTCAAAGGATGCACTTTAGATTTTCGTCCAAGATAAGTACAGTACTAGGATTCGAGGAAATTGAAGTTTTTGACTCCATTAAAACGAAGGATGACTGAGGAGATTCACAATTTTTTGAGTTATGAGTGTTTGAGAAGAAAGATCTGGAAGCAAAGGAACTGGTTTAAAGATTCTTAACACCCATGGGCCGGAGCAATAGCCCAGCGGGTAGGGCGCTTGCCTTGCACACGGCCGGCCTGTGCCGGCCTGGGTTCGATTCCCGGTATCCCATATGGTCCCCCGAGCACCTCCAGGAGTAATTCCCTGAGTGCAGAGCCAGGAGAAACCTCTGAGCATTGCCGGGTGTGACCCAAAAAAAAAAAGCAAAAAAAAAAAGATTCTTAACACCCAGAGTCAGGGAACTGGGAAAGCAGAGGCCCTTTTTATCGCCAACTCCACTTCACTCGAAAGAACAGCAAGATCATGCCAAAAGAATCTGCCAGAGCCTCCAGCTGTGCAGCAAAGATCTTGGACAATAACATTTGACTTACTAAAAGGAAGACAGGGCTCAGAGGAATAGTGGAGGGCCTTCACCTGCTCTGCTAAGACACTGGTGTTCCAAATGCATCACGTGCAATTCTGACAGTTCTTCGGCTTGAGCTCTGCTGTCTGTGAGCCATAGCTCTAAAATTAGTTCTCAGTGACAGCACAGTCAGATGAGTCTAAATGTTACCTGGGTGGACCCCCAGCGAGCATCTCCATTGAAAAGACATGTCAGAGTCACGGTCAGGAAATACAACCTCTGGCTAGCAGGTGTGTGAGCACGGTGGCGACACCAGTGAGTACACAATCAGAACTTGTGTGCCTCAACTCACAGTGAAACTCCAGTGAGCACACACCAAAACACAATAGAGGGAGTACTAACTGCAGTGAGCACCCGAGCCTAGTGTGTGCATACTGCCAATGTGACCCTGGTGAACAACACAGCTATAAATGAATAGTTCAACCCCAGTTTTCTCAGCAATGAAGAGGATGGAAGTGGGGGGATTTAAGATTTTTTTTGGCTTTTTGGGTTCACACCTGGTGGGGTTACTCCTGGCTCTGCACTCAGGAATCACTCCTGGCAGTGCTCAGGGGACCATATAAATGCTGAAGATAGAATCCAGGTTGGTCACGTGCAAGGTAAACACCATACCTGCTGTACTATTGCTCTAGCCCCTAAAAAAAGTTTTTTTTTTCACATTTGGGTGACACCTGGTGATACTCAGGGGTTACTCCTTGTTTTGTACTCAGCAATTTCTCCTGGCAGTGCTAGAGGGGACCATATGGGATGCCAGAAACCAAATCCTGGTCAGCCATGTGCAAGGCAAATATCCTACCCACTGTACTATTGCTCTGCCCCCTAAAAATTTTTTTTTTCAGGGAAGACTGAGAAAGTGCAAATAAATTTATTTTCCAAGTTCCTGATTTACAAAGTGGGAATTTTTTACACATTTCAAGGCTGAGCATCTTAGAAGCATCCTTTCTCAGTGTTTTAAGAACAGAACTAGGAGTCTTACTAGTTTTTTTGTTTTTGTTTTTTTTGTTGTTGTTGTTGTTGTTTTTTAGGCAGGGGCAAGAGGGGACTTTGGACTGTACCTAGCTTTTCTCAGGACTTCTGACTCTGTGTACAGGGAAATAAATCAGAATTAGCCATATGCAAGGCAAGAACCACAACCTCCGAACTGTCTCTCTGGCTCCTGAGCTGAAAACCTACTCGCCCATACAGGTATTGTTATATTGGCTAGATGGCAAGTGGGGAAAAGAGCTCTAGCAACTTTCACTTGTTTATTTTTCATGGCGCCTAAGGATTGAGCTCAGGGGCCTCACACATGCAAAGTGAGTGCTTGACCATTGAGCTACATGTGCAGACCCACTTTCACATTTTAATTCAGATGTGGAGCCTATCATCTACACTTGGGGGAATAAGGATATGACTACATGTCCAGTGATAGTGAAAAGGTAGGAAGCTGTGATACCAGGTCATATTATGGAGTCACAACACTGAATGATCTTTTCACTATAAACCCATAAAATATTCTAGAATGACTGCAAACTTTTGGGCTTGCCAGAGAGCACAGAAAGAGTGTGAGCTCCTTTTTCTAAAGCACTTATGATTTAAATGCCACCAAGGATGTAATTTATGAGACATTAATGACAGTGACATATAGTTGAATCTTCATGTATAATCCTAGCAGGTCTTAGAATACATTTTATGCATCAAGTCGAATGAAGATACACATTTGGGGGTATGGGTAGGGAGTTAAGGTATGATATTGGAAAATGGTAAAAAATGTGCAAAATAACTTTTAAACCTTTTGGAAGTTACTGTATAATCTAGTGTCATCTAGGAATAATACCGTATTGACATTGAACATGACATTCTGAGATGATATCGAAAGTTGCACTTGGTTCCCTGCCGGTTGGGTTTGCTGCAGAGCTTGTTGAGGTTGGATTTATGAAATTATAAAGGTTGGGTTTATAAGAGGTTGGATTGTAAGAGGTTGAATTCATGAAAGAGGTTGGATTTCTGAAATAAGAGGTTGGATTATAAGAGGCTGAACTGTCAGAGGTTGGATTTATGAAATAGAGGAGATGATCTCTATACTGAAATCCCAAAAAAACAAAATTCTTATTCCTTCATTATCAAAAATATCAAATATTTTGAAGACCAAACAATGATTCCATTAATAAAATGGGTACAAAAAAGGAAGTTTTTGACCCACTGAGCTCTTCCAGAATGAAGTGCTATAGAGATTACACAAACACAGCTTTCAGAACAACAGCAAATCTGGTAAGGTAAAATGCAACATTGAACATGGAGTATTGAGCTCCTGGAATCTTTCACCATAGGTAAATACATTCCATCAGTGTGTTGAAGAACAGCAGTAAACAAAGCGGGTCATTGAAAATAACTTTTCAATGATAAGCGTAAGCACTACCAAAGATCAACAATCAGGTGTTCTGTATTTGGCATCTGGTAAGTATGTAATAACATTTATTAAACAAATGAACTCACTCTACCTGTTACAAGACAAATATAACTTAGTGATTCATATCCTGGGGGAAATATAGATTCATAAAAAGTGTCATGAATAAGTTCATAGCAAAGGATTCAAAAGCATGAAAGCCCAGTGTGGACAGACTTTGAAAGCCCTAATATACCAAGGGAAATGTTGGATTACTCAGGTTTGTCATATTATTCATCTACATTTATATCAGGTTAATCATTTTATTTGCTGACTTTTAAATTGTTCATAAGGCAAGCATCAAAAGGGAAAAATTGTAAGGCCATCAGGCATGGTAATAGAAGTCACAAGTAGGTGTGGAAATAAAAAATATCTTTGTATAAGGCAGCATTTGAGAAGTCTATAAATATAAGATCCCTGATGGGTAGGTAAGAGAAACAGTTGTGGAGATGAGCTTTTGTTTCCTAACTGAAGTTAAAAGAAAATGACTTCAGAATGCCAAGATCCTGCCCACCTTACCATCTAAATGGAGAATAATAACATTTATGAAAATTATCTATAATCACTAATAAAATTGATTTAAATATGTTATCTCTTTTGCAGTTCTAGAAAGAGATTCACCATTAGGCTGGGGGTGGGAAATGATATGCAAATCACCTAAAAATGATAATCAGATACATGGAGAATGAAGTACTAATTATCTCATAGATGGAGAACTTGACTCAGTATCTGAGGTTCTTCCATGGTTATCTGGGTTGGGGAACTATGCCTTAGCCTTGTTCACCCTCACCGCTGGGGTGTCTTAATAATTTATTCAGTGGAGCCATTGGCTTATTGGTTAGAATAACAATGGTAACATCACTCAGTTGACATGAAAAGAGCAACCAACACAGATACTGGTTCACTCCTACCGATGAACCACTGGCTTCCATGATGGCTCCTTAGCTTTTCGGTTGGACAGAGACCAGCTGTTATTGCACCTTCCTCCCCTGTGCTACCCTGCTGCTGAGCTGAAAGGAGATGGAAGCTTAGAGAGCGCCCACAGAGTGGTGAGAGGTACCTTCATGATAAAGAAGAGGAAGATGATGATGACCACGTTGACCTGAGGATGGAGCCACACGGCTGACCGGCCCAGGCTTTCTGGGTCACCTACATGTCTCACCCAGGTGTTGTTGTCAAACAGGGTGCTGATGGCTTCCCGAGGCATCAGCTGTGGAGGAGAGAAAGTGCCGTGGGCAAGTCCTACAGGAACCTCTGGTACCTTCTCCTTTCTTTGAGAACTGATTCCTCGGTCTCATGAGTCAAGGGTCTGTCTCATTTCTGGGGAGTGTCATCTGTGGGAGCAGCTTAGGGCTACTGTGCTCCTTTCCAGTTTTGTGGGGACCCATCCTGGTCTTTCCTGGACCTGTGCTCAGTGACCATCCCCCACCCACTGAGTTCCTGAGAGCTGACCTCTCCAGCCATGAATTGGCCCACGCCTGGTGGGAAGGTGAAGGAGGCGATGACAAAGGTAATGACTCCAGGGTACAGCAGACGACTGAAAAAGAACTTGAATTAATCCTCTCTCCCTCAAATGAGTCCAACACAGTGAGCAAGCTGATGGTGACTGGACCCCGCTGTGGGCTCCATTCTTTAAACAAAGGGCTGCTTATTTACCCCCAAAAGTCATTCTTTTTTATTAGTTTTGGGGGTCACACCAGCAATGCTCAGGGGTTACTCCTGACTCTGCACTCAGGAATTACCCTTGTGAGGCTCAGGGTACCATATGAATGCTGGAGATTGAACCTAGGACCATCACATGCAAGGCAAACACCCTCCCTGCTGTACTATCGCTCCAGCCCCCAAAAAAGTCATTCTTAAAGAAGAAATCATGCCACCGGGCCTGGCACCATCAGGGCTTCCTTAGCTTTTATTACAGAGCTGCCCAATGGCATAACACTGACTGCCTTCTAGAAGGTTCCAAGGCAGGAAGCAGAAAGTGTTGGGCAGGGCTAAGGGAGAGTGCAGTGACTCACTGCTTAGCCAGAAACTGGCTGAGGGCCTTATTCTTGCGGACGCCCAGCATGACCTGGCGGTGCAGGTACACGAACACGGCTCCCAGGAGCCCGCAGCAGATCCTGAGGACGTAAGTTATGCAGAAATGAGACCTGGCCGCTTGCTGCAGGGAGACAAATAGTGGGTGTCCACCATCCCTTCCCACCCACCTGCCTATAAAGTGACCCCACTACACCCACACCATTCCCTGCCCAGGCTGGGACTCCTTCCAGTGCATAGTTACCCCAGGCTCACCACTCCCAGAGAAGATGACCCTACTGACCCGATGAAGGCGAAGGCAGGGAGTTCCTTCAGGTCAAATGTGAAATCCATCCGGAAGTTGGTTCTGAAGAGAGCAGTGATGGTGACTAGGGGACAGAAAGGCCAGAGTGCAAGATGCGATCACCAAGGAGCACAGAGGTCAGCTTGAGGGCTCAATCCGCCTTTACTCCCAGTCCTGGCCTGGATCTTTTCATCAGCTTCCTTTAGTCTGGGGAAGACAAAAGTCCACTCCCCAACCAGGCCAGCTTCTCCCTGCTGGGCCTGGCTCCACTGTCCAAACGGTGCCATCTGCTTGTTCTTCCGAAGACCTTCCCTCTCCCCACCTTTGGCCAGCCTCCCATTTTCCATCCAGTCTCCTGGGGCTCCCCATTACCAGCATCCTTGTTCCACACAGCCAGCACCCGGAAAACAAAGGCACTGAATGTGGCCGCGAAGAATCCTCGCCAGTAATTGCGCACCGCAAAGTAGGTGGAGGTGACCTCGATGCTGAAGAGCACTCCTGGGGTGGGGGACGGGAAGGGCATGCAGAGGGAGGGTCAGAGGCAGGTACTGGAGGGTCAAGGGGTAGCCCTGGTACTGGGAGACATGGACGAGCAGGCACCTCGGGGTTGAAAAGGGCAGCAACAGAGAGGGAGCTCTTGCCAAACTGGAACCGCCATGGGAAGCCACAGAGACAAGCAAGGATTCAGTGCAGGAGCTCTACCCCCCATCCCAGTGGATTACAATCTTCTGCACTTAAGATTGCACCAAGCCAGCCTGCCTCCACCCCTATCCCTATCAGTGGTTTACAATCTTTTGCACCTAAGAACCCAAGCCAGATGCCCATCTACCCACACTAGTCTGTAGATGGGCATCTCTCTGGCCTCTGGGCTGGCAATGGAAAACCGCTGGCTTTGCTGCTGGTGCTAGTGGATACAAAAACTGAAGAGGACTGGGGCCGGAGCGATAGCCCAGTGGGTAGGGCGTTTGCCTTGCACGACTTGGGCCGACTGCCCGGTTTGATCTCCGGCATCCCATATGGTCCCCTGAGCACCGCCAGGAGTAATTCCTGAGTGCAGAGCCAGGAGTAACCCCTGAGCCAGGTATGACCCCCTAAAAAAAAAAAAGAACTGAAGAGGACAGGAAACAGGCACCCTTGATTCCGACCTGAGGCCCAGATGGTCCTGCCTGCTCCATATTTTAGTGATTAAGGTGGAAGAGGGATTCACCATGTGGGTCTGCATGGCTATGAAGATATTTCTGCATGAAAATGACCAGGGAGAAAGCACCCAGAGCAGGTGCTTACCAGAGGTACTGAGTGGGGCTCAGACGGACAGTGTCTCCCTAAGACCACCCCCATCTGCACCCCCTCCTCTCATGTCCCTTGTGCCCCTGGGGCATCATGATGAGAAAGACACCTTGAAAACAAACAGGTGAGGGCTCAGAAGAGTTGACAATGCTCAGACCCCAAATAATTACATGGGGGTGGGGTGGGGAGGTCGTGGGATTGGCTTTACAAATTTCACATTGGTGGCCCAAGGGATAGTACAGCAGGTAGGACGTTTGCCTCGCATGCTGCTGACCCGGGTTCAAGTCCTGGCATCTCATAGGATCCCCTGAGTCTACCAGGAGTGATCATTGAGCACAGAGCCAGGAGTGAGTCCTGAGCACTGCTGTGTGTGGCCCCCCCACCCAAACAAAACAAAACAACAAAATTCACATGGAAATAGCTGACTAATCAAAGGAGTAAGACAAAGGAGGAAATCAAGGGGTTTAAAATAATTATACCGGGCCGGAGCGATAGTCCAGCGGGTAGGGCGTTTGCCTTGTACGCAGCCGGGCCATGCCGGCCCAGGTTCGATCCCCATCCCATATGGTCCCCCCGAGCACCACCAGGAGTAATTCCTGAGCATAGAGCCAGGAGTACCCTGAGCATCGCCAAGTGTGACCCAAAAAAGGCAAAAAATAATAATAATAAAATAAAATAATTATACCTAAGCCTTTTGGAGAATATGGGCATTCCTCAAAAAGATAGAAATTAAGCTTCTATATGACCCAGCAATACCACTTCGGAGTATACCCTGGGGTTTCAAAAACACACAGCAGAAATGCTATCTGCGCTTTTATGTTTATTGCAGCACTATTCACAATAGCCAGAATCTGGAGACAACCTGAGTGCTGGAGAATATATGACTGGTTAAAGAAATTCTGATATATCTATGCAATGGAATACTATGCAGCCATTAGGAAGGATGAAGTCATGAAATTTGCTTACAAATAATTGGACATGGAGAGTATCGTGCTGAGTGAAATGAGTCAGAAAGAGAGAAACAGACACAATGATTGTACTCATTTGTGGGGTGTAAAAAACATAATATGAAACAAGTATCCAAGGACAATAGAAGCAAGGGCCAGGAGATTTGGTCCACAGTTGGAAGCCCTGCTTCAACCTCTCAAGGAAAAGGCAGTTGAGATAGGGAAGGGACCACTATGACAAAGATAGTGGTAAATTACCACTGTATAAGAACTGTGTGCAGAGTAGGTAAGGGAACAAATATGGTAATCTCTCAGTATCCATATTGCAGACCTCCAAAGGGGGAGAGAGAGGAAGAAGGAAAGGCCTGATATAGAGACAGGCTAGGGGCAGAGGCTGGGGGGTGGGGGTAGAAGGAGGGTAAAGGGACACATTGGTGGTGGGAGACTTGCACTGATGGAGGGATGGACGTTGGAACAATGTGTTACTAAAACCCAATCATGAACAGCCATCTGTCACAGTGACTCAATAAAATAAATTATAAAAAAGAAAGAAAACAATGATACATAAGAAGGTAGGGTAGTGAGGGGAAGACTAGTTCAGTCTTGGGTAATATTTCCAAGAGTAGATGCAAGCATAAAATGAGGAGGTGTGTGTGAACACAGTGGGGGGCCTCCTCAGGGCATGAAGGCAAGTCCAGGAGATGAGAGGAAAAAACCCTGGACCAGACAGTGTCTCCCCTACCTGTGGTTGTACTTTCCCAAGAGCCCATTAGGTGGTTACTGAGGTTCAACATATTATGTCTAAGTAGATATACAGAGAGAGCAAGAGAGAGAGCAAGAAAGAGAGAGAGAGAACTTTTCCATGACTTGAAATAAAGCCTTTTATACTGGTTCTACTTTTGCAGCTTTCCATCTCTTCCTGGGCCTAATCTATAAAATCTCCTGGTTCATCACTCCATTCCAGCTCTAGGAAGAAACCATGCAGGGAAGGTTGGCTGCTTGACAAAGTTTCAGTCCCCTACTGGGAGGATCTCAGGATCCCCCATTTTAAGGGACACTCCTGTGTTTGGAATAAGGAAACTGAAGTGAAGACTCGGCAAAAGTGACCTGTTGGCATCATGAACTGAAGAAAGAGCCACAGAAGGAAGTTTTATGGGCTAGGTGGGCTGTGAGGAGAGGAAGCAAGGGGTGGAGGGTGGGGAAGAACAATGTAGTGCTAAAAGTTTATATATATATATATATAAAATTCACATTAATAAAATTATATATTTATATAACATATAACTACATAATTATAGATATTTATATATAACCATATAATTTTATATATACTTCTCTATATATTTATACATAATTTAAAATCTATAAAATTTCACACCATTATATATATACTTGGGCTTCACTTAGCGGTGTTCAGGGATCCATCCTAGTGGTGCTCAAAAAGAAGGATACCAGGGATCAAATTTGATTCAGCTGCATGCAAGGCAAGCGCCCTCCTGCTATACTATCTCTCCAGCCCCACATGTCAGTAATTTTTTTAAAAGCCCCTAAAACCTTGCAGTTTCCACTTCATGGGGGGGTGGAGGGGAGTTGTCCTCTCCTCCCTCCCTCCCCTCTCCCTCCTCCCTCCCTCCTCTCTCTCCCCTCTCTTTAGTCTCCTCCTCTCCTTACTCTTCCCTTCTCTCCTCTCCCTCACTTTCCTCCTCTCTCCTTACTCCCCCATCCCCTCTCTCCTTACCCCCCATTCCCCCACTCCTTACTCTCCTCTCTCCCTCACTCTTCCCCTCTCTCCTTACTCTTCTCTATCCTTACTCTCTGGAGTGAACTGTAGCTGCCCTGAGGTTCCCCTCCCCTTCACCTCCAGTCAGCACCGGCAGAACCTTGCCTTCTACCCTGGGCAAAGCCCATCTCTGAATGCTAAGGTTGACCTCCATCCCCTGGGTGATGGATGATCAGACACCACAGTGAGACACTGTGTTAATGCAGGCCATGTCCTACTCTGGGCAGAGGCACCTGAAGCGTCTGTCCAGGACTCCTGGGGGGTCAATCCAAATGCCCTATTTCCACTCCTGGCTCAGGTGGAAATGGTCCCTCTCAAAGGAGAGTCCCCCACGCCAGAGTCCCTTGCTTGCTCAGATTTTAGAATCTTCTGATCTGGAGTCAGATGTGTTATCCATTGCACCACTGGTCCGCACATGACTCAGATTTTAGGATTTCCAGAGCTCTTACCAATGTGAGATGTGATCATTGGTTTACATCTCTTATCCTCTTGGGTTGAAAGTTCCCTGGAACCCAGTACCTAAGGCAGTACCAGGCACAGAATCTAGACTCAATGTCTATTCTATGGAGGGTTTAGGGAAGAGAGCAGAGGAGATGGGAAGGAAGGAAAAGAGAGGGAAAGAGAAGGCAGGAGAGGGGAGAGGAAGGGAGAAAGCAGAGAGGGGAGAGGGAGAAGGAGGGAGGAAATGAATGGAGAGAAAAGAGGAGAGAGGCGAAGAAAAGGGGAGGCAATGGGAGTGGAGAAGAAAGTGGAGGTAAGGGAAGGAAAGGGGAGAATAGGGAGATATAAGGGCAGAGGAGATGAAAGAAACAGAAGAGAATATATGGGTGGAATTTCAGAGAACCGAGTGATGAAATGGGGAATCTGTCACACAGAATTGCCAACCCCCTTTGAAACCCTGAAACCCCAGTTCCTGAAATCACATCCAGGGAGGCACCTGCCTCATTGGCCCAAAAAGAGGGTGATCCAGTGGAACATAGGGTGCAGCAAGGTCTCCCCTGCTTTACCTGAAGAAAACCAACGACCACTTCTGATTTGTTTGAGTGGAAACCCCTCAACTTAGTAACCGTTTATAACAAGTTTTGAACTCCAAGCTAGATTTCCTTTCTCACGATGGTGCCGGGTGACACTGACCTAACAGTCAGTCACTCTATCCTCAGGAATGAGGTCGGATTTGAATAGGACTCTGAGCCAAGGAAAGAAGGTGCTGCTAAAACAAGGGAGGCCAAGCACCAAGGTTTGGGAAACGCTCTGGTCCCGGTTCCAGTGGATGCGAGTCCACTGGGTGGCAGGGGTGTCCCTCTCTGTTTCCAGCAACTCCTGAGCCTTGGCGCCTCCCAGAACCTTTTTTCAATCTCATGTATGCCTGTCTTCAACCACCTCCTGTGTGCTCCTGGCTCACCAAACATTTTGTTTGCTTCGTTTTTGAGCCACACCCAACAGTAAACAGAGCTTACTCCTGGCAGGGCTCTGGCTACCATATGTAGAACCAGGGATTGAACCAGTTCGGATGGGTGCAAGGAGGACACCTTATGGCATTACCACTGTATTATCTTTCCAGTCCCCAGTTAAACTTTTCTTCCTGGCACCTTCCTACCCTTTAGACTCGGTGTCCTATTTATCCACAGGATCCTTAACACATTCAAGCTGAACCTGATCAAGTCCCCAAACCTGCTTCACTACCCAAGTTCCCTATCCAACCTACCATCTGCCCAGGCTTCCCTTGCTATCAGTTTGCCCGTGAACTGAATTTTTTTTCGGGTCATATTCAGCGATGCTCAGGGTTACTCCTGGCTCTGCACTCAGGAATTATTCCTGGTGGTGCTGGGTGGGGGGGGGGGGGGTGGGAGGGATCAGACGGGATGCTGAGTATTGAACCCAGGTCAGTTGCATGCAACACAAACACCCTACCCGCTGTGCTGTTGCTCGGGCTCCTCTGAGGTTTCTCTTCCTTACTTAGCCTTTCATTCCCACTTCAAACCAGCCACATCAGGTTTACTTTCTTATTTTTTCCTTTTTCTTCTGTTTTGGGGCCACACTCAGTGGGACTCAGGACTTACACCTGGCTCTGTGACCAGGGATCACTCCTGGTGGGCTTTGGCAAACCATCTGGGGAGCCTGAGACCAAATACAGGTTGGTTGCAGAAAGGCAAGTGTCCACCATCTGTAATCACTCAGGCCCCTAGTTTTACTTTTTACAACTTACACATCTCAATCATATTCTCTCTCACTCTCTTGCTCTCTCTCTCTCTCTACTCAATCATGTTCTCTCTCTCCCTCCCTCCCTTCCTCCCTCTCTCCCTCCTTCCCTCCCTACCTCCCTTTCTCTCTCTCTCCTGTTCTGTTAGCCCTGCATCAGGATACTGACGATAGTGTTTTTGTTCATCTTGGAATAATCTTGTTCATTAAGGGACTAGTCTGATCCTGCCTACGCCTGTTTCGGGATTCAGAGAACACGTAAGACTGGCCACATCCATTTCCCTGCTCAAGACTGGCCACGTCCACTTTCCCTGCTCAAGACTGGCCACATCCACTTCTCTGCTCAAGACTGGCCACGCCCACGTTCCTGCTCAAGACTGGCCATGTCCACTTCCCTACTCAAGACTGGCCATGTCCACTTCCATGCACAAGACTGGCCACATCCACTTCCATGCTCAAGACTGGCCACATCCACTTCCTTGCTCAAGATTGGTCATGTCCACTTCCCTGCTCAAGATTGGTCATGTCCACTTCCATGCACAAGACTGGCCACATCCACTTCCATGCTCAAGACTGGCCACATCCACTTCCCTGCTCAAGACTGACCACATCCACTTCCCTGCTCAAGACTGGTCATGTCCACTTCCCTACACAAGACGGCCACGTTCACTTCCCTACACAAGACTGGCCACGCTCACTTCCGTGCTCAAGACTGGCTACATCCACTTCCCTGCTCAAGACTGGCCACGTCCACTTCCCCTGCTCAAGATTGGCCATGTCCACTTCCATGCACAAGACTAGCCATGTCCACTTCCATGCTCAAGACTGGTCATGTCCACTTCCCTGCTCAAGATTGGCCATGTCCACTTCCCTGCTCAAAATCCTCCTCAACTTCCTTTCACTGCTTTCATGGTCACATTTCTCTTCTCCTTCACATTGTTGCTATGAACACCATAAAGATGTACTCTTTCGGTACGTTTGGGGGAAATTTTAGCATAAAAAACAGAATCAATGTGTGTGTGTGTGTGTGGGGGGGGGAGGGGTTTATTAGTTCCCTGGTGATTTCAGCCCCAGTGTAACTGTCCAAACCCATTTCCTTTATTCCTTCAATCCTGCAGCAAAGCCTCTCCTTTACAAAGATCAGTCCCTGGTTCCGACTACCTTGAGGGTTCCTCTGTCCAGAGCAGCAGACCTTCACTTTTCCCTGCATTCTCACTGAATACCCAAACCTCCGATCAAACACTATATCTTTGCGGGAAGAGAAAAAGCAACAACAACTTTACCTGCTCACACCCAGGGATTTCAGAGGAAGTTTCCTCTGCCTTTTCCCAGCCAGCTCTGGACACTGTACAGCCTCTGATAAACTGTTCTCTTGCCTGTTTACACTTCAAGATAAGCACCAGGAGATCACTGGCCTCAGCCAGTCATGCAGTACAAATGAACAGAAAGCATCTCCCATTGTCCTTTTAGTAGTATGTTGAAGTGCACCAGTAGACAGAATTAAGAATTTTCTAGATAGGGGAAGGAGTGATAGCACAGTGGGTAGAGCATTTGCCTTGAACTCAGCCGGCTGGGGTTCGATCTGCAGCATCCCATATGGTCCCCCCAACACCGCCAGGAGTAATTCTTGAGTGCAGAGCCAGGAGTAACCCCCTGAGCATGCCCAGGTGTGACTAAAAAAAAAAAGAATTTTCTAGATAGAGGATGGAGGCAGTATATTGGGTCAGGTGCTTGTCTTGCATGCAGCAGGTATGACTCCTGAGAATTGAGCCAGGAGTGACTCCTGAGCACAGCCAGGTATGGCCCCAAACAACAACAGAAAAGAGCAGACAGTAGAGGAGCTGGAGATGGCTCACAGGGCTGGAGCACAGCCTCTGCCGACGGGAACTCTGGGTCATCAGTCCTGACGATGGATCAGGATGTCTGGACCCTCAAGCATTACTAAGAGCATCCCGGAGGCAGAAGCCCCTATCCCCTGAACATCACCAGGTGCAGTCTGAAAACCCAAAACTAAATAAATAAAAAAGCTGACTTTAGAGTGAATAAGTGATCACATGCTTTTATTTTTATCATTAAGCCATGCTTAACCATGCACATGCGTGACTTATTTGCCATTGAACCCAAGCTCCCTGGAAGCAGCTGAACTTTTCCATGCTGACCCTTCTGTCTAGGCATGAGGAATGCTTCCTCGTCTCTGCCTTTTGGTCCCACCCACCCAGCGCTCCTGCATTGGACCAAGAACCTTCCGTGGGCATGCCATGAATGAGAATTTCATGGTGAACATGCAATTCACTAGGAAAATAAACATTATCTCTGCTTTCAAAGAACCTGACTGACTAGGGAGGGTGGGGAGGTGGAGGTGGAAGAAAAATGCCTCAGTTTCTACCTGTTTAAAAAACATTTTCTGCATTTATCAGGAAAATAAAAGCCAGCCAAGCAAACTTGGTTTATGGGGTACAAACTCACATGTGTGCAACACACCATGGTGCCTCTACTTCACTGACAGGACCCAACTCCCGGCTGGAGTTAACGGTGGAGGTGTGAGGGAATCTAAGATGAGGCCCCTTCCCCGTGTTGCATGTCTAGCAGGAGCCAGAGCCAATGAGTGTAGCTACTCCTCATGAACTCCACACACGGAACCTTGAAGCGTCCCTGAGCCAGATTCTCCCCCGAGACAACTGGTGATAGGGTACCTGGAAACGTGTCCTCCCCAGGGACTGCATTTAGAAACAAAGAATCTCCCCAGTTTTTTCTTTCCTCCAAGTGCAGGCATGGGGTGCTTTTTATCATCAGTGAATCCAATAAATGATCCCTAATAACCTCGGCTTTATGAATCTTCAGTTTACTGACACTGAGGGGCCAAAAAGCAGATGCAGAGGCTGGCATATGGTGAGTGGGGTGCTTGCCTTGCACACAGCTGACTAGGGTTCGATCCCTTGTACCCCTACGCACCCTGAGTATTCCGGGAAAGGTCCCGGGCCAGGAGAGGTCCCTGAGCACCATTAGGTATTGCTCCCCCTTCCCGTAAACATATGGCTCAAATGTGTGTGCCTTGCATATGGGAGGCCCTGGGTTACAACCCCCACAGCACTGAGACCCAATACATCAAGGAGAATCAGCAGCGGGAGCAGGGGGCTGCAGCTGGAGCAGGGGGCTGCAGCAGGAACAGTGAGAACAGGAGGCTGCAGTGAGAGCAGGGGGCTGCAGTGGGAGCAGGGGCTGCAGCGGGAGCAGGGGGCTGCAGCGGAGCAGGGGGCTGCAGCAGGAACAGTGAGAGCAGGGGGCTGCAGTGGGAGCAGGGGGCTACAGTGGGAGCAGGGGGCTGCAGTGGGAGCAGGGGGCTGCAGTGGGGAGCGGGGGCTGCAGTGGGAGCAGGGGGCTGCAGCGGGAGCAGGGGGCTGCAGCGGGAGCAGGGGCTGCAGCAGGAACAGTGAGAGCAGGGGGCTGCAGTGGGAGCAGGGGGCTACAGTGGGAGCAGGGGGCTGCAGTGAGAGCAGGGGGCTACAGTGGGAGCAGGGGGCTGCAGTGGGAACAGTGGGAGTAGGGGGTTGCAGTGGGAACAGTGGGAGCAGGGGGCTGCAGTGGGAGCAGGGGGCTGCAGTGGGAGCAGGGGCTGCAGTGGGAGCAGGGGGCTGCTGCGGGAACAGTGAGAGCAGGAGACTGCAGTGAGAGCAGGGGGCTGCAGCGGGAGCAGGGGGGCTGCAGCGGGAGCAGGGGGCTACAGTGGGAACAGTGAGAGCAGGGGGCTGCAGTGGGAGCAGGGGCTGCAGTGGGAGCAGGGGGCTGCAGTGGGAGCAGGGGGAGCAGGGGGCTGCAGTGGGAACAGTGAGAGCAGGAGGCTGCAGCGGGAGCAGGGGGCTACAGTGGGAGCAGGGGGCTGCAGTGGGAGCAGGGGGCTGCAGTGGGGAGCAGGGGGCTGCAGCGGGAGCAGGGGGCTGCAGTGGGAGCAGGGGGCTGCAGCGGGAGCAGGGGACTGCCTCAGCTCCATTAGGGCTCTGCAGCTGGCTCCCTAGGACCTCTGCATGCCGAGGTGCTCTGGTCTCTACTGCCTGCCTCCCCCAGCTTTATCCAGCGCTTGGAACGCCACCTGCATGGCCCATGCTCATGGACGGCGGCTGTTCTCCTTAGACTCGCGCTTGAACCTATGAGACTTGCAGCTCAGGGCAGCTGGCCAAACCCAACTGGGGAGCAAGGCCAGGTGAGCCATGCAGGCTGGGGTTCACTTGCCTCCAAGGGGTGTTCCAAAACAACAGCCGACGCCACCGCACAGCCCACCGTCAGCGTGTCGGTGTAATAGTAGGGCTGCTACTGGGGAGAGATGGGCGCGGGAAGGGAGGGAGGAGAGAGAGAGAGAGAAGAGAGAGAGAGAGAGAGAGAGAGAGAGAGAGAGAGAGAGAGAGAGAGAGGAGAAGCCAGCAGGGAAGGGGATCAGGCAGGGGGAGGCGTAAGTCACAGTCACCTGTAGATGGGGCCTTATCCCACCCTGCCGCGGTTCTCCGCCCAGCATACTCCAGTGAGTTTGGCAAACAGGAAGTGACCTCCCTGCACATCCCTGTGCAAGGCCAGACCCAGGACAGGAAAGAAGCATCGGGAGCCCGAGCGATAGTCCAGCGGGTAGAGTATCTGCCTTGGCGAGCCGGTTGGATCCCGGCATCCCATATAGTCCCCAAGCACCACCAGGAGTAATTCCTGAGTGCAGAGCCAGGAGCAACTCCTGAGCATCACCAGGTGTAATTCAAAAAGCAAAAAATTAAAAAAAAAAAAAAGAGAAAAGAAAGAAACGTCGGACAAGTGCATGGGAGGCCAGTGAAGCAATAACTGATCACCCATGAGGGGCCAGAAATGGATTTCCTCAGGGGGGGGAGCTGTCTCTAGCAAGAGGGACCCAACAGGCTGGAGACCATTCCCTCTCACTGACTCCGCTCTTGGGGGCATCTGATGCCGGGGGTCACTCCCTGAATGCCCTCCCCACCTGTCCCCCCCTCCCCTTCCACCTCAAAGCGGATGCCAGCCCCCACCACCCCCACCCCCTACACATCAGGCTCAGCTCCCCGGGTGTGAGGAGGGACTTGCCTCCAATAGGGGCCGCAAAGCAGCATCCCACGCCCACGGCGCAGGCCGGCACCAGGAGGTCAAGCTGCCCAGGCACAGTCTGCAACAGAGAAGCGGGGGGACCACCGGGGGCGGGCAGGAAACATGGAGGGCGCGGACACAGGTTTGGACCAGCAGGAGCGGGCAGCAGGGACGTGTGGATGGGGGCAGGCACGGATGGACGCACCTAGGGTGGCCACCGGCAGGTGGAACGTGGTGTGTGTGTGTGTGTGGGGGGGCAGGGTGAATAGGGTACGGGGGACGGGGAGCAGGGCTTAGCACAGTGCCCTCATGCCAGCATTGCGGCCAGCCCAGAGCACAGGCAGCCCCCTGCCCACCTGCCCGGCCCCCACTCTGCGCCGACCTCCTCAACCCTACCTCATAGACGCCGCAGAATACCGACATGAACTTGCTGAGCACAGCAGCGCAGATGCTGGCGATGTGCACGAAGGGACCCTGGGAGGCGGTGGGGGGGGGAGGAGGTGGAAGAGGGGTCAGCAGGAGGGGTGGGGAGATTTGTTGGGGTGTCTGGGCTGACATTCACGGCTCCAGGCACAGTGCTGGGTGTTGGATGAGGCAGAATGGACGATGGCACATCCACTGCTTCTAATCCCCATTTTTCCCCCAGCAAGAGGCCAGGGGAGAGACACCCCCCCACAGAGTGTCATCTCTATGTCATTTGGGTGCTAAGGGCTGTAGGGGCAGATGGGGTATCATTAGAGAAAGGGCTGGCCAGCAGGTCAGCGCTGAATGACTCCACGAGAGAGAGAGAGAGAGCCACATGTGTCAGGAGGACAAGTGCGTGAGCCCGAGAGAGGGTCCAGGCATGGTTTGAGGTGGAAGGGATGGGGGAGGGGGGACTGATGCCAACTCAGCCAATGAGAGGCAGCTTGCAGGGGCAGACTTTTTGTCTGACTTTCTGGGAGGCCCTGGGTGCGGTTTGGATTTTACTCCCGTGGATCGAAAGCCTCTGAAGTTCTAGAGCAGAAGTCAGTTGTTACTGATTCATTCTGAAAAGATGATCCTGGCTTCAGAGCGTGTGTGAGGGGTGCCGGGGCTAGCACAGCCAACCCGGGCTCAATCCCCAATACCGTGTATGGTCCCCTGAGTCCCACCAGGGGTGATCCCTGAGTGCAGAGCCAGGAGGAGGCCCTGAGCACTGCCAGTGTGACTGAAAACAAAACAATAGGCTTGTGGGGTGGGGGGCAGGAGGTGCTCAGAAGGGTGGGAGCACAGGCTCTGCAGCCGTCCTGTGTTTAATTCCAAACCTATGATCCTGCAGCTCTAGTGGGAGTCTTTTTCCTTCCCCGCCCCACCCCAAGCCTCCCCTATTTCCCCACCCCCACCCCCAAAGAATGCAATACTCTCAAATATAGCCTTGGGGAAAGCCCAGCTTCTTTTTTATCCATGCAAACAGGAGCTAGTCTGGGCTGTGCTAGGGCACCGTCTCTGAGTCGTCTTGGGGATCACTGGGCCTCCCAGAGGACATTCCTCTAAGTCTGGAGACTTTCCGCTTGTTACAGCCTGGACCGCCTCCTGGCATCTCGTGGGCAGGGGCTAGAGCAGCTGCCAAACAGCTGATGGGGTGCTGAGTCCCTTCCCCAGCCCCGAGGGCCAGCAGGCCCTGCTTGGGGAGCCTCTCTGCTGTAGGCTCTGTCATTCTGTCCTGGGGCTGGAAGCTTCTCCGAAGTCCCCTCCCTGAGGCTCCTCGAACAGTGTTTTCCGGGTCCCAGCATCCCCCTGCCCCGGCCTGCAAGCCCGTTCCCAGACCCACCTCTTTCCCCCACAGGGATGCCGCTGCCCAGCCCGGCCGTCAGCGCCACCACCTTGGCCACAAAGGCTTTGAGTGTGAGATACTCCTTCAGGACA
>JAJIBD010003143.1:0-120000 GCA_021461705.1 Cryptotis parvus | reverse complement strand
GTGGGCCCCTCCACGTGCCGCTCCTTACTGGGGAATTGTTCTTTGTGGTGGTGGCCGTAAATCTGTGCAGAGGGAGCAAGGTCTGTAGCAGTGGTGTGGAAGCCTCCACGGAGGCGGCAGAGGCCCAGATCCATGGACACCAGCTGCCCTGGGTATGGAGCTCAGTGGCCCCTCTGCTCATAGTTCCCATCTTTCCTGACCTACAGGTGGCTGTGCTCCCAACTCCACACCAAGCCTCACTGTTCTCGCAGCCTTCATCAGGCAGGGCCGGGCAGCCACATGGATAGATGCCAGGGCCGGGCAGTGTTACATGTAGCAATGCTGAGTGCCCACCGTGCCGCCTGGCTCTCATTTCCCTGGCACCCTGTACTCTGCCCTGCTTCCCACACTACCCAAAGAGTAGGTGATGATGGGTATGTGCCCTGCTTGCTGGGGAATATTGGGGTGGCAGGGTGTCTTCAGATGCTGCCACACTTAGACAAGCCCCAGCCAGCCCCACCCTCACCGCCTGTGCAACTGTGCTTGACCCAGCCTCATGAAGAACAGCCAATGGCCTCCCTATGGGATTGGCACCCCACAATGTGGTCCTAAAGCAAGATGGCTTAGTGTGGACTCCAGAGAGATGGCAGAGCAGCAGCGTGGGGCACCCAGCAACTGTGTTAGGGGAAGCCGTGGAGCCAGGGCCACACCTCCCTGCTCAGGCTCCAGGAGGTGGGGGTGAGGTTGCCCAGGTCAGGCCAGGCCGGCTGGTTTGGGAGAGCCTGGGCAGAGCAGATCTGATTTCACTATTGTCACCAGGGCAGTGGAGTTTCTGCCTCCAGCCCGGACCAGCCTGGTGGGATGCAGAGAGGTGGGGTTCCCTGCAAGCCCCCTAGGGCCGAGTCAGAGGATACCCTCCCATGCTCCTATAGAGAGCATGCTCCTTCGGGAGCACAGAGGGGAGGAGGTGAGCCACCCACATGGACTCCCGGCTGGGAAAGATGAGAGACAAGTCTATGCCCGGCCACGCAGGGCTCACCCCACTCCCAGGCAGGGTGAGGGCAGAAGGAGAGATTGGCACCCTGGCCTGTAGCCTGGAGACGGGCACTGGGCATTGTTTAACCAAAAGGCCAGTGTGAGAGGCCAGTGGGGAGCAGGAAGGGGAGGGGAGCAGGAGGAGGGGCGCAGGGTGGTGATAAGAACAAGGTCTTGCCTGGGTCTGGGGTGTGTGTAGGGGGTGGGGGGTGGGGGATCCACAGACTAATTTCCATCCTGAAGGCTAAGCTGAAATTCAAACTCTTCTTGCCTTCAAGGCCCAGTGGAAACCAGCCCCTGCCCGCTTCATCCCTAATACACTCTCCGGCCCTTTCTAACAGGAAGCTTCTGGCTGCATGGACTGTCACCGCAGAGGACCTAACTGTCCTTCCCCTCCACCCCCGCAAGTTGTCATCCCACCCAGACATGACCATGACCCCTGGCTGCAGTGTACACTGGGCCACGAGGGCATCTTCCTGTCTAGTGACTCAGTGTCCTAAGGCAGGCCAGGACCCTGCTCCAGGAAGCCCTCTTGGACTTACTCTGACCATCCCCTTTTTCCCCAGGCCACCCTTACAGCCACTCACAGGGTCATAGGACTGGGATATGAACCCTCTGGATGACTGCCCCTCACCCTCCGCCACGGCTGGGGTGACCCACCAGGCTGCCCTCAAGCTCCCAACCCAGTGCAGAATCTCAAGGAAAAGTAGGTGCCCGTCAGTTACCGTGGTCCACGACCTCCCGCCACCACCATCTTTGAGGGTTGTTCATTTCCCCCATTGGAGCCACGTGCTGGCCAGTGACCATCTCCCACCTCCCCTTCCCTAGATGTCCACAGCCCTCCCCGCTCCGCTCCTGGCCCAGGCTTAACCCTGTCACCTCAAGCTCCTTAACTCTGGCAAGGCACCTAAGCTGTGCCCACTCTCAGCAGCTCTTCGGGTGCCCATCTGCCCAGCTAAAGTGATTCCCTTTCTTCTGCCCTTGGCGTTCTCAGATCTCAGCCATGAAGGGAGAGTGCTGGGTGTGGGCAAGTGTGTCTGAGCCCGCGGTCCACAGAGGCGTGGGCTCCTACACCCATCACAGTGTGTCACAGCTTATGTAAGTGTGAGTTGGCATGCCTGGGGGGCTCGGCCATCCCCAAGAGCACTCCTTGGGGGTTCATAAGTGAAGGTTCCATGCATGAAGCCCGTGTGTCTCTCGGAGTGCGGTTGGGTGCAGGCTCGGCCTTTGCCAACTGTCTCACTGGCACCCCGTGACCACGTACTTGCAAGGAAGGAAGGTCCTGCTGCCCCCCACCCCCGCTGTACCTGGCTGAGTCCCCCACCCTCCCCCATCTCACTGCCCCCTGCCCGGAGGACTTTACCTGTGTAGGGTGTGTGTTGGGGCGAGGGCCTGCACCCCTCGGGCCTATGCTCAGGACCTCCGTTCTCCGAGGGCAGTCCGTAGCTGGTGCAGTGCTCAAAGGGCATGTACTGGTACTGGGGGCACTTCCCCACCAGCTCTGCTCGTCCCCCGCAGCTGTGACCTAGATGGCTCCATGTCCCCTCCCCGCCAGGCCTCAGCCCGCTTGCCCCCAACTGCCCCCAGTACAGCTCCTTAAGCCTCTCCTGTTGCTCGTCCCCAAGGCGTCTGGGGCAGCATGCCCACCCCTGGCTATTTATAGCCATCTGTCCGTCACATGACCCCATGGGCACATCTGATCTGCTTGGGGTCGAAGCAGGTGTGAGGGCGGCACTGGGGGAGGAGGGTTAGGGGGTGAACCTGAGGACAGACCCGGGGGTTCCCTCAGCGGGACCAGCTGCTCTGACCCCTCTGTGGACGCCCAGGGACTTCCTGACCCATGCACTGTGGCCACCTGTGCCTCTATAAATACTAACCCCACTGGGAGGGCAGATGCCTCCGCAGCCCGTGAGAGCTCCCAGGCTAGCCTGGCTATGCCCTCCCTGTCTGGTGTGTGGGAAGGTGAGGGTGGGCTGCCGGATGGGGTGACCATGAGGTCCGGGAACCCCAGCGTCTCACCTGACATAGCAGCTGGTGGCTCTCGGCTGTGTCTTCCCACTTTGCTGGTCCCCAACTCTGGATCTGCCCGTGGCACAGTCCTCATCCTTCTGACGGTTCCCTCAACCCAGTCCACCTGCGCTTTCCTGTGCTGCCAGTAACGCTCTGGTGACAGTCCACCGGGTGCTACCTTTATCACCCATGGGGTGTGAGTGCTTGTGGGAACCCTGGGGGAGCTTGTCCCCTCCCAGATCCATGTGGCCACACAAGCAGCCAGGAGGGTCAGAACGTCCATTCCCACGGTGGCCGCCCACCGAAAGCCCGTGAAGGAGAAGAGGGCGGGCAGTGGCCGGGAGGTGTGCGGGAGAGGTGAGGGTTATTCTCCCTGTGAGTGTGACAAATGTGAAGGATGACAGGGAAGTCCTCTCTGCCACTCTTCCCTTTTCAGGGCAATAAATACTTGTTGGTCAAGGTCAGACAATTCCCTCTGGCATTATTTTTTTTTTTTTTGCTTTTTTTTTGGGGAGATCACACCCAGCGATGCTCAGGGTTTACTCCTGGCTCTGCACTCAGGAATTACTCCTGGCGGTGCTCGGGGGACCATATGGGATGCTGGGGATCGAACCTCGGTCGCTGTGTGCAAGGCACAAGCCATACCCGCTGGACTATCGCTCTGGCCCCAGGCATCTTTTTTTAAACCAATATATATGAGGACTTGCCTTCTGCTATGAGCTCCTCCATACAGGGGAACAAAAGGTATAAAGGTGATCCAAATGAGAATTTAGGATCCATCACGAGGTGGGGGCAGTCACAGGGTGTCCACGTTCAGAGCTCCAGCATATAGACTAGAGCCAGGAATGGAGGGCAGGAAATGACTGAAAGCAACAAGGCGCACAGATTACCTGCACGAAGCCCTGGAGTCCTGTTTGGGTTGGATCAGTACCACCCTGCAGGACCCAAGAATCTGGCGTAGTCAGCAGTGTTGCAGGTAGTGGGCCCTGAACCTCTGAGAACAGTTTTGGGGTCACAAGTGTCTTTGTACAAGTAACGTTGGTTGAAAACATGTGTTTCCCATGTTCAGCATGAAATTCGACCACTCCCAGAAGTCTAGTTTATATCCTTTACCTTTCAGTGGATCCTTTCTGCTCACTGGTTACATTTGGTTCTTCTGGTAATATTTTTATTTATTTTCCATATGCAGGTGAAATAATAGGGTGTATTTTTTCTGACTTAATTCACTGTACCTCATCCTGGTCCATCAGTGCTGCAGGAAGTGTCAAGCCTTTGCCTTTCCTTAGCTTTGGGTGACATTCTACCTCAGTATATACCAACTTCTTGGGAGGCTGGAGTGATAGTACAGCGGGGAGGGTTTTTGCCTTGCATGCAGCCGACCCCAGTTTGATCCCTGGTATCCCACATGGTCCCCTGAACACAGCCAGGAGTAATTCCTGAGTGCAGAGCTAGGAGCAACCCTTAAGCATGACCAGGTGTGACTCCCAAAAAAAAAAAAAAGAGAAAAAAAAAGTATATATGCACCATAACTTCTTTATGCACATCTCTGTTGACTGAAACTTAGGTTGCTTCCAAATCCTGGCCATGAACATTTGGGAAGGCAAGAGGCGTGTGTGTGTGTGTATGCGCGCCGTGTGTATGTGTGTGAGTGTGTGAACTGGGCTGCAATGAACATGAGGGAAGTCAGGGTGTGTGTATGTGTTGCTCTGAATTGGTGATAAAAATATGGAAGGCTCGAAGGCACAGTGCACAAAGGTATGACTGTTAAATTCAGATTTAAACTCTACCTTCTCCGGGACCCGAGCGATAGCACAGCGGGTAAGGCGTTTGCCTTGTCTGCGGCCGACCTGGGTTCGATGCCCAGCATCCCATATGGTCCCCTGAGCACCCTCGGGAGTAATTCCTGAGTGCAGAGCCAGGAGTAACCCCTGAGCATTGCCGGGTGTGACCCAAAAAAGCAATCAATCAATCAATCAATAAATAAATAAATAAACTCTACCTTCTCTACTGAAAAGAATTAAGAAGATTCAGTTTTCCTGTATAGCAAGGGAGATGACCTTGCAGAAAGAAATCTCCATGTAAGTGTCTTTTTCAAAGGCAACCTGGGGGCTAAAGCAGTGGTACCGCAGGTAGGGCATTTGCCTTGCATGGACCAACCTGGGTTCAATCCCCTGCACCCTATATGGTCCTCTGAGCCTGCTAGGAGCAATCCCTGATGCAGAGTCAGGAGTAAGCCCTGAGCAATGCCATGTATGCCCCCACCAAAAAATAACAACAACAACAAAAGACAACCTGTGGCCAGACTTCAGAAATCCTCTGACAAAAATAAGACTTTCTTCAAAAACAAGCAAACAAACAAAAATATGGAAGACTTCAGAATGAGTGTAATGAGTGTGGCTGCCTTGCTCCGTCCACACACATCTTCTCTACACCACACCTACTTAAGTATATGGGTTGAAGTGAGAACTGAAATTTGATCTAACTGAATGGAAACACCCAAAGGAGGGAGCAAGACACCATGAAAAGCAGGTTTTCTAGCCTAAATCTAATAAACCTGGAGGCCCATAACATACCCAGAAAGATTACAAATGTGATGATTTGAGGGATTGAAGGTTATGTGATACTGTCTTCTGTGCAGGTGGAAACTAAGAGATCCAAGGGCTTGGTGTGAGATGAAAGGAATATTTGCTTAACCAAGAAAACAGGCCAAAGGGAAGTTCTTTGAAGCGCTTCAGAAACTGAGAATTTTTTTTACCTGTTGGTGGAATCTAGTTCCCCTGAGGTAGCTGTGTTTGTAGGGAGTTCATAATCCCAACACAACTACTATTCCGCCCTGGTTACTGAGAAAGTCAGCCATCAGAAGGACTGGGAAATCCCTCACACCACCAGGTCCCTGAAAAGAGTGGCTCTACCCACCCCAAGTCATATCCTAAAATAAGGAGGCTCAAACAATCTATGGCTGCTAGCGTGGGGGGTGTGGGGGGTTGGGGGGAGGATTTGAGTCATTGTCCTCAATGTGTCAAGAGACTAGGAAAAGTTGAAATCTGGGTTATCTTTCCTGCAAGAGAACAAGAAAAGGTAAAGTATGCCTGCCCCCTTCTGCAGCCTCACCCCCCCCAATAGGTCTAGTGATTATACGGGGAAGGGCAGACAGATTTCTGGAGAGTTCTGTTAAGTTCCTAAATGTGGAAACAAGGTCATACATGCGTGCACCCTGTAGGATCCGTACCAGAGAGAAGATGCATCCTCTGGGGCTGCTATACTGGAAGGCTAAAGTCCAGTCATCGGGAATTGTCCTGAGGGATGGACAAGGCTCCTGTGGGAAGCAGACTGCAGGATGGACAGACTGGATGAGAATATCCCTGGACTCCTCCCACGAGCATTAAAAAATGTTCTTTATTGAATCACAGACCATTACAAGGCTGTTCAAGATTGGGGTTCAGGCAATGTCCCAAGGCCCATCCCTCCACCAGTGTACACTGTCCAGCACCAATATTCCCAGTTTCCCTCCCACCAACCCCCCACCTTCCTTTCAACCTGCCTCCTTGTCTGGCACTTTCTCTCTCTCTCTCTTCTTTCTCCTTGTGAGCATTGTCCTACCAGCATTTTTACTCATGACTTCATGCTGGCTGGGCAAGTGCTTTCTACCATTGAGCCATCTTCTGGGCCCCTTCATACATCAATGAAAGGACAAATGACCTCCCAGGCCTCTACCTTTGTTTTCAGACTCCCACCTCTTCAAGAGGAACCTGAACCCTCCTTTCTGAATGTCAGCCTGACAACTGGGAAGCCGCCTTCCCTTTGGCTGCTTCTTCTCGGCGCCCTGCTTGCTGGATCTTGCTTCTCAGATCCTTCAGAGCCCCAGACTGGCCTTTTCTTTCTCTTCAGGTTTTTCACAGGTGGTGCATTTCCCCATCATGTTGACCTTATGAAGCTGGAAATGAAGCTTTTGGTCTTTTCTCCCAAGCTCAGTGGGAAAATCTATAGCTTCTGAAGTGGGAGAATGAAGACCAACCTCAGGCCAGGAGGAAGGGGCAGGAGAAGCAATTCCTAGGCGGCTGAGTACAGGACTCAGAGGTCTGGATGCGGGAGTCCTGAGCTCCAGCCCACGTCTCGGGCAACACAGTATCTCCTGTGTACTTCTTCGGGAGACCCCTGCCCCAGAACACAATGGGGTCACGAGTGAAGCACAGTGGTCAGGCTGTGCCTGTGTGAGCCTGAGTTCTGGGGATCACTTGATCACTTGACATCCCGTTATTTGTCGATTTGCTCGAGCGGGCACCAGTAATATTTCCATTTGACCCTATCACGTGCCAGTGTAGCCCAATGGCATTTGGTTGCTTTAGGAATACAAAGAGTCTCAAACCGTTCAGGGTCTTGATGAAGTCTGACCATCTTGTAGGTGGGCGGCCACGTGATCTTTTGAGTTCTGGGGATATGGGAAAGAAAGAAGAGAACATTCTCATGCTGAGATTTTTCTATCACATCTCAGCCTGCGTTTCCTCAAAAAGATGGGAAGTTGGGGACCAGAGCAAAAGTACAGAGCATAGGGGTTTGCCTTGCACGAGTCGACCCAGGTTCCATTTCTGGCATCCCATATGGTCCCATGAGCACTGCTAGGAGTAATTCTTGAGTGCAGAGCCAGGAGTAACCCCTGAGCATTGCCGGGTGTGACCCCCAAAAGAAAAAAAAAGAGGCTGCATGATTACACTAGGGTGTTTGCTCAGAGCTATCACCTGAACTTGAATTTGCAGTACCAAGATGACACCCTGGGTTGGGGCCGGAGAGATAGTCCAGCGGGTAGGGTGTTTGTCTTGCACACGGCTGGCCCATGCCGGCCTGGGTTTGATCCCTGGCATCCCATATGGTCCCCCAAGCACCACCAGGAGTAATTCCTGAGTGCAGAGCCAGGAGTAACCCCTGAGCATCGCCGGGTGTGACCCAAATAGCAAAAAAAAAAAAAAAAGACACCCTGGAGCTGAGTCAGGGAGCTTTTGCCTTGCTTGTGGTTGGCTTTGGTTCGGTCTGAGTATACCTGGCGGAATCCCTGAATGCAGAGCAGGGAGTAAGTCCACACGGCTAGGTGTGGCCCCAAAACCAAACATCCTTCAGTGAGACAGTTAATGATTGCCAAGTAATTCTAAGAGGACTGCTCCTTAGGAAGCACCTGTGAAGTACTGCGTCCCCTTGGGGACCTTAACAAGGCACAAACAGGCACCTCCATTCCGGTGAAGGGAGATGAGGCCCAGCAGGGCAGGCGGCCTTAGCCAGTCTCAGGTTCTGTAAGGGGCTGTGTCCATGCTCAAAATCTGTCAGTCTGTGCCTTTAAAATGAACAATCCTTCCTTCTGAAAAGTCTTTTTTCTCCAGTACGAGGAAAGTCTCTGAAAGGTGGGAAATCTATGGGGCCAGAGTGAGGAGGCTGGTATAAGGCCCAGCACAGACCCTAGGTCAGTCAAAAGCTTGGCCAACAGCAGCTGTGGCACCAGTCCTGGGCTGCTAGCCCAGGGCTTCCATTTCTTCCTGTTTTCCTTTTCCCCACCAGAGGAAACAAGAAGTGGGAGGGCACCTCCAGTACAGGGAGGGGGATAATTTTAGAAGAGAATCCTCTGGCAGAGGTCGGCAGGGCTGACATCCAACCTGACACCCGTAGCAAAGGGCGGGGGTGGGGCGCACGGACCAGCTCCCAGACATCTGCTGAGGCTCCCACACAGCACCCCCCACCAGCCCCCTGCTCCTCCCACAGGCAGGGCCCCTGCAGGCTACCTGGGCCTAAGCCTGGCTCTTTGCTCCCCTTCTTTCCTCCCTCCACAGGCCACCTTCTGCCTCCCACAGAAGCCCCATCTCCAGGGTGCCTGGCCCTCCCAGACACACCGCAGTGCTCCAGGCTACATGCAGTGTATGTGCAGCTCTTTCCCTGCTGCTCTGGAATTCTCTTCCTCTCTGCCCACCCCAGATTCCTGAAATCCCCACCGGGCCATGCTAGCCAAGGACTTGTCTGTAATATATGCCCCCTTTTCCTCCTTTATTTCCGGATCTTTATCTCCAGCCCCATAATCTTGCCTTACCCGGAACCAAGCCCACTTGCTCTGATGCCTGTCACCTCACCCTGAGAAAGCTCAGAGCTGCCTGTAGTGTGAGTGGCTGCCTGTGGCCAGAATATGGACAGGCCCACACCTGGCAGGGTTTGGAAAAGCTCCAGCTGCCCTCAGGCTGGAACGTGTAGTCCTGGGGAGGCCGTGCAGTGATAAAGAAAGGACCCAGAGACGCCTGACACAGCAGCAATTAACATGAGCATTTATTTGGCACCTGGTGGCGATACAGGTCCTGGCAGTGGGAAGTGGAAAGGTTTTGTCACCCAAATATGATACTGATCCGAGGGTGGGGCTAGGAAACACGTGTCCCAACCCCCCCCGGCCACAGACCCAAGGAGTTTTAGAGCACCTGGACCATGATAGGCCAAGCACCATGCCAGGCGCTGTGGGAGCCGTGAGGCGCCATCTCACATGTGACAGTTCTCTGGGAGCTATTAATACCAGGGTATAAAACAAAACACACAGAAAAACAGAGCGCAGGTACTAAGAAGTGTCTGTCGTCCGAAGGGAAGTTTCGCCAGTAGGATTCTCATCCGGTTCAGTCTTCCTTCCTTTATGCAAAAAGGTGTGGACTGATGTCGTACAATGTGCCGGGCACTAGGTACATGTTGGTGAACGAGAATTCCCTGTGCTCGTGGAGCTAACTGCCTAGCAGGGGAAGAGCAGAGCGAAGCAAGCCAGAATCTGACCAAGAGTGGCGATAAATGGCACACAATAACGAAGACAGCCTTCTTGAGCAGCTGCAAAAGCCACTATGGAGAGACACTTGCATTGTGATTTGAGCGTCAAAGGTGGCACCCAGGCCAGGAGTGGTTAAGAATGGAGCTCAGCGGATGCTAAGGATCTGCAATGGTTTAGACAGGAAAGAACTCGGAACATCTAGAAAACACCTGGCCATATTCTGGAGGGGAAATGGACAACTGTCATGAGCCCAATGGCCAAGGGAGATGCAAGTGGAGCCCCAGAGATTCTAAGCAAGAGAGTGCAAACAGAGACCTGTTACGGGAGGGGGCAAGGATGGGCTTTTGTAGAAAGGAAAGGGAAGGCCTCAGAGAACAGGAAAGTCTCAAACCTTGAAGACAGAAGAGGCTACTGGGGTGAAACAAGCAAAATCCACGGCGATGGGTCCCCAGAAAAGGAGAACAGGACTAGACTCTGTGAACCAAGGGCTCATCGACGCTGAAGCAGAAGGCAGGAGACAGTCTAAATCACTCCTCTGCTCAGAGGAATGAGCCAATTCAACAGATGTAGTGGTAGCAGCGGATAAACAGAAGGGAAGACAGAGAAGCAGGAAGTGGGGAGGTGACAAGGAGCTTTTCTAGAAAGACATTTCCCTTAGGAAGAAAGTTGAAAAGGAGGCAGATTCATGTGGGAAAGTCACTGCTCTTATCTGGTCCTGCCCACACCCTGTGCAAGGGTCACTGCAGCTACAAAGCTCAGAGAAGCACCCATTCAAAGGTCTTCCGATTCGTATGGGGCAAACCCTAAAATCTGCGGAGACCCTGGAGCTTCAAAGACTGTCCCTCTCTCAGGTAGCCTGGTGGCCCCGAGGTGACACGGGTCATTTCCCACAGTCAGTCCTGTTCCAGTCCAGCTAGACTTGCGATGTGAGGGCACCCTCCCATGGGCTGGAAGGAAGCGGAAAATGACCCCAAACTTGAGCGAGTGTAATAAAGCAATCACCTGGGTCACCTACAGAGACATGGGCCACCAGACCCTCTGTGAGGCTCCCCCAGGGCACCCAGCACCCTGGGAGGTGACTCCTGCCAGGACCCAGCTGAAGGGAGAGAGCATGCTCCATGGGAAGGGCCAACTGGCCTCTGAAGGCAGCGGCCCAGTCCCTGAGGGTGGAGAACCAAGCAGCATCCCGAAGAGAAAGGCTCTTTCCTGGGCGGCGCCTCACGTCGGGGGTGTCCTGGGAACAGGTAGAGGTGGCGGCACAGGGTGCTGCAGTACTCTGACATCTCCTTGCAGCGGTGGAACTCGGTGCCGGGGGCATAGCCCTCAGCGTTCCTTGATAAGCGCATTCACCTGGAAGGGCAGACGCCAAGTGCGCCAGGTCAGAGGGACGGGACAGGAGGCATGGGAAGCACAGTGGGCAGAGGCAGGCTTTGGGCCGCACCGCTTACCTGGGCGAGCATGTCCGCCACGTGCATGTCACAGGCCCTCTCCGAGAACACTTGCTTGAGGGCCTCCACGTACCAGGAGCCCCGCTTGGTGTTCCGCGATAGCGGCTGTCCCTGTGGTCAGGGGGGTACTGATGTGTCGCAGCAAATGGTCTCCAGCTGGACCGCCAGGGCCTCTGCCACCCCCAAAACAAAGGTCTGCTGGAACAAGCCAGCCGCCCGGGCCGATCGGCGGAACCCAGAGTTAGTACCTCGGAGGCAAGCATAGCCGCAGATCATGTCCGAGCGTGTGGGCAGGCGCACCTTCAGCATCTCCCCTTTGCCAGCGTCGCTTTCCTCGCAGTCTGGGGACACCGCCTGGCTCTTTCCATCCTGCTGGTCGACGCCTCGATCCGTCTCATCTGCAGAAAGGCAGACAGAACAGACAGGGACGTTATTTCCTGCTATCTCTCCTGGGCCTATCACGGGCCAGTCTGAGCCTCCAAGGCCCCGGATTGAAGCCTCCAACCTACAGGCGTGCAAGTGTGTATGTGTGGAGGGTGGGGTGGGGGGAATAAAGGGGATTCCTCTCCCAGGACATGGCTGCAGCTCGCCTCACACTCCACCAGGGACAGGCTCAAGCCCACACACCAAGGCTGAGCGTTGTATGCTATGACGGGAAAAGCGGGAATTAAGCACTACTGTAAGCAGAAGTAAACAGCAGCGAAGTCCATGAGTCACATGTCCGTTAGCAATTCACCTGAAAGTCAGTTTTTCAATTACAATGTACTGTAAAATGCGGATGCGTTAATTTTAGTGTGCAAAAAAAGAAAAACAAACTGATGAGTGTTACCGGTGCGTGCTATAGAAGTCAAAACTCCAAAGGTACATATTAATTAAAAAAGAAAGAAAAAAAAAAAAAAACTCAGCAAGAGCAGTTGTTTCCAAGGTGTTTTTGGTATTTCTCAATAATTTACCCCTTATTTATTACAGCGGACAACCAAAGATTTAAGAGAAGTTTGAAAGAAGCAACACTTAAAATTGGGCAAATCTGGCCAAGCTGCCTAGCCTTGAGAAAACACCACGACTTCGCTACTGCCAGCCATTTCCCAATAATGCCCTCAGCCCACGACGGAGCCAGCCCTTGCTTATCCTACAGCGTGTTTCATCACTGAGGAGGAAGGGAGTGCTACTGGCACGCCTATGCTCCGACCTCATGGCACTTCTCGCTCCCTGCAGCAGTCGAGAGGGCCATAAAGGAAAGCGAAGCTCACAGAAATGTGTGGGAAATACAGCTGGAGCCACCGATGTGGAAATACTTCCCGGGCAGCTGCCTTGGTCCAGGCACTGATTATGTTTTGGGGCAAACCTGTTGTGCTCAAGGGAGTGCCAGGCATAGCTAACAGGCCCAGAGCACAGGAAGCAAGTGCCCGCCTTCCCAGGGCTCCCGCTCAGGCTGGCAGCCAACTCAATGGGTCTTCACCTATGGTAACTAAACATAGGAGAAGATAGATGTGCTCCAATCTGACAACTGGTCACCCCTCGAAGGATCAGGAAGGCCAGAACAAATGAGTCACGTTACTTGAAGAAAGGATTTTCTCTATTCAGACCGAACATTGTATTCCTATAAATCCAGGAAGGCAAAGCGATGACTGAGGATCTTTAATGGATCTCATTTTGTGACTGTATGTTCTAAAGCAGTGTACCCAAAGTGGAGTCACCATTCAGTAGGGGACAGGGTGGCTAGAATGATCCAGAGGGATGCAAACAGCCTTAGGAGCAATTGCTGCTGGTGTTGGTAGGAGTGATGGGGGGATGGGAGTGTTTCCCCCACTCCCTGGAAGGAGAGTGTTAAGGCAAATAAAGGGAACCCTGTCCTAAAGGAAACAGGTCAGCTAAACAGCTCTCTCAACTCTCCTGCATTTAAGCCTCAAATCTGTAAATCAATAAATGTCCTCACAATATTCTCAAATTCCTTTGCAATGTCATATAAGCAGAATAATTTCACCCATTCATTCAATATGTATTAAGAGCTACCATGCATCAGGCAGTCTGGGCCTGGGACACAGCACAGGAAGTTCCCGCTCTCGCTGTACTTCCTGTCACAGCAATGGTTCTGGAAACGTCAAATCACCCATCTCGTAGGTGCTGACAGCTCTGGACTACTCTCTAACTGAAGTCTAAAATCTTTTTTTTTAATTTTTTTTTTTTTTTGCTTTTTGGGCCACACCCGGCAATGCTCAGGGGTTTCACCTGGCTCTGCACTCAGGAATTACTCCTGGCGGTGCTCGGGGGACCATATGGGATGCCGGGATCGAACCTGGGCCGGCATGGCCGCCGGCGCGCAAGGCAAACGCCCTACCCACTGGGCTATCGCTCCGGCCCTGAAGTCTAAAATCTTAGCTGTGATTCTTTTGTTTGTTTTTGGACTACACCTGCTCAGGGAGCACTTCTGGTGGGGACCAGGGTACTAGCCCTGGGTTGGGCACTTGCAAGGCCAAGACTCTGTCCATCTTTTAGGGTCAAAGATGTACAGTTTCTAGTCAGATCCAGTCACACGCGACATCTGTCGTGCTCCAGACAATCTCTCGGGGACAGCAGCAGTGCGCTGGACACATCCTCGCTCCTCCTTCTGCTCTACACAGCTTCGAAATCTCACTTTGGCCTAAGCGCAGCTTTAGCGAATCAACCTCTACAAAATCTCCACCCCAAACTGTCTTGAAACAATTCGTTTCATCTATAAAACGTCAAACGCTCTGCCACTGTGCCACACCCCAGCACTTTACACCATGCACTCTTCTTCACACCTGTTTCTGTGGCCCCCTGAACCTCACTCTTCTTCTGAGGTCTCTGAGCCCCCTCAAGTGACTTCATGCAGATCTGCTCAAGTTTCCTGAGGCACTGAAGGGCTATGTAGAAACAGATCATCTTCTTTAGCTTTTGTGACAGCAAGAGCATTCATGTCTCAAGACCCTAAAACGACAGACTTGGTAACAGTGGGGGAATGATGACAGTGTGAGCTATGTATACTCACTGATAATGACAGTGTGAGCCATCTATATTCGCTGATAATGACAGTGTGAGCCATCTATACTCGCTGAGATGACAGTGTAAGCCCTCTATACTCGCTGAGAATGACAGTGTGAGCCATCTATACTCGCTGAGAATGACAGTGTGAGCCATCTATACTCGCTGATAATGACAGTGTGAACCATCTATACTTGCTGAGATAACAGTGTGAGCCATCTATACTCGCTGAGATGACAGTGTGAGCCATCTATACTCGCTGAGAATGACAGTGTGAGCTATCTATATTCGCTGAGATGACAGTGTGAGCCATCTATACTTGCTGAGATGACAGTGTGAGCCATCTATACTCGCTGAGATGACAGTGTGAGCCATCTATACTCGCTGAGATGACAGTGTGAGCCATCTATACTCGCTGAGATGACAGTGTGAGCCATCTATACTCGCTGAGATGACAGTGTGAGCAATCTATACTTGCTGAGATGACAGTGTGAGCCATCAATACTCGCTAAGATGACAGTATGAGCCATCTATACTCGTTAAGAATGACAGTGTGAGTCATCAATACTCGCTGAGATGACAGTGTGAGCCTTCTACACTCGCTGATGACAGTGAGCCTTCTACACTCGCTGAGAATGACTGAGCCATCAATACTCGCTGAGAATAACAGTGTGAGCCTTCAATACTCGCTGAGAATAACAGTGTGAGCCTTCTATACTCGCTGATAATGACAGTGTGAGCGATCTATACTTGCCGATGACAACAGTGTGCGTCTTCTATACTCGCTGAGCAACAGCAAACAGAAAACATATATCTGAATATTTAAAAAGTGGCCTCCAGAGTCCCTTGAAAGCACTGATCCTGCGGCATATTATACTGCTTCACTATGAATCAGGATATGTGCTATGGAAGCTCTTATATGTCTTGCGTAATTGCTACAACCTGAACATAGGTTTGATACTTTTCTACATGTTCATATGAAGGAAGGTAAGGTGAATGGACATCACATAGCTTATCTAACTTGACATTAACTCTTCAGGGCTAGAGACCCCGAGACCCTGTTTGTCTCCCAGGTGAAGTCCTTAATTACTCTTGCAGTTTCCTCCAGGACAGGGGGCAGGGGGCATGTCTCTGAGCTGAGTCACAGGATCCTGGCTCTTAAAGGGATTCTCAGCGCATGCAAGAAGCAGCTCAGGAGCAAGCGAGAGTCAAAGGGCCGACCGGGTGTCCGTGTGGCTGTCTCAGCAAAGGCTTGCAGATGACAGAAGAAAGGAGGCAAGAATGTATACTAGGTGAAAAAGAGAAGTCAGCAGGGGAAGTAGGACGGGACATGACATGGAGAAAGGAAGGGAAGGTGAGAGGGAGAGGAGGGTGACACTGAGAGAAATTCCTTCACTGGAGCGACGCACTTGACGGGAAACAAGCGTAGGGGGGCTGCGAAGCACAGAGGACAGTGAGAGCTCGGAGAGAAGACAGACACGCAGACGGGGTCTGGGGACAGGAGCGGCGGTGCAGAGCTGATCAACCTGAGAGCCAAGGGCTGCCCAAGTCCCAGCACACCCCATGCATCGGGAGACACTTACAGAGCAAGAGAGGCGGTGGCAGCAGTGAACAGAAGGAGGTGCCCAAGGGGTCCAATAGCACCTGAGAGGAGCAAACAGGAAAGTGAGAGCTGGTGGGGGCCGCCGGAGCCGCCCCCTGGGGCTGGGGAGCCAGGCACTCACCTCCACGGCAGGCCTGGATGAAGAACATTTTTGGCTTGTTCTGGAGGCTTGGGCAGTTGGCGTTGTCAAAGAGCCGGAACACCTCGTGCAGCTGCCGGAGAGAAGGGCCGAGGGCGGTCAGCAGGTAGCAGATGTCCCAGGCCCAGGGGACAGGAGCAGCCGCTGCCACCGGGACAGCCACAGAGCCCAGGGCCTCACACACACCTGGAGCAGTTTGCCGGTCCACTCCGTAGACACCACCCTCCCACGCCGTGGGACAGGAGGGCCACGATGCAGGAGTCGGTGATGCGGTGAGTGGGCAACCGAGCAAAGTTCTGCAGTTTCTCTTGCATTTCCTAGAAGGAAAGATGCTCTCAGTGCACTGCAGTCAGCACCAGCATCTCTGGGGAGCCTGTTTAAAGCCCTGAGCCACTAGGAAATGAAATGTGGTGAGTGATAAGAGAAGATACAGACCCTCTGAGAGGCTAACAACCAGAAAAATGCTTGACTTTGGGACAAAGAATTCGGAATAGAATGTCACAAAATACACTCGCTGCGATGTGAAGACTCCATGCAGGAAAGCCCGTTGCCAACAGAGTCATGGGCCAGTGACCTCCCCAGCCCACATTCACCAACCAGGTCCCACTTCTGGCACTTTTCCTTGTTTGTTAAAGAATGGCACGAGGGCCAGCACCTGAGGGGTGAGAACACACAGACCTACAAGTGAACAATGGCCAGAACAAAAGATAACATTGTTAGTTGTCTGTGGAAACAGAGAACAGCAAGCAGTACTTTTCTGTGGTTTTCTACGGAGATTTTAAGTCCCAGAGACAGTGGCTGCACCCGTAGGGGAGCAGCTCGCTAGCGAAGGCTCTGGGCAGGGCCCTGGTTTATAAATTGGAAGTCATAATCTAGCCTCTCAAAGTTCCAATGCCCATTTTGTAAGAGAGAGCACAAACAGCAATGCCTGCTTCTCAACACAGTGGAGTGGATTTTAATTTTGATCTAAGAAGAGAAGAAAACTAAGGCTGGTATCTGTGCACAAGAATCTGGAGTTCAGGTGAAGTTACAAGGTTGTAAAGGGAATACAACAAAACCTGAAGTACCAATATGAAAACGTACATCTGACAAAAAATTTAGTAAGACCAAACCACTCAGTTCAAGGGGTTATGCATGTTAGAGAATTCTTCCAGAAGTCATGCGCCCTGGGATAGCTGTCACATACTGATTTCTGATGAAAAAGAGCATTAGATAATAGCTGATGCCTAACCTTTGGCTGGGAGTGGGTGGATACCAGAGCTACATTTGGTGGATAGCCTGTGAAACGAAGTGCTGTATTTTCTGGGTGGCTGCATTTCCCAGGAATGACCTGTGCTTTGACCCAAAAAGTAACTTAAAAACCAAAGAGACTTGATGAAAAGACAAAATACAGTTAAAAACTTATCTCACTTCTTATTACACGATAAACTGCCATTCTAGAACTCGTCAGCTTGCGGGAAAGATGTGATGAGAAAAGGCTTTGATGTCAAGGAGAAAACCGACACCGAGATGCCCAGGGAGAAAACAGGGGTGGGGGGGTGGGGAGGGGGGCTCTTCAGTGCTACTGAGGAGGGAGAATTAGCAGAGATGTTACCATTTTTAGACTTTAAGTAAAATCATCTCAAGTGGCCAAAGTGGGGGCAATTGGGGGAGTGGAAAAGTGAGTCTCACTTTTTCAGTTGTTTCATTACTGGCCAAATAATCACACAACAAAAGCAAGGAGCCGTCTGAGAGGCCCCACAGGAGGACAGTCTGTCTAGACGTCAAACACACCACAGCGACTGTTCCCACCGCAATGAGCCGGAGTTCGCTGTGAAGTTTAACTGGCCCTGTGAGAGGCTGATCTGACCCTGTCCAACTATCGGTTCTGAATCTTCACAAGGAGAGGATACTGAGTCTCCCCTGGGCGGCCACACCCCAAGATTCAGCCGTCAGCCTCTCACTGCTTCTCAAGAGATCTCATTCCAATCCGGGCTTGCTGTTTTCTCCTACACAGGCCAGTCTGAGCAAATAAAGTCAGGCCTGTGATCCTGACACCCTCAGTGGTTTTCAAACCTTTACTTCCCCTCTTCTTCCATATGCAGCCAGCTCATGCTACAATCTCAGCACTGTACTATTTTTTCACAGAAGGGCCTTTCCCCTAGGCCGCCCAGGCGTCTGTCTGGGCTCTCACAGCCTGGTCTGAATTCCCAACTCTTACTCCCTGCCATGGTCTGTTTTTCACCTGTAATGCCAATGCCCCACCATTCCCGCACCACAACTGCTCAGTGACGGTGAGGGGACAGAGACCTGCTTGTGGCAGGTGCACAGAGCACGACGGCCCGAGCAGATCACTGAATCAGACCCCTGCCCCACCAACAGACTGTGCCTTCTGCCCTCCCTAACTTCTGACACTTTCATCTCTCATAACCAGCTGGTCCACCGTATCCTCAATAACCCACAGTATTACTGCTTTGGGACCTACGGAAGGCAGACCCCCTACCTCAGTGGTTCTGGCCCTTTCAGGCCAGCTCAAGTTTACACCGCCCAGGTGACTTTGTTTCTCTGAGCTGCTGTGAACACACGGTCTCTAATTGTGCTTGGTTCTTAGGAATTAAAGGGGACAAGCCTCCCTCTTTTGGTGGAGGTCAAAGATTCCCTCATCCCCGTAGGCCCACTGAACTCCAAGACATTTTACACATCGCTGACCACTAAAGGAGAGGCCACCCTCCCTCCCCTCATTATAAGGTGCTCAGAACCGGACCACTGTGATGACAATGGCAGACCAATGTATCAGACCATGACAACCCAACAGACGCCTGAATCTGCAATGAGCTTAGCATCATGCGAATGCCTGGGAAGTGTGCTCAGATCTGCCTGGCAGGCCTGACGCCTGTGCAATCACCACGAGTGTAGAGCTGAGCTGGCGGTTCTGTTGTTCAGGCTCCTCACCCGCTGCAGAACACTTAGGAAAGTCTTAGGAAATTCCCAATCCAAAGGCGGAGAAGACCAAAGGCGAAGGAAGAACAAATCCCATTCCTTTAGTGTTTAAACCAGAGTCCCGGTGGGAATCACCTGCTGAGGGAAATGTGTGCTCCAGACCACGCTAGTGCCAGGGGCCACTAGCGCCACATCCGGCAGCTACTCAGGGGCAATGCTCTGAACTCAGCTCTGGGAGCATGCTTTGTATACATCCCAGCCCACCTGATGAGCTTCATCTGCCCAAGTCATCTAGGATACTAACTGCACCTCGACATCAACATGTCTATGTAGCATGGTTATCTTTTCGAGCTGCCTGGCTAAATGTCAGTGTCACCTCACTTTCTCAGTGATAAGCATCAAGTTTCTGAACACATAAATGTGAGAACTCAACCCTGGAGCATCAGTAACTCAGAGAGCACACAGCTACCCTAAGACAGCAGCAGTTGAACTGGCCCTAGTTCTTTTCGTAACCAAGCTGCAAGGTGAGAAGCAGAATGAGTGAAAGAGGTTAAGTAGAAAAAAGAATCGGTAAGACTCATCCTGCCAGGGGTCGGACAGTGGCGTTTCCTGCCATGGGTACCTGTGCGGTCTGGTCAAGCAGGACATGGACGTTGTATCCCAAGAGCTTGAAGAGGGCGACGAGAGTGCTGTGGTCCACATCCCCTCCAGAGCGAAATTCCAGATCTTTCTCCCCCGTGAAGTGCACGTTGCTTAGCACCAGCGCCAAGCCCCGAGGCCGAGACTGCAACCTATAGGCCTAGGGAAGGGAGGCCAATCAGACCAGGAGACAGATACAGGCTTCCCCACGTAAGAAATTATAAAAACATCACATTCTTCACCCCGCCAGGTCAAAGAGGAGATGTGCCCACAGAAGTCAATCAAACAGCAGCAAGTGATGAACAAGGCAGAGAGGAAAGTGCAGATAAAACGTGCCCGGGCACAGGGCAGTCTCATCTACCAGCCTTTCTTCCTCCTCTTCCTGCTTGGCGAGACTCACCAGCTGGTAGTGTGTCTGATAAAACTTCGGGGTGCAAGGCTTCACCTGCAGGCTGGGAGGACCATCTCCGTTGTCTAGGGAGTGCTCCACAGCATCTGCGGCACAGAGAGCCCACCAACTAGTACACAGTCCGTGTCACTCTGCCAGCATTTCAGGTGCCACTTGGAGCAGCACCTGGAAGTAGCTGAAGAGCGTCACGAGGGTTTCATACACATTCATCTTCCATACATTGTAACCTGAGTGACCTATGAGAAGAAGAGAATCTACCTACTCTTGCTCACCACTGGTCCTCTGCACTAGGCTAATCAAGCCGCAGGCTGGGAGTCAAAGTTAGAGCCTTTTCTCACTTACACAGGAGATAGGCCAACTGCATTCAGAAAATTTCCCCAGTGCACGAGTTGCTCTGAGGCCTAACTGCCACAAAACCGTCACCTGGGTGATGGAAAGGCAATGGGCCTGACTGATCCCCAACTACACAGCGTGCAATACCCCCTAACAAATCCAGTGAAGGAAATGTTTTCCAATACGAATGGAAGTAGGCTTTACTGTCAGTACCAAGCCGTGGAAAAGAGTCCGTGTGGGGGACCCCTTTCGTCCCTCAATTCTCACCTGGAGACAGGCGGAGCTGTTTGTGAGGGGAGCAGGACTCGCACATGGGAAAGGGGATGCTCAGGTCGTAGTCACAGCTCAACTGGAAGAAATAAGGACCCGTCACTGTTGGTCCCGATGAAATGGAAACCAAGCGCTCCCCACAGTGAGCCCGCTCCACATACATTTCTGGGGCTCTGTACAGGTGGGAGCATGTGCTGAAGGTCGGACAGAGTTGTGAGCAACAGCTCCTCCAGGTGGCTCTGCTTGGTCTCCCTCAGGGCTATGCAGAAGACTTCAAAAGCCTGGGGCCCCCTCTTGGGCAGCAAGTTGAGCAGTTCCACATTCTGGCTGAAACTGCCCGCTTTGGCCTAGGACACAAGAACACAGCACAAGATCACTACGAGTCGCCTAGAGTCTCACTTCTCCAGCTGGCGTTCCTAGCAATGTCTCTTCTAAGGAAAACAGGCAGTGCAGGTGCACGTTCCTCTGGGGCTGGGTTTCTTCTCTGCGAAAGGCATTTTCACTTCTTCAACCTGGCTCCACCATCCCTGGCCACGCTCTGTCACATTCTAGTTCTACTTCTACGGCAACTCAATTCTTGGCTCTCCTGTTTTTGCCTCCAGTACCTGAATGAGCTCCCTCATTTCCAGGGTGATGATGTCTTTCTCGAGGAGGTGTTCTAACAGCTCACTCAGCAACAGCTGCTTGGCCAGCACCACGCGATTCTTTTTGAGGGCTTCCTGATGGTCAGGATGCATGCCACATGGCCGCAGTGTCCTACAGAGCAGAGGTGGAGGGAAAGGCGCTCACGTATACAAGATCTGGCTCCGGAGGAGTGTGGACAGGGAACAGGCAGGAAGAACTCGACTCAACAGACAAGTTCAGGCATACTGCATTGGCTTTAAGTGCGATCAGTGACACGCAGATCGTACAGATACGATGTATGAATTTTGTTGTTATTGCTGTTCTGGGACCATACCCATGGTGCTCTGCAGTTACGCAGGATTTGGTGTTTGGGAGACCAGGTGGTGCTGGGAACTGCACCTGGGCGTTCTGCACGCATTCCATAAGCCTGACATAATTCTGACCTAAGTCTGACATAATTCTTTTTTTTTCCTTTTTGGGATCACACCCAGCAACACTCAGGGGTTACTCCTGGCGGTGCTTGGGGGACCATGTGGGATGCCAGGGATAGAATCCAGGTCAGCTGCATGCAAGGCAAATGCCCTACCCACTGTGCTATTGCTCCGGCCATGATGTAATTATTTTTTTTTAATTTTATTTTATTATTCCCCGCCCCCCAAATATTATTACACCATTTTAGACATACAATTGAAAGATGCTCATGTAGAGTTCTGGTTCTACAGTGTTCCAACACCCATCCCTCCACCCAAACCCAACTCCCATCACCAATGTCCCCACCTCCCCTCCCCCTCCCACACCTCAACTACTTGGCGGGTTCTGTATGTCATTTCTCTCCTCTTTATCTCTCCCGCCAAACTTTCCTGCTCTCCGTGGAATGCAGTGCATTAAAAGACATTACTGTTTCCACTATTTTAATGGACCGCGCGGGACCTGGGCTCGAACTGGTTTTGCTCTGTTAATCTGGTCGTGAGGCAGTTTCCCAGCGTCCGGACAGCGAAAATGGTGGCTAGTGTGATGGGCGAGTCTCATCAGGCTGCTTCCGGGACCCCCCAGAGGTGACTGGTCCACTCCCAAAACCCGTCTGCCCTCCTGGGGGGTCCCATAGTCAGCTGGGCCGGGCGAGCCGAGTTCCAGCCTCCCTAGCCGCTTGTGAGTCTCTTCATGCTATGACTGGTGGCCTGCGGGCAGCTCCTGGGCGGGGCCACCAGGCTCAACAAAATGGAGAGGGGAATGATGTAATTCTTTTTTTTTTTTTTTTGGGTCACACCCGGCGATGCTCAGGGGTTTCTCCTGGCTTTGCACTCAGGAATCACTCCTGGCGGTACTCGGGGGACCATATGGGATGCCGGGGATTGAACCCGGGCCGGCACAGGCCAGCCACGTGCAAGGCAAACACCCTACCAGCTGGACTATAGCTCCAGCCCCCTGATGTAATTCTTTATAGACTATCTCCTGAGATGAAATGCCTGACTATGGAAAGTGTCTCTCATGCAAAAAATACAAAGAAGTTGATGTATAAAATAATACGAGTTGTATTATTTTATACAAGTATTAAGCTGATGCAAAAATAATACAAAGAAGTTATCTGTGAATAGAATCAGTCGCTACATTACATACAAAGATAATGCAGTGAAAACTTATTCCAGAAAATACTTCACACTATTTACCAAGGCTCTAAAAGCATTATACACTTCAAGGTTCAGTGGGAGAGCACCCATGTGTGAGTGAGGCCTTGGGACAGATTCCCAGCTATACACACTGCATTTAAAATAATCCTGGGTAAGAAATAAAATTAAAAAATGGTATAAACTTAAGCCAATTGTAAGATTAAAGAGAAAATAAATGAGGTTAAAAATACTCTAATTTTATACTAATTTTTTTTTTTTTTTTTTTTTTTGGATCACACCTGGCAATGCTCAGGGTCTTCTCCTGGCTCTGCACTCAGGAATTACTCCTGGTGGTGCTTGGGGACCATATGGGATGCCGGGATTGAACCCAGGCCGGCATGGGCCAGCCACGTGCACGGCAAATGCCCTACCCCTGGACTATCACTCTGGCCCCCTTTACACTAATTTTAACTGTGGTTCCCCAAATTTTAAGTTCCTGTGACACCAGACACTGATGTGATGTGGGTACTAAGACAGGATGTCACAGTATATGACTATCAGTGATGAACATAAAATAACTTGACATTTCTTAAAGCACATAAAATAAAAATTATTTTGGTAACCAGGGATCTTTATTTCAAGGATTCCTCAGTTTTGCAATGAGCTGGACATTGATTCAACTTTTATGAACGGAAAGAATCCCATTCTTAAAGACATCATCTGTGTGCTAGTTTATATAAATATGGAGATTTCCAGCCCACTACTACCTAACACGGAGGTCTTAATAGCAGTGTCGGAGAGAGGTAACAGCTTCAGCTTGTAATTTAAGAATCTACTTAAGTTTGACATATTTAAAAAACGCATCCTGGGGGCTGGAGCTATAGCCCAGCGGGTAGGGCGTTGCCTTGCATGCGGCCGGCCCATGCTGGCCTGGGTTCGATCCCGGTATCCCATATGGTCCCCCAAGCACCACCAGGAGTAATTCCTGAGTGCAGAGCCAGGAGAAACCCCTGATCATTGCCGGGTGTGACCAAAAAAGCAAAAACAAACAAACAAAAAACACATCTTGATTTCAAAGATGTTAACATACAGGTGTGCGCAGGGTTCAGAATCAGTGAAATACTGTGCATTTAGAGAAATGTGCCAGCTTAAACTAGGTCAGGTTTATAGTATGAGGGAAAGTACAGCAGGTAGGGCACTTGCCTTGCATGTGGTCCACCTGGATGTCCCCAGTATCCCATTTGGTCCCGAGCCTGACAGGAGCAAGCCCTGAGCCCTGCTGGATGCTACTCCTGACAGGAATTAGCCCTGAGCTGTTTGGGGTGCAGCCCCCAAACCCAAAAAAAGGAGGAGGCCAAGGCTGAATCCTGCAAGAGCTCAGAAGAGAACCACTTACAGCAGAGCAGATGGTCAATAAAACACTCCCGCACTGGACGCAGCCAGCTTTGGTTAAACGAGGGATTCAGCTATTATGGACAAAAACTCCATTTCACCTTGTTGCTTCTGTTCTACTGTAATCCTCCTTTTTACCCCCAGCCAGTCAAGACGGGCTAGGACAAAAACCTAGAGAAATGCAACAACCCCCTTTGGGTGTCCACCTGGAAAACTTCCAAAATGGGGAATAGGGGCTACCTGCTGATCCTGACCCACAGCTGGCCCCTGCTTCCTCACACACACAGCAGGTCACTCTCTGCAGGGCCTCAATTTAACACACCAGCTGTGGGAAGGGGAGGAAACCAGTACAATGCTTTGAGTCAGGAACCAGTCAAGGAAGGGGCGGGTCTACTCCGGTTTCTTCCCGGAGTTTCTCCTTAAAACTTTCTCCTCCCTTGGTTGCCATGACACCACTGGCTGCAGAGCAGCTCCCTGCCGGTGCCTTCAGGTCTTCAAGCTGCCCTCTACAGAGAAGCTGCTTTTACCAACTCCCTTCCCAAGCAGCCTCCCATCCACACTCCTCAGGCAGTAAGTAAAACTCCCAGTTCTGAAAACTTCCAAGCTCCAGATGTGAATTTTCTACTGGGAACCCACTTGATTCACTGAAAAGTCACCCATGCTCCTTATACACCTGCACCTAGACTCACACCACGTACTCTGCCAACAAAGCACACGCCCACAATCACCTGAGACTGTAAAGACACTTGGGAAGGGGTGCAAAGGGAGTTGGGGGGGGCGGGGCGGCTGCATGGCAGTGAACTGTCGCCATTAGGCTATCACCTTTTGGAACCAGGAATGAAGACTTGATAGAACCCATTAAACAACAATAGACCCTGAGGAAGCTGGACCCACCTTCTTCTGCCAGCCCTTAGCCCCCCATCAACCTTTGATGGCCCAGCAGAAGATTCCAGTCCAAAGGGATAAAAGCCCCCTTTGGAAATCAGTCTGGGCTCGCTCTCCGCCTCTGGAGCAGCCGCATCTCCCCTTCTAGAGATGTGCACTCTCTCTTTCCCTCCTCCTTCCCCGTCCTAAAACCTCCATAATAAAATGTTTTACTTCTCTGCTCGGCTACTCCTGAAAATTCTTTTTCTGAGAGGAAGACAAGAACCCTGAGGAAACCCTGGATAAGGCCTAGGACTGATTTTCCTTTCCCACAAAGAGCAATTCCTCGCTCCAGCCTGAGTCCATGGCTCCCCCGAGAAATCTCAGGTGGTGGGGATCACCTTCCATGCCTAGAGATCAAGCAGGCTTCAGGTGTAGCTTCACGGCCACCTCGTGGGGCTCAGGCCCACGCCGTGCTGGGGCTCATCGCAGACTGTCCAGAGGGTCCCGGAGGCAGTGGCGGCTGGATATGAGAAAGGGACCATCTCTCCCTGCCGGCCTCACTTAAGCCTCCCGTAGGGTCCACCTACATCAAAAGCAGGCAGGGCATGCTTCCATAACTCCGAATCCTCTGGGGTCTGGCCCAGGAGGCTTGTAAATGTGATCCTGGGCAACGAGATTAGTGGGCTGGGGGTGGGCACACGGGGAGTCCGGGAGCTCTCCCCCACCCCCCGTGACCTTTCAAATTACACACGCTGCCCTCACCCCCTCTCCCTCCAGCCCCCAGGGCCGATGGCTTTGAACATGTGCTCGGTGCACCCACTACTACGCGGATCACGATCGACTGATTCAAGCCGAATTAAATACACATCGAAGGAAACGCGAAGTCTGCGCGACGCAAAGATTTTTAAAAGGGGCAGAACGTAGCCCTGCCCCAGGGAACTGGGAGAAAGGAAGGATGGAGCTTCTTTGTGGGAAGGGAGTGGCGCGGGTGTAGACGGTGGTGCGGGCGATTTTTGCTCAAAGCAGACCAGGCCGCGAAGATGTCGCCCACCCTGGGCAGGAAGCTGCTTCCAGGGGGCTCCGGCGGGGAGGAGCCAGAGACAATCGACTGGGCCCGTTTCCCCCTCCCCGTACCCCACCGCGAACCCCCCAGGGACCCTCCTGCACTCACCTGCGCCCCCTGTCAGAAGTCATCAGCCCCTTTGACTGGAGGGCGGGCCGAGAGGCCGCGCTCGGCGACGCCATTTCCCGCTTTTCCCGGGCTCGGCGCGCACCGCCCACCGGCCAAACACACCCGCAGCGCGCGGCCACCGCATCCCTCCCCCGCACACCAGCGCGCAGCGCGCCTGCGCCCCGCCTCCCCAGGCAGGACCCGCCCCCGCCAGAGCGTGCGCAGGCTCAGAGTCCTTGCGGGAAGTGCGCCGTCCAATGGGGTGAGAGAGCGCGCTGAGCGGAAAAGGAAGAGGCGGGGTGAGAGCTGAAGCTACGTAAAAATCCGATTGGTCCAACCGACGGAGGAATCCTATTGGTAGTCGTTTCCCGCGGAAATCCCAGCTCCCCGCCCCCGCCGCCCCACTCACCCCTCCTCCGCCTATCGGAAGAACTTGAACCAGAAAGGTGTGGCTCGCTTCGTGTGTAATTTATTGAAGTTGAGCTGGTGGGACCCGGGTATGATGGATGTGCAAAGCTCGGTAAACAATGGCCTCAGTGGGAAGCGCACTCCCGAGGAAGGCTGGTAGGTGAAGGTTGAGCAGCACCCAGTGGCTAAAACAGACCAGCACAAAATTCTGTTGGCTTCTGGGGAAGTGGGACTACGAAGTTGGGTAGAATCCCAGCATGGCACTGAGCCAACAGACTGTGCAAGTGGCCCCAGTTAATTGTAATTTGCAAAGAGACCCTTGGGTATGCCACACCCCCACACCAAGAAGTTCACGTTTATTCACAAAGTTGGAAGTCTTTCCTCCCCAAAACAGTTTTCTCCCCCGCTGCCCAGTAAGTGGAGGGGCTTGAGGACTGATCTCCAGCCCCTGGTGGGCACTGCTTGACATGCAGCAGTGGTCGACCCAGTCTCACTCCTATCAGAAACTGGCGCTTCCACATCAGCTGCCCTCAGACCACCCTATTTGCAGACTCATCCGTCTCCCCCATTTGATCTGTGTCAGCGATCTTCAACCTATCCAAACCTTAGGGACCAGCACCTGTTCTGTGTACTGGTTCAGGGGCCAACAATAATAACAAGACAGTAATCATGTGGTTTCCAACCCTCCAACAACCTGATGAGGGGTGGGTGAGCTTGTGATTGAAGACCACTGGTCTACACTAAATCCTCCACCACACATTTAACCAAAGTGTTAAGAGATGTGTGGCCAGCCTACCTGGTTTGTCATTGCATTGCAAACTAAAGGGCTTTTAGAATAGTTGCCTTCAAGTTTTTGTTAATAATTAACTGTGTAGCCCTCTGCAAACTATCAAAGAGTCATCAATTTTGGGAATTCTAATGTTTCATATGAAGTTAATAGTCTCCACAAGGCTGGGTGTTCAAGGGCAAAGTACCTGGAACAGAAGTAACAGCAGCTCCCCAGATGTTTCTTTTTATTCTCGTCCAGATTTTCTGTATCACCTCACCATCTTCAATAGAATCCTGGAATTATCAGATCTGGGGTAGGTCATTGAATGTCACTGTTGACTCAAATTTTGCCTCACTGAATGTCACTCTTTACTCAAATTTTGCCATTCAAAGTCCAGCTGGGAAGTATTTATTATGGAGGGAGTCCCCTTTGGATTACAGTCCTGGGATTTACTCAGTATCCCAGCAGAGGCAGTTCTGACACATAGGTGGTACTGAGAAATGCTGGCTGAATGAATGTGCGTTCTGGTGCTCTCTGGAGAGATGACATGTCCCAGCAAAGTCATTTAAGGGGTGTCCAGTTGTTTTCATAGAAAACATCATCATCAGAGTGACCAAAGCTGACATCGTAGTCAGGAGGTGGGGTAAGAGGCTCCACTGTGGGAATCACACCCGAGTTCTGCGTCTCCAAAGCGGCAGATAGAGCTCGTGCTCCCGGAGCCTGACGCTGACTGGAACTTGTCGGGTGCTCCCTCTTCGGGTTAGACACCCCTCAGAAACCACTTGCCTTTTCAGTCTGGCTCTCCTCGGTCCCTCAGGATGGCGAGGTTCTTGCTGATCAAGTCCTGGGGGATAACAATGCTGCAGTAGGGGGTGGTGGATCTGATCCCTGGGTCTGCTGCTGTGATTCCAAGACCGAGGCCTCTTCATAGCTTGGCACCTCAAAGACTGCATTGTCCCTGTGGGAGGAGAAATCAGGTCATTGTGGGTGTCTTGAAAGAGCCATTTTTGTCTTTCTTCTATTGCAAAAGCCCCCTCCACGATTCCCTGTCCCATTGACTCCAGGGACAGGAAATGGTGAGACTGTATTCCTGGGATTAGAAGGTCCCTGGTCTGTCCCTTGAATCCTACCCATCCCTTCACTCACCGTGCTGTGCCTGAGTCCTCTGAACTCTGAGTCTGTATTGATCGCAGTCCCCATTCCAGGAAGCAGGCCAGGAGGCAGCCCAGCATGAAGCAGCCACCCAAGGTGAGAAAGAAGTGAGCGATGGGGGCCATGTCTGGCCAGATGCCCAGTAGAGCCAGCCCCAGGAGGCAGGAGGTGCAGCACAGGTAGAAAAGGGGCTTCCGCAGTCTCCCCCACCATTGGCTTGGCAACATGGCACCCTCCCCAGGCTCCTGCAAAAGAAGACCTGCAGTTCTAGTGTCTAAGTTAGCATGTGGCATTACAACTGGGTCAGATTGCAAAGGAATCACGCCAGGCTCCTTTGTCTGGGTTTCAGGTTCTTTAGTCTCAAATAAAAAGGACACTGTACTGGCAGGGTCCCCAGCGACTCGCTGGACTCCCGGTAGAATAGCTGGGAAAATTTCCGAGGGCTTCTGACTCCCAGCCCTTAGGCCGGCTCGCTGGGGGTGTGGCCCTGCCTGCCAGCCCTTTTCCCTCTTCCCTGGAATTTCCCTTCCAGCTGTTTCTGCACCTTCCAGGACCTGGTCAGTCCTAGCTGGCCCTGCCTGCTCTGCTCACCTGCCCTGCTGGAATCCAGGTGCTGGGGACAGTCCTTGCTCTTTCTCTAGTATGGCTTCCACTGGACTTCCATCCCTATCTCTCCACTCAGAGACAGAGCCTCAGTCTGACCCTGTTGGGAGCAAAAAGGAGAAAGCACCCTCCATCCCTCTACACCCCACCTGTCCCATCTGCTTATTCCCATTTTTTTTTGCCCAGGTTGTAATTGAAGGAAGACCATGGCCATTGAAGCTGGAAGAGTACACAGATAGGGCACTTGCCTTGCCTGACGGACCTCGGTTCCATTCCTGGCACCCCAAACCCTGCCAAAAAAGGCCCCTGAGCACAGAGCCAGGAGTAAGTCCTGAGCACTGCCTAGTGTGGCTGCAAAACAAAACGAAAGACCTCACAAAGTCCCAGGAGCATAACTGGGAGGGAGACAGACAAAGACCTGGGCAGTGCACAGAGATGAGATAACCCCTGACTTCCCCACCCCCATTTGGCCACAGAGGGTCCCCCACCCTCTGTTGGCCCTAACTAGGAGAACTCACATTTCATGTTTCCTGCCCGGAGTTACCAGAGGGCCTGGGAAGCTGGCGGGGAGAAGGCCTTTTTTTCTTCTGCAACTCAATTACATCACCCAAGCAGCACCCCCCCTGCCCCCCAAAGCAGCCTGACAGCTGTTCCTTGAGTTCTGCTTTGTAAGAAGGCGCAGACTCTAGGAAGGGGAGAGTCAGGCCAGCTCAGGGTCCTAGAAATCTCCTGGCCCTCCTTAGCAGTTCCTCAGGGCTCTTCAGACAGGCTCCCTGAGAGAAGACTGGGGGACTGGGAGGGAGGGGAGGAGTCCACTGGCCCCACCTCCCTTCTGCCCCAATCCCTCCTCTCTCTGGCCCAGACTTCCTCCTCCTCCCTTTCCCCTCCAGGCTGTCCACTTCCTGACCCACCTTGATTTTTTCTGGATTTGCCTCACTGCACCCTCCCCTACCTGCCAGCCCTGTGATCTCTGTTCTTAGGCCCAGAGTTCAATCTCCTTCCCTTCCTCCTTCTTCCCAAGGTGTTGTCTCCTGAGCAATTTGCCCTAGATTTCCTGAGGCTGTTTTGTGCCTGGGGAGCAGACACCTGGGTTTGTTTCACTTGTGTTGAGCACACAAGCATTGTGCTTACACACACACACACACACACACACACACACACACACACACACACACACACACACGGCTTCCGTGGCACGGCTGGTGGGTGTTGCTTATGCCCTGCCAATAAGGCGTCTGTGAACTTTGGGTTTCTGGCTTACTTGGTTTCTGGCTTACTGCTTCTGAACCCATTAACTCGATTCTTCTGAATGTCCCCTTTGAGGTGATGGCGCTTAATTAGAGTCTGCATAGCTGAGTCTGAAGCTGCCTTCTCACCACATCTTGCTCTTCTGTGTGCAGACACTCCCATCCCCCTCATCCCCCACCCCCAGCTGCTTGAGAGTCTCTGGATTCCTGAGGACTGAGACAGTCCCTGACACCTGGCAGGTGCTCACTCTACACACTGATATGCTTTTATTAGAAGGGTGCCCCTTTGCCACTGCTCATCACACATGAGAGAGACAGGACCTGTCCTTCAACACTGTGTCTGTCAGGCAGCCAGTACAGGAGCAGGGTTGGGAGGTCAGGGTGGCTGGGGCCATGCTTGAGCCCAGAGAGGGCTGTTTCCTTCAGAGGTCAGCAACAGTGAGCAGACTGGGGGATAGCAGAGAGGGAAGATGGAATACAGGGAGTGCTTGGGGGCATGCCTGGTTTTCTGGAGCTCTGTGTGTGTGTGTGTGTGTGTGTGGAGAGAGAGAGAGAGAGAGAGAGAGAGAGAGAGAGAGAGAGAGAGAGAGAGAGATTGCGAGAGGGAGACAGGAACAGAGACCGAGAGAGAGAGGAAGATGGAGGGAGAGAAGGGGAAGGAGAAGAAAGAAAAGGAGGGAATGGAGGGAGAGAGGGAGGGGGGGAGAGGGAGGGAGAGAGAAGAGAAAGAGGAAGGGAGGGAGAGAGAGGGAGAGTGTGGTGTGCTGCTGTGGTGGTTGGTGATGCTGTGTGAGGAATGTCTGGCCGGACAGGCAGAGATACCTCAGGGCTTTGTGGTGGTGGAAAGGAGTGTATCTGCTGGAAGGAGGAAATGGGACTAGAGAGTAGGGGGACTAGTGTTTAGCTCAGTGGTTTTCTGCCTTTTTACACCTGTGAAAATAGAAAAATCCTATTTAGGAGAAATGCTTTGCAGACCACTCAGGCAGAAATTAAAAAAAAAAAATTATGACAGGAAGGTGTTTAATAGTCTGACTCTGTGACCAGGTGGCCCTGGCCCAGGTGTTCTGTCGCTGTATCTTTTGGCAGACTGACAGAAGTCTCTGTGGGCTGACACCTGCAGTGGCTTCTGTCACGGGAAAGGCTGGCTGGGACCATTAAGGGTTTTCTCCACAGTTAATGTACTGAAAGAAGGATATTGGCCTGGAGTCGGTATTTATGGCAGGAATCACAGGTTTACATTGAGAAGGAATGGATAATGGGTGGTGAGCGTGGGGGGTTGGAGTTAGACTGAAGTAAGGGGCCCTTCCTGTCCACCATATAAATGGTCAATCTTCTGGGAGAGAGGTGGCACCCTTGTAGTTTTAGGCCCTGGTTACTGTAAACAAATGTGATTTTTGACATCAGAACTAGATCTAAGTCAGAGAGCTAGACTGCTAACGGCCTGAGCCCTTCCATACTTTCTCTATTCTAATCAGCTTAAACTTATTTTATAAAATTCCATTTGTTAAAGCAAAATGTCACAAAAATATTTAGAAGCTGAGAAGAAAAAAAATCAAAAACAAAGCTCTGATCTCAGCATCCTGACATAACTATTTTAAGCTTCTACACGTTTCTTAAGTCTGTTCTCTTAGAAAGACCACAGAGTCTTTTCTGTTGGGTTCGGGACATTTTGTATCTTTTTGTTGTTTTGGTTTTGGGTCACACCCAGGTCATCGATTATTCCTAACCCAGGGATCACTCTTGGCAGTGCTCAGGGGACGATATGGGATGCCGGGAATTGAAATCAGGTCAGCTACATGGAAAGCAAACTCCGTACCCACTTGGTATCTTTTTTTTTTTTTTTTTGGGTCACACCCGGCAACCCTCAGGGTTTTTCTAGCTCTGCACTCAGGAATTACTCCTGGCAGTGCATGGGGGACCATATGGGATGCCGGGGATGGTCAGCTGCACACAAGGTAAATGCCCTACCTACTGTGCTTTCATTCCAGCCCCCCCACTTTGTATCTTTAAATATTTAAAGATTTTGTGTTTTGAATCTTTAAAAAATGTAAAACATTATATTAAACCTAGTTTGCCTGTTGATAGTTTTATAGAAATTTTGATGAGATACATAATAATTCATTGAATGGCTATATATCACCTAATTAGCACTGTTTTATATTATTAATTATCATTGAGTATGAAATGATTTGGCCATGAAAAATAATGCTTTTACTGGAACTCGGCTCGCCACGGCCCAGCTGACTATGGGGCCCCGGGAGGACAGATGGGTTTTGGGAGTGGGCTCATCACCTCTGGGGGTCCCGGAAGCAGCGGGATGGGACTCGCCCACCACACTAGCCACCATTTTCGCTGTCGGGACGCTGGGAAACTGCCTCACGACCAGATTAATGGAGTGAGACAAGTTCGAGCCCGGGTCGCGTGACGGCAAGCTGCCGCGCAGTCCATTAAAATAGTGGAAACAGTGATGTCTTTTGGTGCACTGCATTCCACGATGTGCAGGGGGGTTTGGCGGGAGGGAGAGATAGAGAGGAGAGAGGTGACATGCAGAACCCGCCAAGTGGTTGAGGTGTGGGAGGGGGTAGGGGGTGGGGACATTGGTGATGGGAGATGGGTTTGGGTGGAGGGATGGTTGTTGGAACACTGTGGAACCGAAGCTCTACATGAGCATCTTTCAATTGTATGTTTAAAATGGTATAATAAAATTTTGGGGGGAAAAATAATAAAATAAAATAAAATAAAATAAAATAAATGGAAAAAAAAAAAAAAGAAAAATAATGTTTTAAGAAAGAGAAATTGGGCCGGAGTGATAGCCCAGTGGGTAGGGCATTTGCCTTTCACGTGGCCGGCTTATGCTGGCCTGGGTTCGATCCCGGCATCCCATATGGTCCCCCGAGCACCGCCAGGAGTAATCCTGAGCAAAGAGCCAGGAGTAACCCCTTCGCATTGCTGGGTGTGACCCAAAAAGAAAAAAAAAAAAAAGAGAGAAATTAGGTTGGTTTCTATGGGATTGAGGAGTAGGTAGTATTTGTTATAAATTTCCCTTTTGAAGTACTGAACCTTTACAAACTAGGTAGTGGTAATAGTTACACAGCTTTGGAGAAATATACTTAAAAAAATCCCCACTGAGTTGAACATTAAAAGGGTGGATTATATCTCCATGAAACTTGCAAACTAATGTGACAGGGAACATCTAACATAGTTTTCTTTCTTTGTTGTTTATTTCCTCCACTTGGATAATAAAAAATAACATTATTTTTCCAATGAAACAAAAAGTTGATTGCTTAAAAACTATATTGTTATTGAGGTAACACAACTGTAATATCATTGCTATTGTCACACTGTAGTAGGATTACAGAGTTTACTGTTTTTGCTTTTGGTGGACAGAGTTGAGGGCACATCTGCCACTATCAAAATATAAATGGTATTATTATCAAACAGCAATGCGAAATTTTTTATTACCCTGAATACTGTGGCCAGACGAAATTCTCAGAGTTCTAACTTTTCTGTTTCCTTCACCAGTTTAGCATTTTTAGTGAAATATGAATGACGATCTAACTCAGATGTCATCCACATTCTGTTTGTCTGCCTTTCTCAAACCCCCTTGCCAGAGGCGGACTCACACTTTGGTGTCAACATTTCCCACCTCATTTGGGGATGGAGGAAGAGCAGAAGTGAGAGGGCAGAGGGGGGGGGGCAGAACAGAGTCGAAGGGTCTCGCTTCTCTCCCGTTGGGTGCTTCTCCCAGCCTCTGTATTTCTGTGATTTTGTCTTTCTGATACCGAGTCGCTTTTATGCTTGGAGCCAACTTGCGTGGGTGTTTTGTATATGCTGCTCACTATGCTAAATGCTTTACACAAATTAAGTAATTTAAAATAAAATATAAGTAGTAGTTACCATTATTATGTTCATTTTGAAGATGATATCAAACACTTGAGAAAAATATAGAGTATAGCTACTCCAGCGTGGGGCCAAAGTTGAATCCGCTCTTCCTGTTCTGAATCCTGTTTCCTACTCAGTGTCTTCCACCTCGGAACTCTCATTCTGGATACCCTGATCATAATTTAAGACAATGCCTGTGACACTCTGAGGCTCTTATGTTGGTCCTCCCAGGAGGAGTGATTAGATGCTATTTTCCCTGTGGTTTGGTATCTAAGGAAAAAGCTCATCTTCCAATGGCAAAGGCAACAAAAGAGAGTAATAGAAGATAAAATAAGGTGATCAACTTATGAGATAAGATTGATGGGGAAATCTCAATTCCAGATTCTATATCAGGATGCTTATTATTATTATTATTATTATTTTTTTTGCTTTTTGGGTCACACCTGGCAATGCTCAGGGGTTACTCCTGCCTCTGCACTCAGGAATTACTCCTGGCAGTGCTCACGGGACCATATGGGATGCCAGGGATCGAACCTGGGTTGGCCGCCATACAAGGCAAACACCCTACCTGCTGGACTATCGCTCTGGCCCCAGGATGCTTATTTTTTAATGAGCTAATTGAGACTAATTATAGCTACCATTTTTTAATGGCTCTAGAAAGTGTGTGTGTACTATATAATCCTTAAACAATTTTTTTTTGGTGTTTGGGCTACACCTGCCAATGTTCAGGGGCTACTCCTGGCTCTGCACTCAGGGATCATTCTTGGCTGTGTTTAGGGGACCATATGGGATGTTGGGGGGGTAGAACCCAGGTCAGTCACCCTCCCTGCTATACTATCACTCCAGCCCAGAATCTGGGCCATTTTTCCCTCTCATTTTGAGCAATCATGTGGAATAAATCTAATTTTCATTTTTTCACAGGAGGAGGCCAGCTCAGGGCAAGTAGGTGATTTGGTTAGTTAGATTTCAAACTCCAACTCAACCTTTTAACTCTGTTGAGAATGTTTTCCTTTGTGTCATAGCTCCTCAAATGTGTAGGGGAGCCAGATGAATGATTTAACACTAAGTGGGTCATTAACATTGATTTTATGTGATAAAAATGCCGCCAAAGGATCATAAATCCTTAAGTATATGAAGATAAATATGTGTTATCACCTTCATCAACGAGTTTTAATATAGTACAAAGTTCACTGAGAATGATCTGAGTCAAGTGGAGATTCAGGCTGACACTCTAGAACACATATTTGGCTCTGAGCCTCAAAAAAGCTATTCATGGAATTTGAGAAATTGAGCATGGTTGTTGCCTAGTGACAAAACAAACATATTTATTTAGAAATGTCTCCTGATAGTGGAAACAGGTCCCTGAATATGGGAAAACAGAGGCACGGAGGTTGTGGGTAAGCACATACTTCTGAAATGGCCAAATCAGGTTTCAGATGTCAGCTCTACCACTTACTAGTGGTGTAACCTTGGGCAAATTATTTAACCTTCCTGTGTTTCAGAATTTGGAAATTGGGGAATAGAAGTTCAAGTCAATCATCCCTTTCCCAAAAGCTTCGCCCAAAGCCAGAGTGCAGGTCTGAATGTGATAGGTGATCTTCTCCCTGGGACTTAATTTCACTGTGGAGGGTTTAAGATTTAGATGGTGCATAGCCCAGTGCAGATAACTTCCTGTTGACATTCATCTGCCATGGCAGTATAACACTTTTGATTCAGTATATAGGATGTTTTTGACCTAGGAAGGGTTAAACAATAAGTTGAAATTTTCTTTCATTTTGGGGGATGTTTGGGTCACACCAGCTGTGCTCAGGGCTTAGCCTTGGCTTTGTGCTCAGGGATCACACCTGACAGTGCTCAGGAGATCATGTGTGGTGTTGAGATTAAAGTCAGGTCAGCTGCATGCAAGGCAAATGTCTTAACCTTCTGTGTTATCTCACCAGCCCCAAACAAAATTTAATACATTTTCTGAGATATGAATTAAGTAATGATTAAAGACAATATCAAAAGAATATTACATAAGCATTAAAATTTAAGAGTGAAAAATGTGGATTATTAAAAATATGGAAGTAAAAAAATAAATTGATCTTGTTTCTTTTTTTTTCTTATTTGGGTCGCACCCAGCGACACTCAGGGGTACTTCTGGCTCTTTGCTCAGGAATTACTCCTGGTGGTGCTTGGGGACCATATGGGATGCTGGGGATCGAACCTGAGTTGGCTGAGTGCAAGACAATCCCTTACCTGCTGGACTATTTGTGCAGCCCCTATTTTATTTATTTTATTTTTAAAAAATATTTTATTATACCACCATGAGATACACAACCAAAAGATGCTCATGCTTGAGTTTTAGTCATACAGTGTTCCAGCACCCATCCCTCCACCCATGCCCACTTCCCATTGCCAATGTCCCCACTTCCCTCCCCCATCCCCAGCCTGCCTCTATGGCAGGTTCTTTATCTCCTTTCTCTTTCTCTCTCTCCTTTCTCACCCTCTCTCCTCGCTTCCCTTTCTTACACATTGTGGGTTGTAATACATACATTTAGAGGTTATCATGCGTATCTTTTGCCTATATTCAAAGCTCAGTTATTGGATTGTATCATTTTGAACGATTATCAGCACACTGTTCCCGACTCTGTCTTACATAGCCTCTGACTCCCACACATTTGTGGTATACCAGATTTTGAGATAAAGCCCACACATCATGGGGATCAGGCTGTGTCCATCTGTGGAGTCCAGACCAGAGGATGACTGTGGTTGTGTTGTGAGAGGTTTTCTGACTTCTGGGAGCCTGGTGGAGGACAGGCCAAAGAGCAAAATCCTGCCCCCCACTCCAAGACGTCCCATCAGTCTAGCACAGGGCGGGCAGGCAGAGATTCTGCCCAGTACCTGAATACCTGGTGTCCACCGAGAGCCCCGGCAGCAGTTCTGGGTGGGGCTACCAGGTCTTTGTGGAGGAAGCCAAGGTGGAGGGAGGTGACCCCAGTATAGGCCCCCTAAAAAGACCTGGTGGCGTAGTCATCAAGTCCCGCATGCATGGGCTTGAACCTCGACTTCTCTCTTGGTCGGGCTGTGTCTAGCTGTGGAGTTTGGAACAGAGGATGACTGTGATTGTGTTGGCGTGAGGTTTTCTGACTTCTGGCCTGGCAGAAACAGGCCAATGAGCAAAAACCTGCCCCACTCTAAGATGCCCCATCAGTGTACTGTCCCTTTTTTTTTGTGGTCACACCCAGCAAAGCTCAGGAGTTACTCCTGGCTCTGCACTCAGAAATCACTCCTGGCAGTGCATGGGTAACTATATGAGAAGCGGGGACCAAACCCAGGTTGGCTGCATGCAAGGCAAATGCCCTACCCGCTGTGCTATCGCCTCCAGCCCCCAATTTTAATAGAAGAATCATAGTAAAAGGAAAGTCTTCTTTCTATATTTCTCAACCTCTGACTGTTAAAGGAAACTTTCGCTCTTTATTAATTTTTGAAATAATGGGGACCGGAGTGATAGCCCAGCGGGTAGGGCGTTTGCCTTGCACGCGGTGGCTGTGCTGGCCCGGTTCGATCCCCGGCATCCCATATGGTCACCTGAGCACTGCCAGGAGTGATTCCTGAGTGCAGAGCCAGGAGAAACCCCCTGAGCATTGCGGGTGTGACCCCCAAAAAAAAAAGCAAAAAAAAAAAAATAAAATGAAATGTTTTTTTCTGTAGAAAAACTGGAAGGAGATTCAGAGAGAAATATGATGTTGGCAGCAGAGAATACGCTAATATGTTTGTTATGACTTTGCTTATAGTTGGTTGGTTTTGGGGCCACAATCAGCAGTGCCCAGAGTTTATGCTGGCTCTCTGCTCAAGGATCACTCCTGACAGGGCTAAAGGGACCGTATATGGATCCCAGGCTTAACCCAGGTCATCTATGCTCAAGGCAAGCACCTTACCTGCGGCCCTATCTCTCCAACCCCACATTTTAAAATTTGGTTTTGTTTTTGGGCCATACCTGGCAATGCTTAGGGCTTATTCCTTGCTCTATGCTCAGGGATCATTTCTGGTAGGACTTGGTGTAGAAGTGGAGGTGGGGACCATATGGGATGGTAGGGATCGAACCCAGATCAGCTGGATGGAAGGCAAACACCCTACCTTCTGTACTATCTCCAGAGCTTAACCATTTTTTTAAAAAAGTAAAATTTATCTATCAATAAGTGGAGATTTCTTTATGGGGGGGGGTCACACCCAGCAGTCCTCAGGCGTTACTCCTGCTCTGAATTCAGGAGTTATTCCTGAATGGTGCTCAGGGGATCATATGGGATTCCAGGGATCGAACGCAGGTCGGCTGCATGCAAGGCAGACGCCCTACCGGTCCTATGAAATGAAACTTTAAAGTGAACCATTTCAGGAGTTTTGTTAAAGATGTTTATCTGTGTAACCCAAGTTCCAACCAAGATCTGAGGCATCACTATCACCCAGACAGCTGCACTTATACTCTTCCCATAAGCAACTATGGGTTAGATTTCTTTCCATTTGTCATATACTTTATCAAACCTTATAAATAAAAGGGCTTCTATTTTTGAGAGCATCAATTATTTAATGGCTTCCAACAGAAAATTATTTAGATGGTTTCCAGGGCTTTGCAAGGGGTATGGTGTCTGTGTATCACTTGACTCACACATACAAATAAGAAAATACCTACGAGAAGTTTGTGACAGATATTGCCACATTGCTTTTCAAAGAAGTTGTAAACATTCCCTCTCATGGAACTGAGAGATCGTGGCTCAGATAGCTTAAGTGCGTGCTTTGTGTGAGGGAGGCCCATGCTTGAGCCCAAGCACCTTGTGCTCCACATGGAAAGTAGCTCCGGGTCCCATTGGGTGGTGCCTTCCCCCGTTCCCTCCCATTCCTTTTTTCCCATTGCAGGTATACCTGCTTGAGCCTCTGAGCGACAGTGAGCTGTCAGTCTTAGAATCCATTTGTAAGCTATGCAAAACACTCAGGGATGTACAGTAGAACTGATCAGAATCTCACTTTCTCAAGAGCTCACCATTTAGAGGAGGAAAGAACATAAACAACTAGCCATGAGTCAGAGCACAGAGAGACAAATGTCGTGATATAGGTATAGAGTGCACGTAGAGTATTGGGCCGAGACTGCACCGAGAAGGGTGGGGATTAGGATTGATTCGTGGATGTGAGTGGATTTGTTTATGGTTAGGTGTAGAGTGGACAGTTCTTATCTTGCTCACTTACCGGTAAGTAGTGAAGACGTGCTGACTTAATGATGTTTTCTTTGGGTCTCTGCTCTTCCCTTGAAGCCTACTCTCATCCCCCCATGCTCTCCTTTGTCTTTGAGTTTAGGTTTGCTGAGGGGAAAGGTGGTCTGGTTCAAGTCAGGTTTTTTTCCAGCAGTCTGAAAGGATGTTGAAAGGCTTCTCTGGGCTGGGCTAAGGGCATGGGATAGCAGGCAGTAGTGGTCTGGCTGACCAGCTGGCCCCCATCAGTAAAGTGCAGATGCCAGCTTTCCCTGGCATCCACACTTCACTCTTTTATTTTGTAACTTTATCCCCTTCTCCTGTCCCCTCTCTGCTTCCATTGTTTTATTTTCTTTTGGGTCACACCCAATAATGCTCAAGGTTACTTCTGGCTCTGTACTCAGGAATTACTCCTGGCACTGCTCAGGACACCAAATGGGATGCCAGGGATCGAACCCGGGTTGTCTGAGTGCAAGGCAAATGCTCTCCCCACTTACTATCACTCCAACCCCTACTATCATTACTTTTTTCTTCTCTTACTCCCTTTCCTCTGTTCTAGTTACTTGATAAGCATTCACTCAGCTTGCTATTATGTGCTTATGGGATCAGCCATATATCCAGAGCAAAATAAAAATGCAGGGGGACCTGTTCAAAGTTAAGAATTAATTCGAAGACAGGGCTGGAGCAATAGCACAGCGGGTAGGGCATTTGCCTTGCAAACAACAGACCTGGGTTCTAGCCCTGGCATTCCATATGGTCCCTGAGCACTGCCAGGAGTAACCCCTGAGTATTGGCTGGGTGTGACCCAAAAAGCAAAAGAGAAAACGAATTTCAAGACAGTGATAGCAGAAGTTTAGACCTTTGTGAGGCTCGTGTGTGATCTGTATATGAACTGTGTGGCTTGTGTGCCCAGGAGAATTTCTGCTCACAGGCTTAGTCTCATTATGTTCTCTTTTCAGTATGGAAAGTTCTCGCTGTTATGGAAACTTCCCAGCTCATCTTAAAGAGGAAAAAATAAGAGTCCAGAGCAATGTGAATGAATACTCTGTGCCCGTGTTCACTTCCAGTAATCACCAACATCTCTTCATCATTGACTTTGCAGGTTGTTGCTCCACACATGGTGGTGCTCAAGGGCTGTTCCTGATTCTGTGCTCACGAGTGACCCCTAGTGATGCTTGGGGACCTATCTAGTGCCAGAGATTGGAGTTCAGGTTTGACTCTACGCTAGGTAAGTGCCTTACTTACTAGCTTGTACTATCTCTTTGACCCAATTAAATTTTTTAACTTAAATTTAATTATTATTTTGGGAGGCCTTCCAAGTGGTTTTCAGGAGGCCCACTGACAGTGTTCAGCCGCCTGGCCAGTGGTGCAGTGCAAGAATCCCTTAGTTGTAGTGATGCTTGGGCCTTGCAATGTCTGAATTAACTGGACTACCCTTGGTGCTTGGAGCAGGGGGTGCTCCATGATTGCACCCTTATGCACAGGGGTATTAACTGGGAACTGCACCCTTATGCTTGGAGGGGTCTGTACCTCTCCAAGCACCAAGGATGCTGGGGATCGGATTGGAGTGGGCCGTATATAAGACAGGTACATAACTGCTGTTTTTTCTCTCCAGTGCTCAGCGTGGAATTTGTGTTTATTTAGTTAGAGCAGGGGCTCAAGCCCAGTACCTCATCTGTGAGATTAGGTTTTTGCCAGAGAACGATATCCCATCCTTAATTATCGACATTTTACTCCTCTTGTTTCATTTGTTCCTTCCATTTCACCTGCCTTTTAAAAGGTAATGTCTCCCCGAAATATTCCAGAATATAGGGGCTGGAGCAGTGGGTTGCCTCACACACGGCCAACTAGTGTTCAATCCCTGGCACCCCATATGGTTGCTGAACCCTTTGGGAGTCATCCCTGAGCAAAGAGCCAGGAGTAAGCCTTGAGCATCACTGGGTGTGGCCCCAACAAACAAACAAAAATTCAGAATGTAGTTTCATTTGATGAGTATTTTTTTTTAAATATTGCCACCTTGGGGCCGGAGTGATAGCCCAGCGGGTAGGGCGTTTGCCTTGCACGCGGCTGGCCTGTGCCGGCTTGGGTTCGATCCCCGGCATCCCATATGGTCCCCCGAGCACCGCCAGGAGTTATTCCTGAGTGCAGAGCCAGGAGAAACCCCTGAGCATTGCTGGGTGTGACCCAAAAAGCAAAAAAAAAAATATTGCCACCTTGCCTTCATCACATTTACATCAGAATTTATTCCTTACTATCACCTAATCCCCTAGTCCCTGTTATTTCCATGCAATTGAATTGATGTATTTTTATAGTTTGTACTTTCTTTTTAAAATCTACTATTAAAAATGCTATGGATGGGGCCAGAGCTATAGCCCAGCGGGTAGGGTCTTTGCTTTTACACGCAGCTGGCCTATGCCGGCCTGGGTTCGATCCCCGGCATCCCATATAGTCCCCTGAGCACCGCCAGGAGTAATTCTTGAGTGCAGAGCCAGGAGTAACCCCCTGAGCGCTGCCAGGTGTGACCCAAAAAAGCAAAAAAAAAAAAAAAAATGCTATGGAGGGGCCTGAGCGATAGCCCAACGGATAGGGCATTTGTCTTGCACGTGGCCGGCCCATGCTGGCCTGGGTTCCATCCCCAGCATCCCATATGGTCCCCCCGAGCACCATCAGGAGTGATTCCTGAGTGCAGAGCCAGGAGAAAACCCTGAGCATTGCTGGGTGTGACCCAAAAAGCAAAAAAAAAAAAAAAAAAAGCTATGGGAAAAAAATAAAAATGTTATGGAAAATTCTAGAATAATCAGCACAGTGAGAAAATGGGCAAGGCACCTTTGGATATTCTCCTGAAGAGGTGTGCAGATGACCAGTTAAAGGGGTCGAGCACCTATCTTCAAATATGAGTCCCCGAGGTCTAGCCCTGACACCACAAATAAAACCCCATGAAACAAATGGCAAATAAATGCACAACAAGGATAATCACCATCACACTGGTTTTTAGGGCAATGCAATTTCAAATCTCAGTGAGATAACTACACACCTTTTGGGAAAGGTAAAATGAAAAACAGTCCTGACACCAGATACCAGTAAAGACATGGAGAAATAGGGTTGCTCATGCTTTGAGGGACAGGCTCCTCCAGAAATGGGTCAGGCAGAACTTTCAAAACTGCACATGCGCCTCCTATGTGAGCCAGCTTCACTTCTCATTGCCCCAGAAAAGTGAAAAGTTACAGTGTTGGTTCATGAGGGTTTGTAGCATTTCTAGCTTTGATTTCTAGCTGGAAACAACTTTGATGTTTCCTACCAGGCCAACCCTACTAGCACACCATACCATAAGTCAGCAGTACAGAGAACACACTGCTGATTCCTTCTCACCTGGGGTGGTTCTCACCACAATGATGCAGAATAAAAACCAGCAGTCTGGTCTCATTTACACAGCAAATGAGAATAACAAACTTTAAATAACATAACTAAGAACAGATTAGTGGCTGCCAGGGGTTAGGGAGGTGGGCTTAAGGAGAGGGATGTGTCTAAAGCCACCAAAGGGTAGCCTGAGAGACCCTTAGATGAAAATGTTCTGTGTCTTGACTCTGGGGGATGGTCACAAGAGTTTGAATGTGACAGTTATATGGAATTAAAGACAATATACATGAATATATGTAAAATTGGTGAGAAGGTGTTTTTGATCTTTGAGCCTATCTATGATCCTGGTTGAATTTTCTTTTCCTTTGTTTTTATGCGTCACCCACGATGCTTAGGGGTTACTTCTGCCTCTGCACTAAGGAATTACTCCTGGCAGTGTTCAGGGGACCAAATGGAATGCCAGGGATCAAATCTGTGTCATCCATGTGCAAGGCAAATGCCCTACCCACTGTGCTATCACTCCGGCCCCCTGGTTGAATTTTTTGGTTGTGCTACTGATGCAGGTGAGGCAGAAGCGGCGGTGGCGGCTGGTCTCTGTGTTCGATTGCGATTCCCAGGTTCTAAGGTATTTTCAAGAATGAAAATATTGAATAATAAAAATGCTCAGACTCAGTTAGAAAGTAGAAAAGTTTATTGGAAAGTAGAAGAGAAAGGAAAGGTACTCCCTTGGGGGAGGAACTTAGTATAGGACTAAGTCAAAAGTAAGGGGATTTTGTGTAAGTCCTTTTAAAGGCTCTCTGTGGAGTTATCAAGAACAAATGGTACAGAGGGATGCAAAGAAGGTACAGGTAAAGCTCTTCCTGTAGCACTTTTAAATGGAAATTGGGATCTTTACATTTCTAAGATATGCAGCTACAGAAGATTACCAGTGTGCCTTCCTCTCCATTTGTCTCAGGCTTTGTGGGCTTCGTGAGCCTAAGATTCAAGGGAGAATTTTATGGGCCTGCAAAGATCTGGGAATGTTAAGAAAGGACCTTGGGTGGAAATTATCACAAACATGTGGGATTCAGAGGCTAGGTAAGACAGAAAATGGAACAATGTGCTAACAATTGTTGAGGGTACTAATGCCAACCTAGAACTGAGCATTAAATAGAGGCAAAAAGATACACATGACAACCCTTTAATGTATGTTCTGTAATCCATAGTCTGGAGGGAAAGGAAAAGAGAAAGAGAGAGAAATGGAAAGAAATCAAGAACCTGCCATGGAGCAGGGCTGGGGAGGGGGAGGGAACCGGGACGTTGGTGGTGGGAGATGGGCACTGGTGGCGGGATGGGTGCTGCAACACTGTTTGACCAAAACCCAAATATGAACTTTTAATTGTATATCTTTGTAATTTTAAAAATAAAAAAAAATTAAAAAAAAAAAAAGAAAGGACCTTGGGGATGAAATATGATTTAGGGAGATGGGGAGGGAGATGAAGCATCTGGCAAGAAGAAACTGGCTTCTTCCATGGGCAAGGGGAAACTGAGGCTTCCTCCTTCACTACCATACTATAGTTATAGATATTACCATTGAGGAGACTGGTGAAAGATATGTGGAATCTCTTGAATTACTTCCAACATCTGTGTGTTTAAAATCATGCACGTTACTGGAAGCAGACACAGGAAGATAGTTGGATGGGCAAAAGCTTGTTGCAAAAAGTTCCAGGACAGGGACTTGTGGGCATCTCCAGTCTGCAGTACAGGTCACAGCTGGGACTGGCCACCAGCATCCGGGGTGGGTGGCCATCTTGGGAGAGGCTACTTCTCTCCCCCTCCCCGTACTTGTCCTGAGTTAATTTTAGAATGCTAAGATCATTCTGAAGAGTAGACTTGTGAGGACTTGAATCAGATCTTGGAGGACTGTACAAAGGGAAGGTCATTCTAGGTCAATGCTAAGCTTCTTCAGAGTAAACTAAAAGTTACATATTTTCTTCCTAAATACATATGTTGAAAGATTAAGTTTTATCTATTTTTTATTAAATCAACATGAGATAGACCATTACAATGCTGTTCATGATTGGGTTTCAGTCAACACAGTGTTCCAACACCTATACCTCCACCAGTGCACTTTTCCCAGCACCAATGTCCCCAGTTTCCCTCCCACCCAACAGTTAGGCTTTTTTTCTTATCTCTTTTCTTGGCAGGCTCTCTCTCTCCCCTTTTGCACATTGTGGATTGCAATAGAAACTAAAGAGTTGTTGGAGGACACAGCCCTAATGAACTCTGCATTTCTGCTAGCTCAAAGCCATTTGCATTTGCTAAAAGCCTTAAGCAGCATTTTGCCTTAAGGCTTTTGTGCAAATCACAGTAGCATATTGGGGGCAGGATTGGAAAAGGCAGTTCCACTTTTAATAACTCTTCAAATAGCGTTATAACTTTCCAATGCTAGCTGGTTGGAGTATTTCTTTCATAATTCCTATGGGCCCCCCACAGGACTTTTTACACATAGAGTTTTCCAGGAGAAAGCCTGTCAGCATTAAATCCACCATTAAAATCAGCTAAGATCAAAGATCAAATGATACCATTTCATCAAAACTCTTCAGTGCGGGCCGGAGCGATAGCCCAGCGGGTAGGGCGTTTGCCTTGCATGCAGCCGGCCTGTGCCGGCCCGGGTTTGATCCCCGGCATCCCATATGGTCCCCCGAGCACCGCCAGGAGTAATTCCTGAGTGCAGAGCCAGGAGTAACCCCCTGAGCATTGCTTGGTGTGACCCAAAAAGCAAAAAAAAAAAAAAAAAAAAAAAAAAAAAAAAACCCACAAAAAACTCTTCAGTGCCACCCTCGAGAACATCATGCGACAATTAGAATGGGAAGGAATGGGAGTGAAGATAGCTGGTCAGCAACTACACCACCTCCACTTCGCTGATAACATCATTCTAATAACACCAAACATTAGCCAAACGGCACAAATGCTGGCTGGCTGACTTTGACCGAGAATGTGGAAAGATAGGTCTACAGCTGAATCTAAAGAAAACCATGTTTATGAAAAATGAACTCTCAATGGAACAAAAATCTCTGAATGCAGCAGTTATGTGTACCTACATCGAGAAATCAACATGATGAACAACCTAAAACCTGAGCTGCACAGGAGGAAGAGAGTGGCATGGAATGCCTTCAAAGGCATCGAAGAAATAGCTAAAAGGACAAAGAACCTCCAGCTCTGGGCACATCTCTTTGACTCCATCGTTTTCTCTGCATTAACATACGCCTCAGAGACCTGGGCCCTATGAAAGCAGGATGAGAATGCTATTCGGGTCTCCCAGAGAGGAATCAAAAGAGCTATGCTTGGAATATCATGCCTCACTCAAGTGAGAGAAGGAATCCGGAGTTCTGACCTCTGTCGCTATTCCAGAATCAGGGACACTGTCTCGTTTGCCAAGGCATCGAAAATCAGATGGGCTGGACATGTAATGCGATTTGGAGACAACCGCTGGACTAGAGCCGTTACCGACTGGATCCCACGGGATGTCAAAAGATCACGTGGCCGCCCACCTACAAGATGGTCAGACTTCCTTGTCAAGACCCTGAAGGAACAGTTTGAGGCTCTTCATATTCCTGAATCAACCAGATGCCATTGGGCTACATTGGCACGTGATAGGGTCCAATGGAAATGTTACTGGCGCCCGCTTGAGCAAATCGATGAATAACGGGGATTCAAGTGATCAAGATCAAAGAAGGAGTCATGCTCAGTTTTCTATTTAGTAAAACAGAAGGCAGAACACTCAAAATTACTCTGGAATAGATATAGACCTTGTGGAGGTTTGAGATACCAATGGCTGCATGATGTTCATGGTTTAGAACTTATTAAGCTATTCCCCATGTATTAAATCCAGAATTGCCTTTGTTCTCAGGTGTGTTGCGCCTCTCCAGGATGCCTTGCTTAGGAGCTAGAGGCAAGGACTTGGCTCTGGGCAAATTAGCATTTGTTTAGACCTGGGCTAGGTGTGTTAACCTGGGATCAGCTTGAGAAACCTGGTTTTTGTCTCTGGAAAGCCTGCCCTGGAAGGTCTGGCTTGAGGCCTTTGGCGGGCTTTTGGGGGATAAAAGGAAGAAGATAGGCGTCCATTTTGGTGGAAGATCTCAGCCTGGGCACAAGGTCAGCGATCTGGCCAGAAACCAGAGGTTTGGGAGATTCCCTCATTTTGGATTGTATTAGCAGAGTTTAATTATTGGTGATAATTAATCTTGGAACTGTGCTGAACTCGTTAATTTCATCCATCGCTGGCCCTTGAAATAAAAGGGAACTCATCCCTTGTTACTGTCGGGATCCCAGGCGCCCTCCATCAAAGAGTTATCTTGTATATTCCTTTACCTACATTCTAAGTTCTAGTCTAGCATTACCATTTCTAACTGTTATTGGTCCCTTTGCTTAGGGAGAGACTACTTCTAGGTGGACAGCACTGAGCTAAATTACTGCACATCCTGCAGGGTTCTGGGAATTACTTGTTGATGTGGGGAAGTCTCCACACACTTATGCCACAACTGGGTCCAGGAGCCCCTTCAGCAAGGTGTTCTAGTGACTGCTTATGGAGCACAGACAGAGCAGTGACTCTGGATAAGTAACTGGGGCCCGAGGGAGAAGACACAGGTTTGTGCATGGGAAGGGACGGGGCTGGGAGACTAGGATGGGCAACAGGGTTTTCTAAGGGTTTTCCTGCAGAGGAGAGGAAGAGCAGTGAGTGGACAGCAGGGTTCTAGGTAACGGAAACTCCTTCCATCTCCCATGCTTCCTTGCTCTGGCTCAGCTGGTCAGCATAGCTTGACCTAGTTTAACTGAGCACAGTCTCAGACATGCTCAACTTCCCTTCAGCCTTCACCCCGCTGGCCTCTGGTTACTGTCTATTACAGGCACAGGACTGACCAGAAGACACAGCGAGGAGGTGCCAAACTGGTAGTTGCAGAATCTGTTTGGCTTGTTTCCTGTCCTTTGCAGAGATCTTGGGAGCTTCTGTAGAAGACAAAGTTGGACTGCTTTCTGCTCCTTGCACCAGCTCAGTATGGCCAGACCACTGTTCTCACACCCAAGTGGGTAGGACTGCTGCGACTGGGTACAGGAACACAGACACGGACTCCAAAATGTAATACCTAATGGTATGAGGTTTATTTCGGGGAACGCCGCCTTTGAGGCAATTGAGAGTTAAAGGCATGGGAGTCAAAAGCATTCATGTGAGTTGGAGGGAGCTGCTGCCCCACACAAGCCCCTCCCTGAGCACCCCAGGACCGCGGGGATAGGGGACAAGCAGATGGTCTGCTTGGATACCAGTCCTTCCTTTCCTCCAGGTATCCTTAAAGTCTGGCATTCATGTCTTGAGGCACGGGGCCCATCCACTTCTCTCCTGGGTACAGACATTTCCCAAGTCAAGGCCTGGCCTAAGAACCCCGGGTTCTGGGGAGAGCTGGTCCCCCTCAGCACTGCATGCCTGGGACTAGGGGAGGCCTCCTTGCTGGGACAGTCCACAACGTTTTTGTTCTGAATCTGTTGTGGTCAACTGATAAAATGGAGCAATGGGCAAGAGCAGCGCAGGGTGACCCTGGGACTTACCCAGCAGGAATGCCAACAGCTCCATCCGGTCAGAGCCAAACAGCATGTGGGTCTTGCCATCCACGTGAGCCACAGTGAAGGGCAGCCCAAAGGCCTGGGAGAGAGTTCAGGGGCAGGGAAGAAGAAGAGGGACTGTTGTTTAGTAGGTTGGGAACAAAGCCTTGAGAACTGTGTGAGGTCATAGAAGCAAGGTGGGCAGAGCGGTTGGCAGGGCAGAGTGGTTGGTGGCGAGGCCCAGGATTCTAAGAGTTTTCTGTTTCTGTGGTGCTGTCTTGTTCCTCACTGCTCTCCAGCCTCACTCCTACCCCATTTTTTGACTCAGGGCAATGTGAGGAAGGCTAAGGGTTCTCCGAGAGCATGAGGAGGACCTATGGGGAGCAGCTTTTAAAAGACAGAAGCACAGGTGCCCTGTAGACCTCCAGTCTCTACCATAAGCAAGGGTTTGGGGGGGGGAAAAAGAGCATGAATCACTCACTCCATAATCACAGGCTTTCTTGGTGGTCTCCTTCAGCTGGTTCTTCACCTCTGCACTGGAAATCATTTCTATAAGCTTCTGGGCTTGTTCTGCAGACATGCCAGCCTTCTCTGCAGCCTGAAGGGATGTGATAGGGGCACCCTTCTGGGCCTGCATCAGACCCAGGCACACACTCAGGCCTTTGTGTGTTCTGACCCCAGGGTTTCCTGGCAAGGCCTTTACCCACCCATCAGCCAAAGTCCAGCCATGCTGAGAGGGCAGTGTTTGCTTTCTTCAAAATGTTGAGGTTTGGGGTCAGAGCAATAGCCCAGTAGGTAGGGCGTTTGCCTTGTACAAGGCCAGCCTGCACCGGCCCAGGTTCGATCCCCGGCATCCCATATGGTCCCCTGAGCACCGCCAGGAGTAATTCCTGAGTGCAGAGCCAGGAGTAACCCCTGAGTGTCGCCAGGTGTAACCCAAAAAGCAAAAAAAAAATGTTGAGGTTTGTCGGAAAGAAAAGGTGGAGAGAGGGTGATAGAGCAATTAAACTCCAGAGGAAAAGCTGGAGAACTTATCCTCAACTCCTTCACTGCAAGGGGACCAAAGGCAAGAGGTGGTACATACACAGTCAGTATTTAAGAGCTAGTTCGTAGCTCTTAAAGACAAAGACAAGAGACTTTGTCCTCAGAACTAAAAGCTTCCAACTGTCAGTCTCTCCTGCTCCCTTGAACCAGGGGCTGAGTTCTGAGAGCAGTGGCAGTTGAGGGGTCTCTGATATGGCAGAGGACTGAAGCTTCCTCTTTGGTTTCCGAAGATGATGATGCAGGCTTAAGTGTAGGGGTTGTTGGTATACTCTGGGATCAGCGCGTCTCAGCCTGGGCTGCTCATTCAAGTCTGTCTGGGGAACTTGAAAGTAAAAATCCCCATTGCAAGGCATGCCTGGGAACAGGATGCTGTGACCACTGCTCAGGAGACTGGTGCTGGCCTCCAGGTGTAGGTGAGAAAGCACTGGTCTACCAGCTCCTGTAACTGCTGGTCTGTGGACCAGTATGCAGGGCAGGTGCTGGCCCAGGTGTACCAAGGTGAAACACTGCGCTAGAATAGTGAATTTCCTTCCTTCCTTCTTCCTTCCTTCCTTCCTTCCTTCCTTCCTTCCTTCCTTCCTTCCTTCCTTCCTTCCTTCCTCCTCCCTCCCTCCCCTCCCTCCCTCCCTCCCTCCCTCCCTCCCTTCCTTCCTGGATCAGGGGTTACTCCTGGCAATGCTCAGGGAACATATGGGATGCCAGGGGTCAAATCTGGGTTGGCAGTGTGCAAGGCCCTCCCCACTGTACTATGGCTCTGGCCCCGAACAGTGAATTTCTGGGGTGGCGCCTAGATATTCCTTGTGGTTACTGGATACTCCGTCCCTGAACCTAGACCTCATCCACCTGGGGAGGTGAAGTACCAGGTGAGACTGTGAGATTTGGAGAGATGCTTTGACTTAAACTTAAGCTCCTTAAGGAGGAACTTGCACTCTGGATCAACTGTTCCACAGTCAGATATGTAAACAGAACCAGGTCTGCTGAGTGAAGACTGCAGAAGTTAAGAGTGCTATTCCAAGGAGTCTGAGTAGGCACAGAAAACAATTATGTCAAAAGGCAGGCATTTACGGGATGTATCTCAGGGTCCAGCAAGTGCTTTACTGGTTGGGATCCCTGGTACCCTCAGAACTCCAACCGGAACAATAAACCCAGGCGTTTGCATCTATTCCGAACACTGGAGGAGGTATCAGCCATTCTTTTTTTTTTTTTTTTTTTTTTTGGTGGGGGGGTCACACCTGGCAATGCTCAGGGGCTACTTCTGGCTCTGCACTCAGGAATCACTCCTGGTGGTGCTCGGGGACCATATGGGATGCCGGGATCGAACCCAGGCCGGCCGCGTGCAAGGTAAATGCCCTACCCGCTGGGCTATCGCTCCGGCCCAGCCATTCTTTTTTACATTTAACATTTTCGATTTGCCCACTGTATTTTTGAAGATCTTGACTACATTTTGTAAAACAAAGGATCAGTATTGTTTTGAAGTTTAGGACTTCATCCTAAGGACACGCTGACCTTTTTTATGCCCATCTTTCAGGGGTTCAGGTTATGTCCGCCCCTCTCCCTCCAGCCTGTGTATCCCTTCTGACTCTGGGCACTTCACGCTTCCTGTCTCCTGAAGCCTCCCTCCTTGTGCTGAGGATGTGCTGAGTGAGGGGTGTGTGGGAGTCTTTGGGGCTGAGATTTAGGAAGATGCTTCCTCCTACTGCCAGCTGGGGTAGCTGTGTATATAGAGCTTTCATATATGTATATTTGAAAGATGTATAGTTACATCTTTCAGCCACCAGTTTCTCCCTAGGGAGGACTTGGCACTTCCCTTGCAGCTTCTCGATCTGCAAGTCCTCCAAATCCCGACGTTTTGGGAATCTGCCCCCTCCGACACAGGCATCCTTTATCTCCAGATTACCAGCTACAACCTCCTAAATGAGACAACAGTGTCCCCTTCGTCCCCCAAAGCCAAATGGTCCCTGGTTTCCTCTCAGCACGGCGGGGCAGCGCAGGACACTCACGGCCGTGATACTCTGGGGTTCCGTGATGTCTTCATCCTGGGGAGGAGAGACCTCTGAGCAGGAAGGGGTGCAAGGGGAGGGTTGGCGGGTGGGGCAGAATCACCCGACAACCCCCACCCCCCAAGCAGGGTTGTAGAGCCTCACCCGGGACCAGACACGCATCCAAAGCTCCCTGGACACTTTCTCCAGCATCTCCGGGTGCTTCATGTTAACGGCGGTGAGGAAGCGCATGGCCGACAAACTTCCTGCGCATGGCCGACAAACCCCTGAGTCCTCGACCTTGCTCCCTGGTCTCACCCCACACACGGCCCCCTACTCCGTCCGGGTCTCACCTTTGCTGTCTTGGTCTCACCCCCCCCCCCCCACACACACACATACACACACCCTCCCTCACTGCTGACTTGTCAGGCGACCCTCTCCTCCTCCGCAGAGTCCCACAGCCCTGCTCAGCTGTGATCCCCAGGGCTCTAGGCCTGCCTCCCTCCTCCCCAGAGTCCCACAGCCCTGCTCAGCTGTGATCCCCAGGGCTCTAGGCCTGCCTCCCTCCTCCCCAGAGTCCCACAGCCCTGCTCAGCTGTGATCCCCAGGGCTCTAGGCCTGCCTCCCTCCTCCTCCCCTCCTCCCCAGAGTCCCACAGCCCTGCTCAGCTGTGATCCCCAGGGCTCTAGGCCTGCCGCCCCTCTTCTGCTCCCCTGCTTGGGCCTTGAAATGCCTCTGGAACCCCCTCCATACCTTTGGTTAATATCACAGACATGAAATCCTTGGGGACATTGAGGGGAACCTGGAAATGCAGTCCCAGGCGCTTAACATCAGTTAGCATGTATTTCCCTCTGCGGGGAAGCAGAGCTGGGGCCCGGTTCCCTGCAAGAGGAAAAGTGGGCACACTGGTGATCCCCCGTAGGGGCTGTAGGTGTCGGACCTGGGTTTTGGGCAGAGACAGATTACTCGCTGCTGGTGCCAATAGAAAGCCGGAGTTGGGAGTCCAAGCGATAGCACAGTGGGGAGGGCTTTGGCCTTGCACGTGGCCACCCTGGGTTCCATCCCAGTACGGCCAAGAGTAATTCCTGAGTGCAGAGACAGGAGTAACGCCGGAGCATCTCCAGGTGTGACCCCCAAAACAAAACAAAAGCTGGAGTTGTGGGGAGCACCCTTTTCCCCCCTAGCCCCCACATACCGCTGTCTTTCATGACGCCTGCGATGAAGGTGGGGTGCAGCTGCAGGCTGACATTCCAGATGTTCTTGTAACGGCACAGGATCTGTGGGAGCCAAGGTGGGACACGGGGACAGTGTGAGAGAGGGGACAGCAACCAGTGACCACTGTTTCTGGGTGACTGGCGAGCAGCCAGGGTCACGCGGATGTCTCGGGGAATTCTGCACTTCTGGACGCCACACAGGGTTGGCTCCGTGCCCAGGAACCCATCCAGGACCTTTGCTCTGGAAACAGTTTCAGACCAGTTCTACGCTCCACCCGTCTGCCAACCGCCGGCTGATAGCGAAAGGGATCAAGGGGTCAAAGATTTCTTCTGGATTCATTTTTATCTTTTCGTTTTAGTGACACACCTCGCCGTGCCCGGGTGCTCAGGGCTTATCCCTGGCTCTGCGCTCAGGAAATTACTCCTGGATAGGTTCGGGGACCATACCCAGTGCTGGGGACGGAACGCGTGTCCCCTGCCATTATAAAAAAAAAAAGCCATCGTCTACCCCAGCGCTGTCTTTCAGGGACCCCTCTTGTAGTCTGGGGACGGAACGTGTGTCCCCTGTGATTAAAAAAAAAAAGCCATCGTCTACCCCAGCGCTGTCTTTCCGGACCCCTCTTGTAGTCTCCGAGTAAGTGGGGGCTGTCTCCTCTCCCCTGCAAACCGCCCTGCGTGAACCACTCCTTTAAGACAGAGGGGCTTGACCCCGGGGGAGCAACACTTAAGTGACCTTCACCCCGGCTCTCCTGCTGGTCACCTGCTGGTCCCGAAGCCCCGTGGTCTCCTGTGCCCTGGCTCTCCCCGAACCCCCGCGTCACCTCGAAGCCCAGCCAGGAGTAGGGGGACAGCACGTCGTAGAAGAGCTCCAGGGTCCGCGGCAAGGGTCCCATGCTGAGGGTCCGGAAGAACTGCGCCGCGTTTCCTTTTCTGCAACCGCCGACACGGCCCGCGTTCCCGACCTGCCCCGGAGCTCCGCCTCTGCCGGAGTCTAAGGCCGCGGGCCGGGGCGGAGCCGGGGCTGGATCCCGGGCTGGAGGAGCCGAGACGGGTTCGGGGCGCGGCTGGTGCTGGGGCAGGAGCCGGGGCTGGAGGGGGCCGACACCGGCCCGGGGCGGAGCCGGGGCTGGATCCTGGGCTGGAGGGGCCGACACCGGCTCGGGGTGGAGCCGGGGCCGGTGCTGGGGCAGGAGCCGGGACTGGAGGGGCCGGGACCGGGCCGGGGAGGAGCTGGGACAGGAGCCGGGACTGGAGCGACGGGACGGGGCCGGGGCGGGAGCCGAGGCCGGAGTGGCCGAGACCGGGCCGGGGCTGGAGCGGTGCTCCCGGCGCCCAGGGTGCTTTCTGGGTGCTGCGGCCCGGGGCCTAGGGGGTCCCCGGAGCTGGGACTGGCTGGGCCTCTCCCTTTGCTGGGCACCTTTGACAAGCTGCTCCAAGCCTCAGTTTCCTCCTCGTTCTTCCTGAAATTAGTGGGAGGTGCTGGGAGAGTCCAGGATTAGGAAGAGTTGAAAAGCCACCTAAAGGGTAGGCAGGAAGGTTACCTGACAGCTGCTTGGAGGTCTTAATGGGACCCGGGTGGCAGTTTCCCCAAACTCTGAGGAGTTTCTCAGAGCTTGGCACCACGCCTGGCACGCGTCTGAGGGAGCCTGTTTCGTCTGGAGACTCTTCTGTAGGAATTGCAGGGCGCAAGGGACCTGCTGACGCTCGGGATATGGCCTGTTTCCCTTAGGCTGGAATTTCCTTTGCTGCAGAGAAGTAGAGCATAAATGTCTCATGGAAACATTTAAAATTGAAATGATTAGTTTGGGTTTTGCGACACAGTCGGTGGTGCTCTGGGCTTATTCCTGGCTCTGTGCTCAGGGATCACTCCTGGGGTGCTGAGGGCAGGTGGTGCCGGCGATCTAACCCAGTTCAAGGCCAGCGCTCTGCTTTCTACCCGCTGTCCTATCTCTCCGCCCCGATTTTTTAACATAAATCGATGATGCATCTTTTCAGTTAATTTTTTTTTTTTTTTTTTGCTTTTTGGGTCACACCGGCGATGCTCAGGGGGTTACTCCTGGCTCTGCACTCAGGAATCACTCCTGGCATTGCTCAGGGGACCATATGGGATGCCGGGGATCGAACCCAGGCCGGCATGGGCCAGCCGCGTGCAAGGCAAACGCCCTACCCGCTGGGCTATCGCCCGGCCCCCCTTTTTTTTTTCTTTTCAGTTAATTTTTACAGTTCACACAATATTTTGTTTTGAGAATTTACTAAAAACTAGTAAAAATGCACACATTTTTACAAATTCTATGAATTGGAAAGAAACCTTCAGTGATAGAGTCAGCTTCTCCGTATCCGGTAGAAACGCATCCGGCTGTCAAGCAGAAAGACAGTATAAATCTTAGCATAGAACATATAAAAGGGACTGAGAAAAGTTATCCTCACCCACTGGCAAACTATATGGCCATCACAGAAATAGAAAACATTTTTTCCTTCTAGTAATGCTAATTCTGCAATAATAGTAAACCAAGAGCTAATTAGCCCAATCATATAAGGTTTTATTAAATTTTAATTTAATTTTGGGGCCAGACCCTGCAGTACCCAGGGCTTACTCCTGGCTCGCACTCAGGGATCACTCCTAGCATTGCTTGGGGGGACCACATGAGTTGCCGGGATCAACTCCAGGCTGACATGTGCAAGGCATGCACTCTAAACATTGTGCTATTTCTCTGTTCATTCTTTATCATTTAAATTTGTTGATCTATCTAGAAAAATCCCTTGTGTAAAGTATGAATCTAAAAACATTCTAAACCTCTCACTCAGGGGGTTACTCCCTGGCTTTGAACTCAGGAATTACTCCTGGTGGTGCTCGGGGAACATATGGGATGTCAGGGATTGAACCCAGGATTGCAGTTCAAACACCCTACCCGATGTATTATCGCTCTAGCCCCCAATACTGTTTAATAAAAAATTCCCTTTGGCAGATTTGAAAAGCAACTTATTTGTTATTGTTTTGGGGCCATACCTGGTGATAATCAGGAGTTACTCCTGGCTCTGCACTCAGGAATCACTCCTGGCAGTGCTTGGGGGACCATTTGGGATGCCGGAGATCAAACCCAGTTTAGCCATGTGCAAAACAAATGCCCTACCTGCTGGGTTCTTCACACTCCCACTCCCCAAGCAAGTTATTTAAAGTGTGTCTGGTTTCACATATTTAATTATAAGTGTGATTAATGCTTGAAATAACAATAATGATTGGAATGGCTTTACTGTCACTGACTCATGAAAGATGAGGATTTGGTCTCTTGCCTTTGCCCGATGTCTGATAATTGCAGCTGGTTCAGTTTCTCCACTTGTTACTGCTGTTCTCTGAAATATTTGCATTTGCCATTTCAAATATTAATCCTTTTCCTGTTCCAACAACTCTAACACCTAGTCAGCCCCCTGGTAATATGAATTTATAATCTTATGGTATATTATAATAATATGTTATATATAATAAATGATTCATTAAAGTGAATGACAAACATTAATAGTAATAACGGTGCCTGGAAGAAGGATGTGGAGGCTTAGATCAATGTTTAACCCTTCTATGTCTTTGAAATAAATATACATGAGAAAATCAATAAACACATTAATTCTGTCAATAGCATCACTTACAGTAATAAGTGATACTCATGATATATTAGTGATATATTACTATATGTCTAGGTACTTAGAGTAACTGGATGAGGAAAGGGTTTAAAGGGGCGTGGCCTAGATCACGCTTGGTCCCCAAAGTATAGAGAAGGAAAGATGAGTAGGTGGGAACATTGGTTGTGGGAAAATTGACACTGGTGGAAGGATTGGTGATGGAAAATTGTTTGTCTAAACACCAAAAAAGAAGGGTTGGAGTGATAGTACAGCAAGTAGGGAGTTTACCTTGCATGCAGTCAACCCAGGTACTATCCCCAGCATCCCATCTGGTCCCCAAGCACAGCCAGGAGTAATTCCTGAATGCAAAGCCGGGAGTAACCTCTGAGCATTGCCAGGTGTGACCCCAAAAAGCAAAATAAATAAATAAATGAATAAACAACTTAATAAACAAAACCCAACAATGAATAACTTTATCAGTCACCCTGCTTTAGTAAAATAAAATTTAGAAAAATAAAGTTTGTTTTGTTTTGTGGAGTTATTTTCTAGTCACACCTGGTGATGCTCAGGGTTACTCCTGGCTCTGTACTCAGGAATTACTCCTGGCATTGCTCGGGAACCATGTGGGATGCTGGGGATCCAACCCAGGTTGGCAACGTGCAAGGCAAATTTCCTACCTGCTGGACTATCACTGTGGCCCCAATAAAGAATTCTTTGAGAATTCCTGTCCAAACACGGAGAAGAAACCTTTCCCATACCACAGTTATAATAATGGCTGTCTTCAGAGCTGTGACTGGGCTGGACTCTGTGATGGTGAGGGAGGAAAGGAAGGGACACTTGTGTGGCTTCAGAATATCTCCCCGACTGATCATCTCATCAGGGCAGGTGTTTTGCTTTCAACAGGTAAGCTGCTTGTCTGGCATTCACTCAGGGAGGACAGCCAGGTGTGGCCACAAAAGAAAACAAAACAACAACAGAATGTTAAAGAGGCTAAGAAGGTACCTGAGGAGCTTGTGGTAAAAAAAAATGTTTTTAAAGTATGACAGTAGAAACAGGCTTGATGACTGAAATATCAAAAATGCAGAACCGTCCAAAGCAAGGGTTTAGTAAGAACATAGCGTGTAAATCTTTTGGCAAAGTTCACAAAGCCGGAAAAGAACTGGGAGACATTGTGACCTCTTTTCACATTCCCCAAATGAATGATCGCAATCATTGGTCCCAACTGCTTAGAGCTTAAGGCAGTGAGGTAAAACAATAGACGCTGAACAGGCATCTGGGCAAATATACGAGCAGAGCAGATGATTCACGGAAGTGGACGTGGAGACCATCAGACAAAAAATCCCTCCATAGTACGTCACTATGAAACTGGTGAGTTGAATTCACTACATGTTTCCTCTGCCCAGTTGGTAAGATCAAATGCTTGGATGACACAGGCTTTTGGCAGGGATTCTTGGAAAGTTTTGTCTTATGTAATGGGTGGGAGTACAAACCGGAATAACCTCCAAAGAGGGTAATGCAGAAATGTTGTCCTGATTTGAAAACCACGCGCCCTTTGACCTAGCAGCAATTCCACTTTTATGGGTTTGGCCGATGCACAGGTTTTCTTGCCTGTGGTGTGATGTGATGAGAGGGTGTTTATTATAGCCTTTGGAATGGCCGAAGATCAGAGCCTATCTGTAGGGGACAGAGTCAGTGACACAGTACGTGTAATGTCTTCAACTTTAAGAATTTGGAAGTGCTAGGTTTTGTTAATATTAGGTACTATCCTCCAATCAATCAATCAATCAATCAATCAATCAATCAATCAATCAATCAATCAGCTTTTGGGGCCACACTTGGCGACACTCGGGTTATTTCTGGCTCTGCACTCAGGAATTACTCCTGGTAGTGCTCAGGGGACCAAATGGGATGCCGGGAGTCAAACACAGTCGACTGCATGCAAGGCAAATGCCCGACCCACTGGACTAATGCTCTGACCCCACTATCCTCTGTTTTAGAAAGTGAAAAAAAAGGTGTAGAACAATGGCTGAGCTCAGGGCTTACTTCTGACTTTCCACTCAGGGATTGCTTAGGGATCACTAGCAGGACTTGGGGGAATATAAGTTGTACCAGGGACTGAACCTGGGTTGGCTGCATGACCTGTCTGCTGTACTGTCTCTCCAGCCTTTGCCGTTTTCTAAAGTGTTGAGCACTCTACACACACACACACACACACACACACACACACACACACACACATATGTGCAAACTGGTACACAGATATTATTGGATAGGAAGACCAAAAAAAAGGATAAAATTGATAACTTTTGAGGAGAAAGGCTAAATGAATGAGGCAAAGCTTAGGAGAGAGAGTTGGTGTTGTTTATAACATTTAATTTTTTAAAAAAGTCCTCACTTTCCATCTCTTCCTTGTGCTGACTGGGGTTCGCACATCTGATTGTGTGCCGGGAATCTTTTTTTTTTCTTTTTTTGGGTCACACCTGGCAATGCTCAGGGGCTACTCCTGGCTCTGCACTCAGGAATTACTCCTGGCGATGCTCAGGGGACCATATGGGATGCCGGGAATCAAACCCAGGCCGGCACAGGCCGGCTGCGTGCAAGGCAAACACCCTACCCGCTGGGCTATCACTCCCGGCCCCATGTGTGCCGGAATCTTAATGGCGGACTGCCACCCATGAACCCAGCTTGGGAGTTGGTGTTGGGATCTGAACCTTTGGCCTCAGGCCTGCAAGGAAAGTGCTTTATCTCTGAACCATATCCCTACATTTTAATGTTGACCACTGTGAGTGTTTTTTTTTTTTTTTTTTTTTTAGTTTTTTTTGGGTCACTTTCAGTGATGCTCAGGTGTTACTCTTGGTTCTGAATTCAGGAATTACTTCTGACAGTGCTCAGGAGAGCATATGGGATGCCAGGATCAAATATACAAGAGGAAGGAAAATAGGACCTTTGAGAACTTGTTCTGGCAGAGGAGGCGGGGATTACAGGAGACACTTTATGATTTATTACATTTGTATATTTTACAGTGATTTAAGGAAAAGGCCAACTCTGAAGGCTGGGCAGCAGAGCGTGGCAGTTTTAAGACACGTGTTTGCTGAGCTATAACTTAGTATTTTCAACACTGGTTCTTAGCACCTGACCTTTTTCCAGGGGCTTACTGAGAGCAGCATGAAATTCTGCATCTCAGCTTTTGCACTCAAGACACCACTGCGAAGTGCAAGCCAGGGTGCCCGAGAAACATGGGTTCAGAGCAAATTTCGTGGGACCATCTCAGCTTGTGCTCACACCCACGTAACGTCACAAACAAAGACCACTAGTGCCTGCTGCCATTATACTTGATAAATGGTGCTTGCTTGAGGATACCCACCAAGGCATCAGAAACACAATAGCTGCATTCGGGATTATGAACAAGTGAAAATAGTTTTCAGGGCCTGAGTGATAGCACAGAGGGTAGGGCCTTTGCCTTGCATGTGGCCAACCCAGGTTTGATCCCCGGCATCCCATATGGTCCCCAAGCACTGCCAAGAGTAATTCCTGAGTGCGGAGCCAGAAGTAACCCTTGAGCATTACTGGGTGTGACACAGAAAGCAAAAAAAAAAAATTCCCAGGAGGAGTGCTGTCAGGTGCCTGCAGAGGTCGTGGAGGGGGTGGCTGGCCATGGGTCTGTCTGCATGCTCCACTGAAGGAGGTGGTGGGCCCCAATTGCCGGGCAGACCATGTCTCTGAGGAGTGAACCTGGCATTCCTTCCATCCTGGATCCTTCCAGGATTTGTAAGATTCTATTATCAGAGAAGTGAAGTTCAAATTGTGGAAAAGGAAAGGAATATTCTCAAGTTTAGGTGTAAAAGCATCAGTCATTTGGTTGAGTGATTCACGCTTCCATTGTATGAATGTAGGATTTCTCAGCCTCCAGTATTGTGGATCAATGGAAAATGGGCATTAGGGAATGAGAGAGAGAGAGAGAGAGAGAGAGAGAGAGAGAGAGAGAGAGAGAGAGAGATTCATCCAGAATTTAAGATGGGAAATGGGCATTAGGGAACGAGAGAGAGAGAGAGAGAGAGAGAGAGAGAGAGAGAGAGAGAGAGAGAGAGAGAGATTCATCCAGAATTTAAGATGGGAAATGGGCATTAGGGAGAGAGAGAGAGAGAGAGAGAGAGAGAGAGAGATTCATCCAGAATTTAAGATGGGAAATGGGCATTAGGGAAGAGAGAGAGAGAGAGAGAGAGAGAGAGAGAGAGAGAGAGATTCATCCAGAATTTAAGATGGGTCCTCACCCGAGGGGTGAGCACCAATGCACCATGTGTATGGAGAGACCCTCACATCCCACTTTCCCATTCTGAATGCAAAGAGTAGTCAGTTACCCTTTGATGGAATCTGGCAAAATGTTTGTTGATAAATACTGTGTATGTGTGTGTTTGTGAATGTACGTATGCGTGAGTGTGTGCGACTGTGTGTGTGGAATGTATGTATGAGTGAGTGTGTGTGACTCTGTGTTTGTGTGAATGTGTGTGTTTGTGAATATGTGAGTGTGTGTGTACATGGATGCATGTTTGGAGCAATGGGAAGTAAAAGATCCAGAACAATCTTCTGACTCTGAACAAGGACTTGCAGGATGGTAGGAGCTGGACCCCAGAGGTCGGCTGGACCCAGCATTTCCACTTGACCTTATGCTTCAGGTGGTTTTAGGAACACTTTTCTAGAAGAGAAACACTCGCACTGTCTGAGCACTCAGCATGCTCTGGTGGGCCCAGGGAACAGGAACTGTTGGTCATTCCCTCCTGCGAGAGCTCAGTGAGCCACATGGATTTATTTTGGTTATTAGGAAATGCGCATTGAGCTTGCCACATGTCAGACACTCTTCCAAGTGCTTTATAAATGTTACTTCACTTAATCACCTTAGCAACCCCACAGTCGCGGTTAATTTCTGGTTTTGCAGCTTTACTGAGCTATAATTTATGTGGCATGAAATCTACCTCAGGTAAGAATACCATTAAATGATTTTTATTGCATTTATAGACTTGTACAGCTGTTGCCACCAATTGGTCTCAGAGAACATTTCAGTCATCTCGGAAATGTCCCTCAGGTCAGTGTGCCGTCCACCTTCCGGTCCGCTTCTATCCTGGAAACTCCAGAGCTGCTTTTTGTCTCTGTAGATGTACCATTTCTGGAAATCTCATAAATAGTCCCAATAATATAGAGGGTTTTGTTGTTATTGTTTTTGTTTTGCATCTGACTGCTTTCCCTTGGTGCGTCGTGCTTTGCATTGCAAAGCCTTCCCGTGAACACAACCACTTGCTGATGCACGTGCCTCTTGACGAGTGTTTGGATTCTTTCCAGTTGTTGGCTTGTACAAGCCAAGCTGCTGTGATGATTTGCACTCCGGTTGTGTATGGACTGATGGTTTGATTTCTCTTGGGCAGACACGTGGGCATGGAATTACTGGATCAAACCATCAGCTTTCCACTGACAGTTTCAGGGGCCTGACAAGCATCTTCACAGTGCTGACACAGGCAGATGCTGATATCACCAGAGTCCTCACTTTATGGGGACAGGCTGGGGAGGGCAGGGACGGATCCGAGATTTAGGCTCTTCCACTCTTAGCTCAGAGAATCTTTTTGTGGTGAAGGTGGGTCTCAAGTCCAGGCCACATACACCGACCTCTGATCTTTCTTTTGTTTGTTTTTAGACCACACCTGGCAATGCTCAGGGCTTTCTCCTGGCTCTGCACTCAGGGATTATTCCTGGCAGGCTTGGGGGATCCTATGGGATGCCAGGGATTGTACCTGGATGTGCAGCTTGCAAGGCAAGTGCCCTACCTGCTGTATTATTGCTCCCCCCGCCCCACCACATACACACACACTTGTTTTTTCTAGGCTGGAAATAACTCCGTTTCCAAGAACATGCTTTCTCTGTTTCTTTCCCTCTACCTGATTTTGGTTTGGAAAGTGCTTGAGAATGTGGCGTTCACCCCCGACTGTGGGAGCAGGGCCAGAGGGAATGTCTGCTGTCCCTGTCTGTTTTTCCTTCCAAGTTATTGTCTAAGCTTTTATTTCATGTTTCTTCCGTGAGAAAATCGAACAAAAAAATACTCTCTAGCCAGTGTTTTGCAACCAGGACTTATAAACTCTCCTCCGGTGACTTTGTTGCTTGGGCCAAGTGCCAGCCTCCCAGCACAGTTACCTCTGGCTGCTGTGCCTGCCTGCAGGGCTGGTGGCCCCTGTCCATCAGCCAGCCAGGGAGGTGCGGGGCAGTGGGGCTGGGGGCGGGGACAGACGTGCATCTTGGGTGGGTTCACTTGCTGGCACTTGGGTGAGTGGTGAAAGGACAGCCATGTTCCTGGTCTGGTTACTTCCTCCTGGGCTTAGAGTCCAGCACAGTTTCCCCCTCCCCACTTTATTTAAACAGTGTTTTACACAGTTGTTCATGACGATTTGCTACAGGCATTCAGTGATCCAACCTCAGTCCCACCCCACTGTCCCCTTCCTTCTGCCATTGTCTCCATTTTCCCAACTACCTCTCAAGCCTGCCCCCATAGTAGGCCCAAAATGATATATTTTATGCTGCTTGTTGCCTTTAAGTAGCTAGTGGGATGGTAAAAAATATTTCTGTAGAAGAAAATTTGTGAAAATTGTCTCTCACCATGGGGATATTAGCTTCTTGTCTGATAGTTTACTAAGCTATTGTTACAATCACCCAGACTCTTCTATTTTCTTTTTTTTGGTTTTTGGGCCACACCTGGCAGTGCTCAGGTCTTACTTCTGACTTGGCTCTCTGGGCTCGGGATCCTATGGGGTGCCAGGGATTGAACTTGGGTCAGCCATGTACAAGGCGGATGCCCTACCTGCTGTACTATTGCTCTAGCCCAATGGCTGCATTTTCTTATGTTGATCCAAAAACTTTACTGTCCACACTTAGAGTTTTTTTATATGTTTGTATTTACTTTTGTAAAAAGCATGAACAAGGGAATCAACCAAGTTTTTCTCCATGCCATTTAACAGAAAAACAATAAAATGAATTCACTTTTATATGGTTTGCTTTGACCAGAGTGTGAATTCTCATGGATAAGTGAGTCTATTTTCATGCTCATTTTCCTGTTTTGTTAGTCTAGTTGTGACTTGGTGCTAAGCCTTAGTAACTGTTAGAAAGTAAATGTTTAGGTTCCTAAAATATATATTATTTTAGGGCAGTGGGTAAGGTGCTTGCCTTGCACGTGCCTACCTGGCTTCTGTCTTCGACACCTGTATGGTCCCCCTGAGCCTGCCAGGAGTGATCCCCGGGCTTAGAGCCTGGAGTAAGCCTGAGCATAGCCAGGGTAGACCCCCAAACCAGATACATAAAATGTACCTTCTGGAAAGATCTAATGGATTTGTTAATACATCCATTCCTTGCCGCATGGTGTTATTTGCATTGTGGCCTTACTATTTGGCATAGGAGTCTGACATATAGTCATTCAAAAATTTCGTAGCTCTGAGATATCATTAGGCTGGTTTCTGGCTGCCTCTCAGCGACTGGGCATTAGAGCGAGACGGAGTCACAGTAGCAGCCTCCTTGTCAAGTCAGAGAAAGAAATGAAAGAGTTACAGCTTTGGAACAGGGAAGCTGTGTCTTTTCTCCTCCTCACAGTTTTTAAATAATGTTAGCAGCCCTTCAATGAAAAAAACCGAGGTGGCTATACATATACCTAATAGCGAGTTCTTAATTCAGAAGAAAATATTGAGCTTAACCAAGAGAAGAAATGAACCTGGGGAAATCAGATTATTGTTAACACAAACCTGCAGAAAACGCCTGTGGCGCGGAGAAGGTGGGGTGGCGCTCTCTAGTGGTCGTTCATGAAACCGCACTATCTGTTTTGCATCCGAACGGATAACTAGAAAGTTATTTTTAGTAACTAAAAATATATTTAGTAACTATAAATTATATTTAGTAACTAAATACATTTAGTGACTATAAATTATATTTAGTATATTTAGTAACAATAAATTATATTTAGTAACTAATATATTTAGTAATTAAAAATTATATATTTAGTAACTACAATATATTTTAGTAACTAAAAATAGTTTTCATGCTGGGCACTGTTGAATTTTGCCCATTACAGGATTGACCCCAGGAGACACGGATATTTCTTGCCCCTTTTGAGACCCAGAGCTTGCACTGTGTGATCTTGTCACTGCCTGAGAGGAAGAGGGAGGGGTGTGCTGGAGTCTGTTCTCACCCAGCTAGAGAGCATGGATGTGGCACCTCTGTCCAGCTGCCCACTCTGTGACATCACGTGGGCGGTTTCAAGTTGATCAAGGTTCTAAATTTTCACAAATGGAAAACAAAGTTTGACACATTAGGGGTTTCTCCTCCCTTCCTCCCTCCCTCCCTCCCTCCCTCCCTCCCTCCCTCCCTCCCTCCCTCCCTCCCTTCCTTTCTCCCTTCCTCCTTTCCTCCCTCCCTCCCTCCCTCCCTCCCTCCTTCCTTCCTTCCTTCCTTCCTTCCTTCCTTTCCTTCCTTCCTTCCTTCCTCCCTCCCTCCCTCCCTCCCCTCCCTCCCTCCCTCCCTCCCTCCCTCCCTCCCTCCCTCCCTCCCTCCCTTCCTTCCTTCCTTCCTTCCTCCCTCCCTCCCTCCCTCCCCTCCCTCCCTCCCTCCCTTCCTTCCTTCCTTCCTCCTCCCTAATTCCTTCCTTGAAAGACAAGATTCAGTGACATAAAGAAAGATAGCTTTCTTTAGGAAAAACAAACAAAAGATATTTGGAAAGTAATTTCAGTCTAGTGTTTGAAACAAAAATAGAACAAAGAGATCTTAAGTTTTTGTGTTTCTTTTTTTTTTTTTTTGGGTGGTATTAGAGCAGGAGTGAGTTTTTTCAATTTATGCAGAACTCCCACTCCTTAAAATGAAGTTAATAAGAATTTGCTCAACTGCCTTATGTGGAAAGAAACCTCTAAGCACCTGCAGGGTCAGTGTAGGGAAGCATGTCTTAAAGCTGCCAAAGAGACAGATGAGTCAGGAAAAACAGGACTGTTTTTAGAGGAGCCAAAGCTAAATATGGCAGGACCTGCTCAACTATTACTGAAGGAGCAGAGTAGAAGCGGGAGAGCTCAAGCTCCGAGAACAAATGAAAGCAGGGCAATGGAAGGTATCAAATCAGCCTTGGAGGGACCAGGGCAGTTAGAGAAGGACATTTAGTTTCCTAGACAACCCCCTGCACCCCTCCTCCATTTTAGAATTTTTTCCTCTCATATATAAGAAACAACTGCTCAGAGGGGAATCTTGAATAAATTCTTTTGTCACAGTGTGCTGGGTCATTTCTTTCCTGCCAGGATAATGAGCTTTCCAATTCTGACCAGTCTGTTTGAGGAACTGTCCCCACTTTTTGCTTTTGAAGCAGTAGGTACAAACAGTTCTGTGCTCCCTGAGTCTAGCCCCTAGAGTCTAACTCAAGCTGGGTTCAATTCTCCTTTGGGAAATAGAGCTCCAGGCCTCAGGGAGGAGAAACACACGTGGACCAGCTCGAAGTTCCAGTTGAGAGCTGGAACTGTCCATGTCAAAGTCCAGGCAAGCTGGTATGGGGTAGGATCATCCTGTCAGTGGACAAGGATTTTATTTTAAATACAAATCTAGATTTATTTATTTACTTACTTATTCATTTTATTCAATTGCCGTGAGATACCCAGTTACAAAATTGTTTGGGATTGGGTTTCAATCATACCATGTCTGAAACCGTCCCTTCACCAGTGTAACATTTTCTACCACCAATGTGCCCAGTTTCCCTCCTGCCACATCCTCCAGCCTGCCTCTATGACAGACACTTTTCTTCTCTCTCCCTCTCCCTCTTTCTTTCTCCCCACGCCTTCCAGCTCTTCTCTCTCCCTCTCTTTCTTTCCTCTGGGCATTATGGTTTGCAATACAAGCCCTGACAGGTCATCATGTATGTCCATTACCACTTTTCAGCACTTAGTTCTTGTCCAGAGTGTTCAGTGATTTGAAGAGAAAAGCCAGGATGACTGTGGGAGAGGCGCCGCGAGGCCGGAGCTGCTTAGAGAGAGGAGGAGGCCAGAGGAGGGGCTGAAGGGAGATGTCTGGATAGTTTTCTGGGTTCTTGAAGCCCAGCCCTACTTCTGGAAAATTCCCAAATAGGATTTCATGATCTACCCTAAATAATTTAAATAAACCCTCTTTAATTTTTTTTTTTTTTTTTTTTGCCTTTTGGGTCACACCCAGCAGTGCTCAGGGATTACTCCTGGCTCTGTGTTCAGGAATCACTCCTGGCGGTGCTCGGGAGGGCCATATGGCATGCCAGGGATTGAACCCGGATCAGCCATCTTGCAAGGCAAATGCCCTACTGTCCGGGAGCGGCTGGGGTCCCCAACAGTATCAGGACAGAAGTTCTCTTCTACCTCTAAGGCCTCCAGGGAATGGATGAAAACTCACAAGTCAGGTGCAGTTCCAAAAGGCTTTTAATAGTACAACAAGCTCTACCACCGCAATCCAATATAATGGAAGACCTCTAGCTCTGGTCAGAACTTAGACCATACATGAGGGCCCAAGTCTCCTACCAAAGAGGAGATCCCACCAGAGAGAGTCCCATCAAAGTGCATCGAGAGAGAGAGAGAGAGAGAGAGAGAGAGAGAGAGAGAGAGAGAGAGAGAGAGAGAGAGAGAGAGAGAGAGAGAGAGAGAGAGAGAGAGAGAGAGAGAGAGAGAGAGAGAGAGAGAGAGAGAGAGAGAGAGAGAGAGATACCTCAAACCAGTCCCCTTATATACACAAAAGTAATTCTAACTTCAGGGAGGGCCCTGTCAACAAAGATCGACTAAACAACTTCTAGATAGTAGAGGAGTGTAGAAGGGTGGTGCCACACCCTACTACAGGTCTAAACAAATAATTATGCCAAGGACTAATCCCTTCTTCCTTATGTTTAGCTTAAATGGAAGGATCTCACACAATTATTTGGGTTAAGGTCCTAGACGTGTTCGAATCATCATAACCTCCTGAAAAGCCCAGGGCAGACAGATTTGGAGAATGTTTGCCTTATTTAAAAATTAAAAAAAAACATTGTTTTTAATTGAAGCAAGATAGTTTCTTATTGAACTAAGTTAGAAAGACATGGGGAGAGAAGATGGGAAAATGTATTCAAGAGAGAACATGGGCTTCTCCAGAGTGGAAAAATTCCTGTTTCCCTTATTGAGGCTGATTCACATGGGGCCATCTTTACTTTTGTAGTTTTTCCACTTTCATGTATGCCATGATTAAAATATGAGAAAGGGATTGAGCCCTTGGGCTCTATCAGGGTTATTTTCAGAAGTAATTATTTCCAGAAACAAGACCTGTAAGGAAGGTGCGACCCAAGGTGCTATGTGGACGGCTTCATGGGCTGCTGGAAAGTTGGTGGGCCTGGGAAACCACTGGTGGATTTCAGCAGGTGGCATGTGTGCGTGTGTGTGCGTGTGTGTGCGTGTGTGTGTGTGTGTGTGTGTGTATACAGGTGTGTCTGTGTATTTGTGAGGCTTGGCCGTTGTAAGTCTGTTCGCACAGGAGTGGAGGAGTAACTGGTGTTGCTGTGATTGAAAGGCAGCCCTGGGTAGCTCTTTGTCCGTGAGTGGTGGAGCTGTTTGTCTTCCCAGGTTTCAGGGCTTTCCCTGCAGTGCAGCAGTCACTTTTCAAATCCAGACTATGGAAACTGAGCACCTGAGAATTGTGAGTGGGTGTTGGGCTTGAAGGGTTCTGGACAGCAGGAGAAAAACCTGCAGCTAATTAGATACACACGCAGTGATGGAGAGTTTATAGGACAGGGTGGGGGCCAGAGTGGTAGTACAGAGCTAAGGCACTTGCTGTGCACATACCGACCTGGGTTCCATCCCTGGCACCTCATGTGGTCCTCAGACACTGATCTCTGAGCACAGAGCCAAGAGTAAGTGCTGACCTAGCTCAGCCAGGTGTGGCCCAATTCTTGCTAAAAACCCCAGGTAAACAAAGAAGGGGTTGGTCAGCAATGCTCCAGGCCACGAGAGGCTGAGGACTCACTCAGGTCATAGGGTTTGACATTTTAGAATTACTTCCTCACATGAGGACTGTGGACATGATATTTACTTTTTGAAAACTGAAACCCAAACAAAAGCTGTCATTAGGTTCAATGAATGTAATCAGTGTCAAAAAAATGCAAATCGTATTAGTCATCTCTGATATTAGAACACTGATTCAAGAATTAATTAGTTAAATAGCTCATGAAAAGGTGAGCTTGCAAGGACAATGGCATTTTAATTGCTCGACAACTGAACTCATTTAAAAAATAGAGCTCTCTGTAGTATTTGGAGATATTTAGTTTAAAAAAATTAAAAACAATTTTTTTGTAGTCTTGCAGTGAATCAGAGAAACCCTAGTCAAAAATGTAAATGATGAACATGTCACTAATTCAGTATCCTCCAGAGCAAATTTTACTATTTGTTCATTTTGTGATTGATTGATTGTACTTGGCGTTTGCCTTGTTGCCCTGTGAATGAAGTTCTGGGCTGACGGTTTGGTAAAACAGATGAGTTGGCAGAAATGGAAGGTTGCAGCCTGTGGCTTGGACAGCACATCCCAGGTTTGCAGATTGGACTTGGGGGGCTTAACCTCCAAGGTTGCCCAGGCACGGCTTTGCTCACACACGTTACCCATCTGTGCAATCCCACATGAGCCAGAGAGCTTTGCAGTTCCATGGCCTTTGCTTTCTTTTTGTACCTCTCTCTTTATGGCCATAACTTACCCTCCACTCCATATAGCATATTACAGTATTTGTTATCATGTTACTCCCTGTTTCCATGTTACTCCCTATTTCCATGTTACTCAGTTTCCATATTTCTCCATGTTACTATGTTACTGTTATCATGTTACTCCATGTTACCATCTTACTCTCTGCTATATCATGTTACTCTATGTTACCATGTTACTTCATGTTACCATGTTACTCTCTGCTATCATGTTACTCTATGTTACCATGTTACTTCATGCTACTGTGTTACTCTTTGCTATCATATTACTTTATGTTACCATGTTACTCTCTGCTATCATGTTACTCTATGTTACCATGTTGCTTCATGTTTCCATGTTACTCTATGTTACCATGCTACTCTCTGTTACCATGTTACTCCGTTTCCATGTTATTCCATATTACCATGTTGCTCCATGCTACACTGTTACTTCCTGTTTCCATGTTTTTCCATGTTACTTTATGTTTTCATGTTACTTTATGTTACCATGTCATTCCATATTACCATGTTGCTCCATGCTACACTGTTACTTCCTGTTTCCATGTTTTTCCATGTTACTTTATGTTTTCATGTTACTTTATGTTACCATGTCACGCCCTGTTTCTATGTTACTCCCTGCTATCATGTTACTCCACGTTGCTGCCTGTTACCATGTTACTCCGTGTTACTACATTACTCCCTTTACCATATTACTCTCTATTATGCTGCTCCCTGTTACTCCCTATTACCATGTTGTTCCCTGTTACCATGCTACTCCCTATTACCATCTTGCTCCCTGTTACTTCCTATTACCATGCTCTTCTCCGTAACCTTGTTACTCCCTATTACCATGTTACTCAATATTATACCATGGTACTGCCTGTTTCCATGTTACTCTGTCGTCCTGATACTCCATGTTACCATGTTGTTCTCTGTTATGTTACTACCTGTTACCATGTTACTCCCTGTTACTATGTTACTCCATGTTAGTCTGTTACTCCCTTTACTGTGTTACTCCCCATTACCATGTTACTCTCTTTACCACGTTACTCCGTATTACCATGTTGCTTCCTGTTACCATGTCACTCCCTATTACCATGTTACTCCATGTTACCATGTTACTGCCTATTATTATGTTACTCTCTTTTGTCATGACACTCCATGTTACCATGTTACTTCCTGTTACTATGTTTATAAATTCCACAAGCATGGAAACTTGCTTGCCCCCCCACTTCTGTTTCCTGATGCTGCTGACTGTTAGGACTTGCTTCAGTGGGGTAGGGAAGCGTGAGAGGTGGTAGGAAACAAGTGTGGTGTGTGGGGCAGGAGTTAAGCCATGGTTCTTCCTATTGATGCAGACAGATAGATAGTAGAGGGTCTGTGACAATGGAATTTCTGAGAAGTAATCAATCCAGTAGCCCTGAAGCTGCAAGAATTAAGGCTCAGGACTTATAAGATCTTACAGACCTCTGTAACAGACCCTGAGAACAGACCCTCAGAAGTCTGGACCCCTTTTCTGAGAGAAGCTCCAACAGGAACAAGGGCCATGAAAGGAATTTCAAAGAAGACCATCTACCACTCCCAACACTACCCCTTGGACTCTTACCTAGGTAGAAGCCCGCGTGGGGCAGCTTGAGAAAATCCTATAAAAGTCACGTGCATGCTGCCGGAGTCCATGTGCTGCTTGTGCCCACGTTGCTGAGCACTTGTGATGCCTGAGCACATGTGTCACCTGAATCTCCACTCTTCAGATGTGTGCTTTCATATTTAATGCTGGGATGTGTGAACTGGGCTCTGTCCACCTTTGGAGAAGTCCATATTCTCTCTTGAGCATGTTAGTCCCTCTCACTTTCTCTCCCTCCTTCCCCTTCCTCAGAATCTCCAAATAAAATCTGTTTTTATTTCACTACTCTTCTCCTCCTGAAATTCTTTTCTGAGAGGTAAAGACAAGAACATTCTTAGATAATACTGATTTTAGGATAAGGTCCTTCCCAAGATCTTTCACATTTATACACAGTATACAGTTCTAGACAGGTCTAACTGATACCTATCATCTCAGTAAGCCTAGCAAGAAGCCAGAGCAACCCACACATCATGCGGTCAGTCATTCTCAACATTCAAACTCCATAGTTCCTCAGAGCTCCATCCAAGAGAAAACCTGATCTTTCCCCAATAAGTTTCATCAGTAAATGCTCAAGATGAGAGCTTTCTACTGAGAATATACCACCTACATAGCAGAGCCTGGCAAGCTACCTGTGTTTTATTTATTTGTTATGCCAAAAGCTAGTAATAATTATGGAACTCAATTCCATGACCTGAAGAATGGCTTGAGGCTCTTCCTGTCCCTGGAGCAAGCAGATGCCCTTGGGCTACACTTGCTTGTGACAGGGTGTATGGAGATGTTACTGGCGCCCACTCGAGCAAATCGATGAACAACGGAAAGACAGTGATAGACAGTGAAAGACAACTTGCAAGGCCTGAGAAAGGCCGAGCCTTCCCATCCAGTCCCAGGGCTGCAGAGGTGCGTGGAGGGAAAGTGACCATCTACCACCCCCTACCTCACGTAAGCCACCGTGGACACCCACCGACTTCACCATCAGCACAGGCGGGGTGATAGTGAAGACCTGCTGCTCTCATGCCATTCTCTTGTTTCTTGGAATCAGGTCGTGGCTGTAAGGAACCATGGCCGGTGCCCCAGGATAGAGAATGACCTGCCTCTGAGAGTCAGCCTCGGTGGTGAGTGTGTGACGGCCACACATGTGCTCACAGCCTTCAGGAATAGAGCAGATCTGTTGGTTTCTTCTCCCTCAGCACTTGGGCCGGGGAAGGAACCTCTAAGGTCTCCAGGCAGCAGACTGCAATCCCTCTTGCCAAACACTTCTGTCCCCCAAGGTCCCAGCTGTGCTCAGAGCCGCCAACCGTGATTTATTATCCAGCACCTAGTTTGAATAAGCCACGGAGTCATTTGCAGACTGGCAGGAGATGCGAACAGCAGCAGCATCCCCGGAGGGCTGGCGGCTGTAACAGAATCCTTTCTCATTTGCATCCTCAGAAGCGCCTGGGCATCTCTGAGCAGGGGGACAGTGCTCCCTTCATGCTTGTCTTTCGTAACTGGCCTAGAGACAAGGATTCTGTCCCTAGCCCACCTCTCTCCTTACAGAAGGGGGTCAGGCAGGAAGGTCAGGGCAGTAATTTTTTTTTTTGGGGGAGGTTGTTTTACCTCTGCTCTCCCTTCTTTCCCTTATTGAATCACTGTGAGATACACAGTTGCAAAGTTGCTCATGATTGTGTTTCTGTCATACCATGCTCCAACACCATCTATTCACCAGTGCACATTTCCCACCACCAATGTCCCCGGCTTCCCTCCTTCCACCCCTCAACCCCAGTCTGCCTCTGTGGCAGGCTCCCCTCTCTCTCTCTCTCTCTCTCTCTCTCTCTCTCTCTCTCTCTCTCCCTTTCTCTCACCCTCTCCCTGTCTTTCACTAATTTATTTTATCTTTTGGGCCACATCATGTGCCCAGAGCTTACTCTTGGCTCTGCTCAGGGATCAGTCCTGGTGGGGCTTAGGGAGCCATAAGTGGTGTTGGTGATTGAACTGGAGTTGCGGTGTACAAGGCGAGCACCATAACCCCTGTGCTCTCTGGAGAGGAGGCGCCTAAGCTGCTCAGCTCCAGCAATGGCCCCACCCCCATTTAATGGTTTAATGAGTGCTCGGCACATGCCCCCTTACTGTGATGCAATGAGTGCTCTTCTCCTGCTCTGAACTTGGGAGGGTGGAGGATAAATGTTTCAACACCCGTTCCTTTATCCGTATATATTTTATCCTGGGATTGAACCTGGGTCAGACACATTCAAGGAAAACACCCTCCCTCCTGTGCTGTCAGTTCTGGCCCCTTATATTCATGGTTTTGCTGTAAAGCACAGTAGGGAGGGTATTTGCTTTGGACGTGGCTGACCCAGGTTCAATACTCAGGTAAATACATTCACTCCCTTTACCTGGGAGTGAATCTCTGAGTGCTGGCACCACGCTCAGCAAACACTCTGAGCGCAATTGCCTTCGGGTGGTGTAGATGGTTTGACATGCACAGATGCGTCATTTCCTTTAGAAGCTTAAAACAACCCTGGGAAATAGACATAATGATCATCTTTGCTTTCCAGCAGGGGGAACTGAGGCTCAGAGAGGTTTGAGTAGTTTCCTGAAGATCACCCAGAGTGGGAGGACTCCAGTCTAGACCCTTAATCCCTGAAGTTTAGGTTTCTTTCCCATGGACCCCACTTAATCTGGGTCTTTCTCCTCCTCCTCCTCCTCCTCCTCATCATCATCATCATCATCATCGTCATCACCATCACCATCATCATCTATTAAACCCTCCAAAAATAAAAACAAATATGAACATTGTCTACCAGGATCGGACCCACTAAGAGAAGCCCAGGCCTGTCTTTAGCTTGACAGCTGTAGTTACAGGAGCAGAAGGCTTTTCAGTACAGAGATAGGGCCTGCAAGATCCCGAGGATCTGGAGACACCCACCACCCCATTACCATTCCTCCTCATTGTTCCCTCTGGCAACTTTGGTTGGGATTGACTCTTTCAGTGCTTCTGATGGAAACAGTGGCGTCCCGTCTCTGTTCCTGTAGCACGTGGTTATGGGAAAGAAGAGACTGGAGCAGGAGTTATTTTTGTTGTCTTTTTTTTTCTCTATGAACTAAAGGAGAGCATTTAGGGGCTTGCAAAAGATTGGTAAAAGTTGGAGGCGTTGAAGGAGGATTCTTCAAGATATATATATATATATATATATATATATATATATATATATATATATATATATATATATATATATATATTGCTTTTTGGGTCACACCCGGCAATGCTCAGGGGTTTCTCCTGGCTCTGCACTCAGGAATTACTCCCGGTGGTGCTCGGGGGACCATATGGGATGCCGGGGATCGAACCCGGGCCGGCATGGGCCAGCTGCATGCAAGGCAAAGGCTCTACCCGCGGGACTATCGCCTCCGGTCCCCGGATTCCTCAAGATTTTTTTTAATTTTAATGGTGCCAGTGTCCAAACCTAGTGTCCTCCACATGCAAGATATGAGCTCTGCTGCTGACCATCTCCCTGAGCTGTTCTCAGCCTTTGGGTCTTCCTTCCCTCTCCCACAAAGAAAATGAGTGTGTAAGAAATTCTTGCCCCCTCCTCCTCCTCTCGCAGTTCCACTTGTGTCCAGACGAGGGGGACATGGAGCCGCTGGGAGACCTCCCCGCTCAGCATGACTTCCTTTTCTTGCCACAGCTGCCTCTGAATCCTGTCCTGGATTTCTACTTTTCTTTAGCTCAGACTCAGTCTTCACTAATTGAACTTCCACCTTGTTTAATAGGTATTTATGCTCTGGGAACCTAATATACAGAATTAATGAGAGAAGAGCAAGGGACGATTTCTTTAGCATAAGCTGGATAAAGTAGGGACTATCATGGAGGGCAAGAGACACTAAGTATTCTGGGAGGGAAATATACAGGACTTGGATCAAATCTCCCTGTTGGGTTGATCCACCTGGGAGTGAGACATCCTGCCTGTATTGGGCCTTCTAGATTGGAATATGAGGCCACTGAATCCCCTTAGCTTTCTACAGTGTGTGTGTGTGTGTGTGTGTGTGTGTGTGTGTGTGTGTGTGTGTGTGTGTGTGTGTGTCTGTGTCTGTGTGTGTGACTGCCTAGAGCAACCAGCAACCATTGTTACATGTTATGTGTGAAGGCTCACACACAGCTTCTGACCTCTCAGTCCTCTGGGCATTATGTGGAGTTATGTATCATAAATCCTTTAGGACTCTTAGTTTCTTCCTAAAGTCAGTATGTTAAAAGACAGGGACTTCTGGCATGTTCTGGAAGTGAAGTGCGTTTTGTAGGAAACAAGAAAAAGGAAGGGAAGGGAAGAGAAGGGAGGAGAGGGGATGGGAGGGAAGGGAGGGGAGGGAGGAGGAGGGGTTGGAAGGGAAGGGAGGGGAGGGGATGGAAGGGAAGGGAGGACATTGAAGAACCAGTGGTTGAGGTGGGGTGACATCCGTTATTAATATGGATTTATCAAGGATGCTTGAAGCTCTTGTTAGTATTCTGCGCCTTAAGCTCTTGTGAACAGTGAAAATATTTCTTCACAATAAACATGGAGTTATTATGTTATTAAATGTGGATTATCCAGTTTGTGATGTTGACTTGTTCATATTAATAAAATGATGACTTTAAATAAATGTTCTGGTTTTCTCTGTAGTGCATCCCTAATAGTATTGTATCCCTAATAGGTATGTCTGTATTTATTATTTTCAGGAAAAGATATATTTTTTCCATTCATGGGGCCAGAGTGCTAGTACAGTGGGTAGGTTTCCTGCCTTGCACATGGACAATTCGGGTTCCATCTCTGGCATTCCATTTGGTCCCCTGAGCTCCTAATGACCTCCAGAAGTAATTTATGAGTGGAGTCAGGAGTATCCCAAGAACATTGCTGGGTATAACCCAAAAGCCCTGCCTCCAAAAAAAATTCTAAAGAAAGAATTCTTTAGAAAGTATTTTGTTGTCACACCCGGCAATGCTCAGGGATTACTCCTGGCTCTGCACTCAGGAATTACTCCTGGCAGTGCTTTGGGCTGGTGTGGGATACCGGGGATCGAATGCGGGTTGGCTGTGTGCAAGGCAAACACTCTAACCGCTGTGCTATGGCTCTGGCCCTAGAAAGTATTTTTTTTTTCTTTTTTGGGTCATACCCGGCGACACTCAGGGGTTACTCCTGGCTCTTTGCTCAGGAATCACTCCTGCTGGTACTCGGGGACCATATGGGATGCTGGGGATCGAACCTGGGTCGGTGCGTGCAAGGCAAACGCCTTACCCGCTGTGCTATCGCTCTGGCCCTGAAAGCATTCTTAAGAATAGAAAAATCTTTTCTATTCTTAAGGCATTGAAATAAAATTACAGAATGTAATATGTATTTTTCCAATAATTATACCAACCTTAAATGCACCTAGATATTCTTAGGATACTACTAGCCTCATGCAAATAAACATCACCCTTGGGACCTATCAAAATTAATGTGCTTTCATAAATGTTTTCTTTTTTCAATGAAATGAATACCAAATTGAGTTGTAAAGGGGTTTATGTGTGCATGTATGCGTGTGTGTGTCTGTGTGTGTAAGATTATCCACCCTAGTTTGCAGTTGTGAGGGCTTCTCTCTAAAATATGTTCTTGAGAAGTCATAGCTTGCAGACTTAAGATGAAACACACACGGCACAGCATTTAGTCTTTGCGTTCACCTCACAGCTTTCATTTCCTAAAGCTTGGCATAACCAGTAGCAGTCTTCACACATCTTCCTTAGTCATTATTGTTTTCAAAAGTATCAGATGCAGGGACCTCACTTTCTAGTTCTGAGACCCATGAAGGTGAGAGGTGCCTTGCTGTGTTAACAGCCTTTCGAGGCATTGTTGACACTTTCCAGGGGACAATGAGGAGTAATGTCCTTCTTCTCCAGCTGCCACTCCCTGGTATCCTGCCCTGGCCCCATTGTCACCTGGAGGTGGCCCAGAATGGGGAAAGCCAGAGGCACAGGTACCATTTGCATTGTCACTTTATTAGGAGAGGGGCACAATGGCCTCTTTTTTTTTTTTTGCTTTTTGGGTCACACCCGCGATGCTCAGGGGTTACTCCTGGCTCTGCACTCAGGAATTACTCCTGGCGGTGCTCGGGGACCATATGGGATGCCGGGAATCGAACCCTGGCTGGCATGGGCCGGCCACGTGCAAGGCAAACGCCCTACCCGCTGGGCTATCGCTCCGCCCCCAATGGCCTCTTTCTCTGTCTTCCTGCTTCCTGCTCCATCATTCTTACCCCCATTTTCCTACTTTATTCCTGTCATTCTCTGGCTCACCCATGGCTCCTCCGGCTGCCCTGTGTATCATCTTCATATCCAAGCCAGCCCCTGAAAGGATATTGATCTTTCCATGCTCCCTCTCTGTTCTCATCACCTTCTCAGGAAACTCTGTGATCGGAACATTCCCTGTCATGCCTCTGATAGTGTACACCACCTTCCATTCTGCCCTACGCTCTTTTTACTTTTTTAAAATTTTCCTTGCGACCTCTGCAGCCCTGGATCATTCTTCTCCCCTGAAGCCCCTCTGCAGCTCCCTATCTGCCTCTTGGACTGCAGACTGTAGTCACCACCAGCCCTCCTTTCCAGCAGCTGTGGGGTAGTGGGCAGCCTTTGTAGGGTGATCCTGTCATTCCCCCATGCCCCAGACCAAGATGTCCTTGAGAATTAAAAGGGGATCAAGATAGCAGGCACAGGCAGAGATCATCATCCCAGGCAAACAAATGTCTGGTCACCTTCTAAAGCTCTGGAGGAAAAAGAGGCAGGAAGGGGCTCAGGGCAAGAGATGAATGAACACAGATCAGAGTTTTTGTACACTCATCCTTTTGTTATTCTGCTAAGAACCTCAAGTCAAAAATTTCAACTCAAGAAATAAATTCAGTTTCACGTTCATGAGAAGATGATCCAGTTACCTTGTAGAGAAGAATCAGAGCAGAATGAGAGTATTAAGGAAGGGTGAGGAGAGAGCTCGCAGTGAGGGAGAAGGCAGCTCTGGTCGGAGTACAAAGATGGCTGCAGTCACAGAGTCTGTCGGTCCAGGTAAATATGGACTTGGTGCTGGAACCTCTTCCAGGCTCTTCTCAGCCCAGGGTTACTCAAGATCAGTAGCACGGAGTGGCCAGCCGGATAGGCTGCCATGATGATTTTGCACAAAATATTCCAGTAACTAGTGGTGTCAAAGAGGTTGGACATGGAGAGAAATAATGCAATGGCATTGAGAATGTAGAGAATGAGAAAGTAGCTGATAGCTTTGATGGCCCCCAGGTGAGCCTCCATGCTGGGGTCCCTGGAGCCAGAGACTGTGCTTTCCATATGGAGCATGTGCCTCTTGAGAGAGATGATTAGCAGGGTGGCCGCAAGCACGAACATGATCAGAGGAATGGAGATTCCTGGGTAAAGGAGGAGAATCAGGTTGGCCAGATTGGTCTCGTAGAAGTATTTTTTCTCCGTGGAGTTGTAGGCAGGCACAGGAATGGAACTGTTGGCATAGACATTGAAGATGTCTTTGGAGAAGGAGAGGCTAAAGCACAAGGAAGCCAGCAGGGACAGCTTCATCAGCTGAGGCATGAGTGCCGTGGTCTTCCTCCTCAGGAGGGAGAACAGAGGGTGAGTGAAGTTTGCGATTCGCAGACAGTAGAAGACGTTGAGCCAGGTGGCAAGCCAGAGGTTGGAGTAATTCAGAAACATAAGCATGACCTTGAAGAGAATATACACTGCATTTTGATTGTACACGAGCCGGAAGAGTAGACTGTAGATGTTCTCCAGCATCATCCATATCTGGAGCAGGACCCTGGAGAAGCTCAGCAAGAGCAGAATGCGGTCCCCAACAGGGAGTCTTCGGCCCTTGGCCCACTCAGTCCCGTGAATGGCTGTGATGAAGCCATTCCCCAAGATGCCAATGGCACTCTCTATCCCAGAGGCCACCAAGATGAAGATGACTTGAAAAGTAGGCAGTTCTTGATCTGAGTCATTTGAGCTCACCACTGACATTTCTTTTTTGGTTCCGACTTTCAGGATTCTTGGCCAAGAGTTGGTAGCTATTCCGCAAATCATCCACCGCTCAATCAGTGTTACTGTAATTTTCCTTCTCCCCATCCAGGTTAATGGTTATTTCTAATTTTTTCCTCATTTGCTTGTCACATGATGACAAGGCTTGAAATGCAAATGATGGGAGGGTCTGGTTGCCATCTGTGTCCTTTTTATAAGGACCCATTTGTCTTGACTCTCAGGAGCTCATTGGAGAGTTTGGGAGGCTCTTATCCCCACACATTTGAGCTTTGCTCTCTTCACATCCACTGTAAGTTGACAGGGCGCAAGTTCCAGCTAGGAATCTCAGTGTTTCATGGTGTTTTTTCCTGTCTCATACAGCTGCCTGTGAAAATGCGTTCAGCTTCTTTGGTCTACATTCTTCACTTGCCTTCATGCCTTACTTCATCAGGGAGAGGATGTCATTCCTCTTGTTTGCATGAATAAGACATTCCTATCGGCCTTTGTATGCACACCTTTGGCTTAGAGCTCTATTTCCTCCACCAAGGCCCCTTATTATATTCACAAACAGGCCACAGAAAAGCCAAAACTGGGTGCCATTTGGGTTAGTGAAGAGAAAGACTCAGTTGCTAGTTTTCCTTGCTTTGTGTGTTTACACTATCCACAGTTGACTCACTGTTATGTCCCCAGTTGAGCTGATAATCAGGAGTGTTTGCCTGGGACTACTGAGAGTATTCTGATTATGGAGTTGAAACTGGGAAATGTGACAAAATGTCATGACTAGAAATTTAATTTCTATGTTTTCTCTCTGGCTGTGAAACAGAAGGAATGTTGGCACTTAAAACAACTGTATATGTGTGTGTAGCATATTTTCTAAATAACGTTTTCCTATACCACACACACACACAATTATATATGATCAATATGCAGAACTTGCTCCCAGTCTCATCCAACCAGGACTCAGTCTCACAGTCTTTTTTAAAAGCTAAAAGGTCCAACTACTCATAACCAGGATTAAGAACCAAAATTTTAGCCTGAGACCAGCAAGTCTAGGGCCAAATGTGCTTTCAGTGTGCTTATTTTGTACTCTTCTTAATTTGGACAGCCTTAGTCCATCAGATAACTTCTTTTAAATTGCAGAGCATGTAAGTTAAAAAGGGTTTGGGAGGGGTCGAAGCAATAGCACAGTGGGGAGGCAATTTGCCTTGCACATGGCTGACCTGGGTTCGATCCCCAGCGTCCCATATGGTCCCCCCAAGCACCACCTGGAATAATTCCTGAGTGCATAACCCTGGAGCATGCTGGGTCTGACCCAACAAACAAATAAACAAACAAACAAACAAACAAACAAAGAAAGGGTTTGGGAGCTGGTGAGATAATACAGCAGGTAAGAGATAAGGCACTTGTCTTGCACATGGCTGACCCAGGTGTGATCCCTGGCACACCATATGGTCTCCTGAGCACAGCCAAGAGTAAGTTCTGAGCATTGCCAGGTGTGACCCCAAGCAAACAAAAAGGTCTTATACATGTACAGAAGACCTGCCTTTTGTTGAGAAATAAGATTTACATCTTATTGGATCTTCATGATGAATTGAGACGAGAGATTAATTTATATTTAAAATATTTTTTTTCTTTTGGGGTCATACCTGGCAATGCTCAGAGGTTAATCCTGGCTCTGCACTCAGGAATTACTCCTGGTGGTGCTCGGGGGACATATGGGATGCCGTCCGCATGCAAGGCAAATACCTACCCGCTGTGCTGTTGCTACAGCTCCATGTCTTGTTTGCCCTTTTCCATGTTAAAGGAACTAACAATTTCTCATGTCTTCTTAACCCTAAAGTCTCAGGCAAGTTGTCATTTGCCAGAATGATAGTTATATTTATCTTGCCTAGTTATATTTAAAGTATCAGTGGATAGATGCCAAAAATGAATTTTCCACCCCAAGTTAATTTTATTTCAAATAAGAAAGCCAGAAAAAATATATATGTTTTATTAACAAACTGTCTCAAATGAAATCCCATTTTTATAAAATAACAACAAATCAATCTACTGCAAAATTAAGAAAGTCTTGTTTAGAGAAATAAAAATGAATATCAACACAAAGTCATGCATCAAAATATTCAAATCAGGGCTGGAGAGATAGAACACAGATTTGCCTTGCATGCTGCCTACCTGGGTTTATCCCCAGCATCCTAAAGCATCACCAGGAATAGTTCCTGAGTAACCCCTGAGTACCATCAGGTGTGACCCAAGAAATAAAAATAAAAACAAAAGAATGTTCGAATCGTCTTTAATTATGGTTGACAGAAGAGGGAGATAACAAGCTCTGTTGGCCAATTCTTTCTTTTTCTTTCTTTCTTTTCTTTCTTTCTTTCTTTCTTTCTTTCTTTCTTTCTTTCTTTCTTTCTTTCTTTCTTTCTTTCTTTCTTTCTTTCTTTCTTTCTTTCTTTCTTTCTTTCTTTCTTTCTTTCTTTCTTTCTTTCTTTCTTTCTTTCTTTCTTTCTTTCTTTCTTTCTTTCTTTCTTTCTTTCTTTCTTTCTTTCTTCCTTTCTTCCTTTCTTCCTTTCTTCCTTCCTTCCCTTCCTTCCTTCCTTCCTTCCTTCCTTCCTTCCTTCCTTTCCTTCCTTCCTTCCTTCCTTCCTTCCTTCCTTCCTTCCTTCCTTCCTTCCTTCCTTCCTTCCTTCCTTCCTTCCTTCCTTCCTTCCCTTCCTTCCTTCCTTCCTTCCTTCCTTCCTTTCCTTTTTCTTTTTTTTTGCTTTTTGGGTCACACCCGGCAATGCTCAGGGGTTTCTCCTGGCTCTGTACTCAGGAATTACTTCTGGTGGTGCTCAGGGGACCATATGGGATGCCGGGGATCGAACCCGGGCTGGCATGGGCCATCTGTGTACAAGGCAAACACCCTACGTGCTGGGCTATTGCTCTGGCCCCCAATTCTTCCTTTTCAATAAGAAAATCATTAACTTCTGTTGCTTCTAATCATGGGGAATTGGGTTTGTCAGCGGCTTTCATATGTCCCAAAGCTTATCGTCTTGTTCATTTCTTTCCAACTCGTGCAAGTTTGCAATGAAGGTTACATCTTCCCCACTTTATTTACTTTATTTTTTGCACTTAACTGTGGATTATCACGGTTCAGATATCACCTTCTGTTGGTTTCCGCTGCTGTTTTCCGCTAATTTTGAGGTGAGAGAAGTGGGGGAGGTGGGTTTTCCTGCTAGCAGAGGGCCTAGGTGGGGGGATATCCTGGGGGGGCACAGATGCTGAGAGTCTAGGTAGGCTGGTAGCCTGGCTGCCAACGCTGAGCCTCTGGCAGAACCACCTTTGTAGACACGCAGGACCAACTCACTGTCTGTGCTGCATTCCTTTTCCTTTGGGCCGCTGGGATGGAAGCTTTTATACTTTGGGAAGTTTCCAAGGGGGAATCATGCACCGAAGGCTTCCCATCCTTGGCCATGAAGTCCAGGGTCTTAGGTTGAGTGGCAGGGTTGCCTTTCCCATCTCTGGAAATGCTCTTCCAGGTTGAGGAGTAGTGAGCGAAGCCATAGGAAGTGTGGTACACTGGGTCTTATCTGTGAAACGAACCCTACATCTGCCTGGTCTCTGTGACTTCCTGGTGTGGGCTGGGCTGCAGGGGAGAGAGTCTGGGCTGCAAGTTCGTGCCTGAGTCTTTCATGACCCCCCATACTTGCTAGAATATTTTTTCCTTGCTTCTGTGCACACACAGAAAAGAGCTCAGCATTTTGTGCAGATCTCCGGTGGATTCCACAGCAGTCTAGCAGTCGTAATAAGGGACTTTGTGAGTTGGATTTCTTGATACCAGGGCAGAAAAAGGGCTGAGGAAGAGACACTCCCTCAGCCCCTTCCTACACCCCCCAGTTTCTGTTTTACCCTCAAGCACCACAGATGCCAACCCAGGGAGGTCAGGAAGGAAGAATCTGGAGAAAACCTTGTAATGATAGTACGTGAGCCTGATGTGGCTGAGCAACCATTAGAGTGTAATTGACTGATGGAACAGTGCCAGCTCAGCGTGGGGTGGGGGTGGTTCACATGCACGAGTTTCTTTCCTGGTGTCATGGGGCGCAGCCTTGTGTTGCTGGGGCTCAGTTTCCCATTCTACCCTGGCCGCAGGGGCAGGTTTGATCTTTGGAGTCCATAATTAAAAATCCAGCTCCGCTTCGTGTTTGTCTAAGCCTGCCCTGCCGCTCTTTCCCACGGTAGGTGCCAAGACCCCATCTGCTTGGCTTGATGGGACGAGGTAGGCTCTGGGACCCCTATTTCTTTTCTTTGTCTTAGGGGCCTGGTGTGGAACTGAAGGTCCCTGGGAGTTTCCTGAGTTTCAGCTGCAATGCTAAAGGCTCTCATGTGCCTGCTGCTGCTTCTCCTACACCATCTGGCCCATCCAGGGCCCTGTAATTTGTCTCTTTGCTAAGAATACGCTAAAAGGGCTCTGTGACAACTTTCCAGGGTGCTGCCTCCAGCCTCAGGCCCTCCCTGCTCTCCCTTCCACATCTTTTACTGTGCATAGATATAGGGGCGCTACTGTTGGGACCCTTCTGTGCTTGTTCTCAGAGAGCTGGTTGCCACCTCATGGTCGACTTTGTAGGTAGGTAGGCGGCATGGTCCTTCCTTGCCTTCTTTGCAACTGTCCTTTCAACACAAGTTCCAGAACTACCAACAGGGATTAACAAACAAACCAAATAACAGCATCCACACTTACGTTGTGCCGACAGAGGCTGGGAGTTGGGGTTGTGGAGAAAAAGTTAGCCATTGGTGTTTTTGAAGCTGCCACCAGCCACCTATGAAGCAGAGAAGCTTGGCAGCTATTGTCTTTGGGGGTTACTTGCCTACATGGTATATAGTATGGGCACAGAGGCAATTCAGGGGAACTAGGATGGCCCCCCTCCCCTGCCAGCATCCATCCCTCACACTGGAGGATGGTACGGCTCTTTCATCTGGTAGAACGAGGCCCCAGTTCAGAGGCTGAACCTTCTGTATATTCTATTGAAGGTGATTATGGTTGGAATTGAGTCTGTGAAGTTTCTGAGCTGTTGTCTATTCATGAAGTTGTGTATCGCTCCCTCAAATTGGAATGAAAGTCTAGCCCGGTAAAGTATTCTTGGTGAGGCCTTCATTTCATTGAGTTTTTCACTATATCCCACCACTGTTTTATTAATTTTTTTTATTATACCACCGTGAGATCTACAATTACACAGATGTTCATGTTTGAGTTTCAGTCATTCAGTGTTCAAGTACCTATCCCTCTACCAGTGCCCATTTCCTACCAGCAGTGTCCCCTGATTCCCTCCAGCCTCCCCTGGCCTGCCTTTATGGCAGGCACTTGGCCTCTCTTCTCTCTTCTCTATCTCTCACTCTCTCTCTTTCTCTCTGACTCTCTCTTTCTCTTCCTTCTTTTACACATTGTGGCTTGCAATACATACCTTTAGTTAATCATGTATATCCCTTTGCCTACATTCAATGCTCACTTCTAGGTTGGTATTATCATTTCCAAAAAGTATTAGTACACTGTTCCTTTCTCTGTCTCACCTAGTCTCTGACTTCCACACACTTGTGGTAGATTCCACCCACTGACAAAACCTCTTGATTCATGTTTTGCCTGACCTTGGATATTGGTATCATACTAATTTATTTTATATTCCACAAATAAATGCAGTCATTCTATATCTGTCCTTTTCCCTCTGGCTAATTTCACTCAGCATGAGCCTCTCCATGTCCATCCATTTATAGGAAAATTTCATAACTTCGTTTTCCTGACAGGTGCATAGTATTCCACTGTGTGGATATACCACAGTTTCTTTATCCAGTCATCTGCTCTCAGGCACTCTGGTTGTTTCCAGATTCTAGCTGTTGTGACTAGTGCTGCTATGAACATAAAAGTGCAGATGGTGTTTCTGCTGTGTGTTTTTGGCCTCCCAGAATATATTCCCAGGAGTGGTTTTGCTGGGCCAAATGGGAGTTCAATTTCTAGTTTTTGGAGAAATGTCCATATTGTTTTCCAAAAGGCTGTACCAGTTGACATTCCCACCAACAATGAATGAGAGTCCCTTTCTCCCCACATCTATGCCAGCAATTATTCTTGCTCTTTTGGATATGTGCCAGTTTCTGTGGTGTGAGATGATATCTCATTGTTGTTTTGATTTGCATCTCCCTGGTGATTAGTGGTGATGAGCATTTTTCATATGCCTTTTGGCCATTCGAATTTCTTCTTTGTTGAAGTTTCTGTTCACTTCTCCCCATATTTTGATGGGATTGGCTGTTTTCTTCTTGTAAAGTTCTACCAGTACTTGATATATCCTGGATATTAGCCCCTTATCAGATGGGTATTGGGTGAATATTTGTTCCCATTCTGTGAACTGTCCTTGTATCTTGGTCACCGTTTCTTTTTAAGGAGCAGAAATTTTTTAGTTTCATATAGTCCCATATGTTTATCTTTGCTTCCAATTGCTTTGTTAGTGGTGTTTCGTATTTGAAAATGCCTTTAGCTTCAATGTCGTGGAGGATTTTTCCTATATTTTCTTTGATGTACTTTATGATTTCAGGTATGATATTGAGACCTTCAATCCATTTCCACCTGACTTTTGTGCACGACCAACACTGTTTTTGGGCTTAGAGGGTTTTGTCTGCAAAGTCTGCTATAAATCTAAGGGATGCTCCTTTATATGGAATTTCCTTCTTTGCCTTGCTGCTTGCAGTATTCTGTCTCTATCTGTGGCATTCATCATTCTGATTAGAATATGTTTTGGAGTCTTTTTTTTTTTTTTTTTTTGCTTTTGGGTCACAAATGGCGATGCTCAGGGGTTACTCCTGGCTCTGCACTCAGGAATTACTACTGGCGGTGCTCAGGGGACCACCTGGGATGCTGAGGATCGAACCTGGGTCTATCACATACAAGGCAAATGCCCTCTCCACTGTGCTATCACGCTGGCCCCGTTTTGTAGTTTTTTTTATTCAGCCTTCTAGTATCTGGATGCCTGTATCCTCCAGCTCTGGGAACTTTCAGATGGAATTGTTTGTTTGGGCTTTAGTTTGCTTGTGAAAGGAGCCATCCACTATACAATGTTCCAAAGGAGTTTCTCACCTGTGTATGAAAAGTAGAAAAAGATCAGACCAGAGACCAGAATTCCCACCCCCAGTACCAGAAGCATCTGCTGATTGACAAAGGCTATATATAATGAAAGAAAAGTCTAGAAGTCATTTCATTCTAGAAGTCAGGGGAAACCAAACCTCGTGAAAACACAGAGCAGGGAGGGGAACGTATGTGTGACCCCTATGATGGGAAGCCAGGGGCTGCCTAAGCAGGGGCTGAGCAGCAGGTTGTTTTGGTCTATTTAGAAACTAAGCAAGAGTGCACTGCAGGGCAGTGTCTGCCCAGGCTGTGAGCTTCCTCCCGGAATCACGCCCCTCATAGGCCTCGAGTTAATGTAGTGGAAATCCTGTGTGTGGGGAGCCTGTACAGGGGGGAAGACGGGAGCGTGCGCAGGGGGAGGACGGGAGCGTGCGCAGGGGGAGGACGGGAGCATGCTCAGGGGGAGGACGGGAGCGTGCTCAGGGGGAGGACGGGAGCGTGCTCAGGGGGAGGACGGGAGCGTGTGTAGGGAAGGACAGGAGCATGTACACGTGTGAATGGAACCACAAACACTGAGGTTCAGTGTCTTGGTAACACCATTAGGGAAGGCAGCAAGAAATTGCTTGCAAGAATGTTCCCAACGTTGCGGCATTTGCTCTGGCAGCTGAAGAGGGTGCATATTTAGTAGCACTTGGATGTAATAATTAGCTCTATTTATTCACTGTGGGTGACGGTTTTTATCTGCTTGCAAATATGTTGGACAGTGTGCCCACGGCAGGCACGCACCAGGAACTCATTAAGAATCTCGTGGTTGCAGCAAAGGGAAACTTCTTGAATAACTTCACCGTGCTCCTGGGGTAGCTGCTGCTCTGGAGGATTTGTGCTAATGCGGCTCAAGCGGAGTTTAGCTGACTCACTCTTTTACAATAGACTTTTATTTTATTAGTTTTTTAAGGGACCTTATTCATTAGTATAGAGGGCCCCTGGGGTGACACCCCGTGCTATGGGGGTGGGCGGTGGGGAGAATCAGACTCGTATGTGACACCCAGAGCTCGGGGGTGGTGGGGAGAATCGAACTTGGGGCTGGCATGGGCTCAGTGCGCGGGCTCTCCTAGTCCTTCTCTCTGGCTCCACAGCTGCTCGCTTGCATTGCTCAGTGGGAGCCACTGTGATGTCTCAGATGCAGAGACCCTCCTGTTGGCTCCGGCTCCTGCGTCTCCGTGGGGGCACGAGCACTGCTTGCTGAGCAGGCAGAGAACCAGCTGCTTGCTTGCTGCTGGGTCCTGGCTTAGACAGATCGAAGGAGGGCAGTGGTCCAGCTGTTGCTGTTCATCCCAGGGAAAACATCTTCTAGTTTAGGCCATGAAGCGAAGCATGGTAAGATTGTTCCCGCAGAACTGGACTAGGACCATGCAGTGACCACACAGTTATTGTGCAGTGACCACACAGAGACCATGCAGTGACCACACAGTGACCATGCAGTGACCACACAGTGACCACACAGTTATTGTGCATTGACCACACAGAGACCATGCAGTGACCACACAGTGACCATATAGTGATTGTGCAGTGACCACACAGTGACCATGTAGTGACCACACAGTGACCACACAATGATTGTGCAGTGACCACACAGTGACCATGCAGTAACCACACAGAGACCATCAGAGACCACACAATGACCGTGAAGTGACTGTGCGGTGACCACAGAGACCACGCAGGGACCACACAGTGACCACACAAGAGACTACGTAGGGACCATGCAGTGACGACACAGAGACTACCAGTCACTGTGGTTCATGCAGTGACTGTGCAGTGGACCAGGAAGTGACCACACAGGGACCAAAAGTGACCATGCAGTGACCACGCGGTGATCATGCAGTGACCATGCAGTGACCACGCAGTGATCATGCAGTGACCGTGAAGTGACCATGCAGTGACCACGCAGTGATCATGCAATGACCTTGAAGTGACCATGCAGTGACCACACAGTAACAGCGATGCCTAGAATGCCAATGGTAAGTACTTCTACCATTCTTCAGCAAAGATTAAAAACTTTTTTTTTGCAAGTACCTAATACCCTTATTTTATTTTTCGAAATTTTAAAAATATTTTATTATACCACCGTGAGATACACAATTACAAAGATGTTCATAAAATGTTCATATTTGGGTTTCGGTCATACAGTGTTCCAGCACCCATCCCCTCCACCAGTGCCCATTTCCCACCACCCATGTCCCCAATTCCCTCTCTCCTCCCCTAGCCTGCCTCCATGGCAGGTTCTTTATTTCTTTCTCTTTCTCTCTCTCTCTTTCTCTTTTCCTTCCTTTCCACATTGTGGATTATAATACATACCTTAAAAATGATGCCACGTGTATCTTTTTGCCTGTATTTAATGGTCAGTTCTAGGTTGGTATTAGCACTTTTCGACAATTATTGGCACACTGTTCCATTCTCTGTCTTACCTAGCCTCTGATTCCCACACTTGTGATAATCTCCACCTTTGACAAGACCTCCTTATCCATGCTTAACCTGACCTTGGATATTGGCATCATAATATGTACATATATATTTATGTCATACAAATAAATGCAGTCATTCTATATCTGTCTCTCCTTCTGGCTAATTTTACTCAACATGATCCTCCACGTCCATCCATTTATTGGCAAATTTCATAACTTCATTTTTCCTAACAGCTGCATAGTATTCCATTGTGTAGATTTACCAAAGCTTCTTTATCCAGTCATCGATTCTCGGACACTCTGGTTGTTTCCAGATTCTGGCTATTGTGAATAGTGCTGCTATGAACACAATAGAAGGGATGGTGTTTCCGCTGTGTATTTTTGGTGCCCTTATTTTAAAATCACCTTTTCAATGTGAAACATAGTCAACAGATGATTTCTCCTGTTTAAGCCTGAGTTCTGTGTTCACATAGAATCTTAAGAGCAAAAATATTCTATGTATGCCATATTTCAGTTTTGAATTCCTGTGTAATTGTATCATACGTAGAATGGTTGCAAGCCCTGCTCAGACAAATACAGTTTGATTCTTTTCCTGGCACTTCTGTTTTTTCTTCTTCTTCTTCTTCCTGCTATGTTTACTCTTAGACTTTTTATGTTCCAGAGAACTTCAGTGACCTCTTAGTGGGCTGAATTAACGCCAAAGCTTAGCCAACGTTTTCACCACCAGATGGTGCATATGAATCCTTGAAAAACCAAGCAGCTACTTCATTAGTCCACTAGAGGGCGGCCATGTTCTTTCTATCTCAACGGTGGGGGGGGGAACCTTTAAGAACCTTTACTGTGAAGGATTTGGCTACAAGTTTTATCCGCTTTTACTGAGAACTCTAGCTCTCCTCCGGGTGATAGTTCAGAAAACAGAAAACTCAGCACACATTGAGTGGACCCTCCTGGGGGCGCCACTGCAGACCCTCCTCGTCCTCCCATGTGTAAGGAGGAAGATCCCAAGAAAGATCGCAGGTCGCTGGTTCATGGGTGGGAATGTGGAGCTGGTGAGGTGTGGAGTGTGCAGGCGTGATTCTGCCTATCTTGTCTTGCATAGGGGTGAATGCTGGCCGGAGGACAGCAGGGTCCAGAGTGCACAGCCTGTATGCTCCTGCACTCTCCTCCAAGGACAGAGAAGCCACTGAGCATGTGGGAGTCAGGCTGACCAGAGACTGATGTCACAAACCCACCTTATCCAGCCCAGAACTGGAGCCCCAGTAAAGCTGACACTCAATGGCAGATAATGATCTGGTTATAACTGGGCCACACACTTTTCTCAAACTGGATGATGTTTTTGTTGTTGTTATTGTTATTTAGTTATTTATATATTTAATTAATTAATTCACCCTGAGACACACAGTTGCAAAAGTGCTTCACGATTGGGTTTAAGTCATGCAATGTTCCAACACTCATCCCTTCAGCAGTGTATGTTTCCCACTCACCACACCTGACATAACTGGGAATCTCTAGGCTGCCTCCTGGGAGGCTGGTCCTGACCAGGGAAGACAGCTGGTCTGTGGGGAGTGGTGGGGGAAGACAGTGGTGGAGAGAAAGGCATACTGCCTGCTTCCTCAGGGAACCAGCCTGGTGCTCGCGGATCTGAGGGGGAGAGATTTCAAAACACTCCTGGTTCTTCTAGGAGCTGGACAGGACTCCTTCCTAGTATGGACACAGTGAGTCTCTGTTCACCTGAGCCCAAATGGTTGTGGGTGCTGTGTGGGGGCGGTGTGTATTCAGGAACTCCTGGTGACTCTTTTCTCCCTGAGAAATTGGGGACAGAGAGGGAGGATGACAGGAAAGAGTCCGGAAAGGACAAGATGGGAGCTGATACAGGACCGTGGCTAGCCCTGGGAGCTTGTGTTTGGAATCTGTGCTGGCAGGCAGAGCCCAGGCATATGGCCTCCCTGAGAGAGGGGCAGCTGCGCTCTGCCTCTCTCTGAATCCAACTTCAAATGCTTCCCAATGTGCAAAAGTCTGGCCTGTTCAAACCGTAGACGTCAAACCAGGAGACTCACGCCGGCTTCTTGAGGACACCAGTTAGATATCTGAGCTCGGTTCCTCTGTTCAGGGCTGAAGGTTCTTGCTTCCATCATTCCTTGGCCCCAGACCCAACCCAGCCAAGCAGGTGCCCAGACTCAAACAGTTGGTGTCAAATCCCTGAGCTAAAACCCAGACTGCTTATTGTTATCATGTGGTATTTTTTGCGTGTTTATTTATTTCAAGCATTCAAAGACTAACTATATCCCATGAACAGTTCTCCCACAAAGATTTGATTTGAGGTGAGGAAAAATACTTTTCTTTTGGGAGGGAAGGGGGTTTGAGATTGTGGCACACCAACAGTGGAAGGTGTGTGTGTGTGGGGGGTTTGAGATTGTTGAGCAACAACAATGGGAGATGTGTGTGTGGGTATTTGTGTGTGTGTACTTATGTGAGGAGTTTGAGATTGTGGCACACCAATAATGGGAGATGTGTGTGTGTGTCTCTGTGTGTGTATGTGAGGAGCTTGAGATTGTTGAGCACCAACAATAGGAGATGTGTTTGTATGTGGGGGGGGTGTTTAGGATTGTGGAGCACCAATAATGGGAGATGTGTGTGTGTGTGTGTGTGTGTGTGTTGGGATTGTGGAGAATCAACAATGGGACATGTGTGTGTGTGTGTGTGTGTGTGTGTGTGTGTGTGTGTGTATGTGAGGGGTTTGAGCTTGTGGAGCACCAACAAAGGGAGATGTGTGTCTTATGCAGGAAATAAGATGTTGGTGCGTCTGTCTGAAGGGGAGTGGGAGAGTGAAGATCAAATGTAGAGAATAAAAATAAAACTAGCAGATGCCTTCTGCCTGTCAGTGCAGGGCCCGGGGACACGGAGCCGAGAAGAGGGGGCCCAGATTCTCAGCAGAGATCCGGAGTGAAGAAAGAACCTCGCTGCTTGCAAGGGACTGGGGTTGAGTCGCAGGAGAAGGTGTTATGCAAAACCAACCTTCTCTTGGTACTAAATAGGACTGATTTGGAGGACCATGAACCAGGTGCTCCCCTGCAGTTGGCAGTAGGAAGTGTGTGCTCCACTATGGGGGTGCTTGCTGTGTGCTGGCCCCAAATCTGGAATTAACTGGCAAAGCAAAGGACAGGGGTTTGTTTTCCTTTTTTTTTTTTTTGCAGGTGGGTGAGCAGAAGTATTCAACGGAAAGTGGATTCTGTCTCTCTTTCTGCACATTTGCCTAGATTGATTGCCTGGGGACTGGGGGCTTATTTTAAATTGCAGTCAAAGTCTTAATTTTGGAAATGGCGGATGTTGTGCCTGGCCACATGCTGGGGCGGCAATAAGTTATTTGAAGGAAGGAAAGAAGGGAAGAGGAGGAGAGCTCGGAGGAAGGAGAGTGGGCGGGAAGGAAGGAAAGATGGAAGAGGAGAGGGAGGGCTTGGAAGCTCTGCCTTTGTGTGGGTGCTTCTGCATTCTAGCCCCAAATCTGGGCGGGATTAGCTCTGGGAAAGGAACTCCCAGGCTTTGGGTGGTGGCAGACTCAGGCCGGTCTGGGACCCCCATCCCCAGGGTTGTGAGAGGAGGAACTGTTGTCCTGATCCTGTGAGCCTGGGCCAGAAGGCTGCACGGGTGAGAGGCCACGTGTGCGTGAATCAGACTACATGAAGCCGCTTCTGCCAGGAATGTCCCGCTGGCTTTCCTGGGCTTCCGGAGTGCTGCCGGCTCTCACTCTCTGCAGGCCACTTTCTTTCCCTGTTGCCAGAGCTGCTTCTCTCTCCTCCCACCTAGCAGTAGCAGTTGTTTTGGGAGGCGGTGTTGGGTCTCTAATTCCCCAGCCCCCTGGATGGCGATTGTTGCTTCACTTGGTAAATACCTCTTGTGGATCACTCTGCTTGTCAGATGCATTGGGGCCTGAGAGATAGTGGGCAAAGCGCTTGCCATGCATGCAGCTGACCTACATTAGAGGCGCAGCATCCCAAAATGTCCCCCTAGCCCCACCAGGAATAAGTTCCAAGCCAGGGATAAGACTTGAACACTACTGGGTGCAGCCCCCAAACAAAACAAATAATAAAAAAACCTGCAAACTAAATCAAATGAATCTGTTCTAAGGGGCTGGAGTTAGGATGTGTTTAAATCAGAGGCGTGAGGACAGTGTGGCATAAAGAATCTATGTGTAGAATGGGTTGACCAGTATTTGTGGGACTTGGAAAATGCATATTCGTTTCTATTTGCCTTTCTTCTCAAATCTGCCTTCATCTGTTCTTGAATCAGGACCACCCCATGCCTGTGTCCCACCCTCAGCAAGAAGACAGAGGGGGTGGTCTGCCTCGGAGGGAGTCTCAAGTCTCTGCAGGCCAGGGAGGTGGTCTAAGTTTCACAGTTGGGGTAGGCGGTAATAAGGTCGGAGGAAAAAGCATTCTTTTGGGGTTGCAGCAATAGCACAGCTGGTAGGGTGTTTACCTTGTACACATTCAACCTGGATTTGATCCCTGGAATCCTTTGTGGTCCCCTGAGCACTTCCCAGGAGTAATTCCTGAGTGCAGAGCCAGTAGTAACCCCTGAGCATCACTGGGTGTGTCCTAAGAAGCAAAAAAAAAAAAAAAAAGCTCTGCATTCAGGAATTACTCCTGGCGGTGCTCAGGGAACCATATGGGGTGCTGGGGGTCAAACCCAGGTTGGCTGTGTGCAAGGCAGATGCCCTACCCGCTGTGCTATGGCTCTGTCTTGAGAAAGACAAACTCAACTGGGCTATTATCAGAGTGTGGAGTGGAGCCGGGCATGCTCCATGCGCAGGACAAAGAACCCCACCACAGTCAGCTGGGCTCCACTCCGAGGCTGTGGGCTGACGAGGTCGGTGAGATCCTCAGGGATCCTGGATGCTCTGGACTTGCTTGTTTGCTCCATCTCCCTCTGCTCCTGCTCAGGTGCCCCCGAGGGCTTGTTCCAGGTGGAGGAATGTTGACAACCGGGCTTCCTGCCACTCCGGGGGCCAACAACTACTCTCATAATTCTCAGTCCTGCTTTGAAAGTCAGGGACTGGCCAGGTGTTCACTTCCTGTTTCCGCTTTGATGTTCGCCAAGTCCCAGTGCTGCCTTGCTTTATTCTTCTCCCTTTCATTCCCACTGTGGGTGCCTTTCATCCCCACTGTGGGTGTTGTTCCCAGGATTCCAGACAGTAGAGCTGCCTGGCACTGCGGGCACATGCAGCCTTGCCAAGGCTCCAGCTCACGGCCTTGGTCTTGCAAGGTGGGAGGACTCACCACAGAGACATCTTCTGGCCCCAACCCTGTGTTTTCTTAAGCACTCTGAAACCTCAGGAGTTCTTCTAACAGGCTCTATGAATTTTAGAGTCAGAGAGATAGTACAGGGATTACGGCACTTGCTTGGCATGTGGCCAATGCCAGTTTGTTCTCTAGTACCCAATATAGTCCCCTGAGCACTACTTAGCAGTGGGCTTAGTGTTGTTCGAGGGTTAAGTGCTGGACATTGCTGGGTGTGGCCATAAACAAAACAAAACAACAAAAACTATTGCTGTGGAAAACTATCACCACCCCCTCCCCAAAGAAAACCCAAGGCTGAGAAGTTCCCTGGGCAAAACACTTTAGGTCTTAGAGAATAATGGGGCAAGCAAACATTTGTCCATGATCCCTCTTAATGTACACGTTGGATGTTGATGTGCTTATTTATTTATATTTTTTGCTTTTTGGGGTCACACCTGGTGATGCTCAGGGGATACTCCTGGTTCTGCACTCAGGAATTACTCCTGATGGTTCTTGGGGACCATATGGATGCCAGGGATCGAACCCAATACGCTCCCTGCTGTACTATTGCTTCTGTCCCTGATGTGCTTACTCTCTTTAATGTCTGTCAACTTACACACTCATTGGGAACAAGGACCAGAGAATGATTCTGTACAGAATAAATGGTCGAACTCTGAACACATTCATGGCTGCTAAGGCAACTGTAAAGCTTGGCCAATCCTTTTGTGTTTGTTTGTTTGTCTCCTTGTGTGTTTGTCTGTCTCATTCTCTGACAGATGCCCGCTGGACAGAAATCGAAGGTGCAGAGTTGATTGTCTTTATTGTAGGGAATTGCCACAATTTCATTGAATCATTAATTGCAACATTTAAAATCTGAAGACATTTTCAACACTTTATAAGGTACAGAACATTTATTTTCACACTGACTAATGCCCTTTCATGCTCTGTATCATGCTCCTAGAGTAATTAAAAATGTATTTTTCAGTGTGAGGGATCCAGCCCAGGTCTGAAGTGTGAGGAATGTGTTGTACCACAGCGCCACAGCACGCACTGCTTAACTTTCATTTTCACATACCTTCAGGTTTCTAGCCATGTTGCAACGAAGGCACAAATAGTTTGGCTTAGTCCTCACCCAGATTCTCACCACTTTGCTGGGCACTTGGTTTTTTCCCTTTCCCTGCAGCCCCCTCGAACTAAATGTGAGAGGAAGCAACAGAAAAGCCCCCTCCCTACAGACAAAAGCAAGGATGTCAGGCCTGTGGATACCAGTAGCTTCGCCCAGCCTGTTCTCAACCCAAGTGGACAAATGTGGTGTTTCTAGGTGGGGAAGATTTAGGACAAAGAAAAGAAGTCAGAGAAAGCCAGGGCAAGCTTTGTAAGATTGGAATCACTAGCATACACGTCAGACATTTTTTAATATTGGGATTTTAATGATTTTTTTTTCATGGTCGCCCACCTACAAGATGGTCAGACTTCTTCAAGACCCTGAAGGCTGTTCGTATTCCTGAAGCAACTAGATGCCATTGGGCTACATTGGCATGTGATAGGGTTAAATGGAAATGTTACTGGCGCCTGCTCGAGCGAATCGATGAATAACAGGATTCAAGTGATCAAGTGATCAAGTGATGATGCAGTTTTAGGGAATCAGAAGGATTTTGTGGGAAGGGGATGACCTTATTCTGCTTGTAGACAAGTGGTTTTTTTGAAGCCGTATTTCCTCCTCCAGGTCAGCGGGACCTGGTGTCTATCCCAAGTACAAAGCTGGCAGCTACTTTCATAGTATACTGGGCATGTTTTAGGAAAATTACTTCTGATTCACTCCAGGCTTGGGAACGCACCGCTAGCCTTGAGGGTATTATTAGGAAACAGGCTATAGTTTGTCTGTGCAGAGGGTGGCACCTTTGGATGAGGTGGTAGTCTGGCATTTGAAAAGGGCCCTCATTGTCCCTCATGTCAGGGGTTGGAATCTACCACAAATGTGTGGGGGAGCGAAGGATAGGAAAGATAGAGAGGGAATCAATTTTTAAAAAAAAAAATTCATACCACTGAGATATACAATTACAAAACTGTTCATGATCAGGTTTCAGTCATACAGTGTTCCAGCACCCATCCCTCCACCAGTGCACATTTCCACCACCAATGTCCGCAGATTGCCTCCCTGCTCCCCAGCCTGCCTCTATGGCAGGCACTTATTCTCTCTCTCTCTCTCTCTCTCTCTCTCTCTCTCTCTCTTCTCTCTTTGAGAAGGAACCAATTTGACAGTAAGAGTTGGAAATAGTTACTGCTGGACTGGAACTGAGAATTGAAAGTAGGAAAAGGGATATGCATGATAAACCCTTCAGTGTCTTGTTTTGCAAAACACAATGTGCAAAAGGAGAGCGAGAGAGAGAGAGAGAGAGAGAGAGAGAGAAGAAAAGTGCCTGTTTAGAGGCAGCTCGTGAAGGGTGGATTGAGAGGGAAACAGGCACATTGGTGTTGGAAAATGTGCACTGGTGGAGGGATGGGTGTTGGAACACTGTATGACTGAAACCCAACCATGAACAGCTTTGTAATGGTTTGTTGCATGGTGATTCAATAAAAATACATTAAAAAAGGCCCTCATTAAGCTAGAGAGAGGACTTTTGTCCATCAAATTCCAAGACCAAGAAGGGTTAGACAGGCAGGAGCGTCCTGCCCACCCACTGTGCCACGCGCCACTCTTTTGTCCTCATTCCCAGGGCTGCTTCCTCTATCTCCTTCCCAGCCCACGTCCACTCCAGCTTTCCATCTGTGCCACAGCTCTGGGGCAGGGGGAAGGAGGCACTGGCTGGGCAGTCCCTGGGGTGTAGCGTGCCCATGCAAATGGCAGCCCTGACTGGGTGTCCTGGCAGTGTGGTGGTTGTGTGATTTGCATCCTCCAGGCCAGCAGGTTTTCAGGAAATCGACAGCACACAGACGGTCTGGTGGGGACTATTTTTAATCTTGGCTATAAATGCCAGTCCACAATCCTTGAAAGGGAAAACTTGCCTTTGTGGGGTTGTAGGTCTCAGAGACAGAGCCATTTCCATCCATTTAGCAACAATCCGGGACTGGGAGGAGTAGAGAAGGGAAGTTGGGATGGAGAGGACTTGGGGACGAAGAATAGGGCATTTGGATGCTAGTTTGGGGGCTGGTGCCCAGAGCCCTTAGTAGCTCAGGGAGCATGTGCGGCTGGAGGGTGAAGTGCAGCCTCGTGGGTACCCTCGTGACTGCTGAGCCACTCACATGGAGCTTGGCACCTCTGCCCTACAGCATTGACTCGGGCCCAGTTCTTCCTCACACCTGCCCAGTCTCTTGTGTCTGTCCCTTGCTGGTCCTGAGCCTTGCCCGGAGGATAGTTTTACTCTCAATTCTAGTCTTGGCTTTAGAATTGATTCCTGTACAGCTGTGTGCCTTCAGCAAATGTCTTGAAACCCCAGGCGAGTTCCCAGACAAAGTAGGAATGAATTAAACACATTTGCAAATGGAATGTGTGAAAAATCAACTTATAGTTAAAAAAGTAGTGACTTAGCTATCCTGGGAACCTCTCTACTGCCATCCACCGAGTGGTGAAAACAGTTCTATCATTATTATTATTATTAATTGTTTTTATTAATAGAATTTTAATTTGCTTAGGGCCTTTCCCAGTGATGCTCAGGGCTATGTTGATAGTATTGGAGGGGGAAGGGATCACGCAGTGTCGGGATGAAACTCAGAGCCTCGTATTTGCTCGGCATGTTTTCTGCCACTAGGGCTGTCTTCCTGCTCCTGAACTCACTGTTTTGTTCTCCTTCTCTCTCTTCCTTTCCTTTCTTTGTTATTGAGTTGTATTGGTAACCTTACCCCCCACACACACACACACACACACACACACACACACACACACGCCAAGACAAGCACATGCGCCTGGTGGTGGTGCTTAAGCATTGGCAGTGCTCCTTGCATGGCAGATATCAGGTCCTGGTGCATGCACGCTTGGCGTCAGAGCTCTGTGGGTGATGCTTTCGTTGTGGTGCTTTCACACATTCTGGGAGTGCTCCTCTAGAGTCTCTGTGGTGCTCACCTGGGCGCTTACTGGGCGGCTTAGTTCCTGGCTGTGCTGCGCATGCATCTTCAGGCATGGTGCTCATTAGTGGTTGCACCATTTTCTCTTGTGTTGCTGGCACATCTCTGGCTGTGGTGCAGCCAGAATGGCCTGAGGTGCTGGGAGTCACAGACAGCAGAGTCCTCAGGCACCAACAGCAGAGCCACTGGTACAGAGTGTTGCTTTCAGAGGTGCTGGGGGTTGAACTCATGGCCTCATGCTTACAAGGAAGGTGCTTGCAGCCATGGAGCAACTCCCCAGGTCTTGGTACCCTCATTCATTCGATGCTACTCTTATTTGATTCAAGATTTTCTTTCTTAGACAGAGAAGGAAAGAAATCAAGGAAGGGGAAGAAGAGAATGAGAAGTAATAGATGAGACTGCGCCAGGACTTCTGTTATACTGGTGAGATGAAAAGGCATCAGGGCTTCTGTTTCAATGGTGACAGGGTGAGTGGCGAAGCCTTATATCCAAAACACAGGCTCAACAGCACTGAAAACATGAGAGCTACGCTGCAAACACCAGAACTCTGTAATGTGTGCCAAGTTGATAGGTGGGGATGGGGTGGGGACCAGGGTAGGGAGGGAAAATGGAAATGTGGGTGGAGGAAATTTACACTGGTGTGGAATTGGTGTTGAAATATTATATGCCCTAAACTCAACTATAATAACTTTGTAAATTGCAGTTCTTTAATTAAAAATAAAATAAAATAAAATAGGGGTTGGAGCAATAGTACAGCAGGTAGGGCTCTTCCCTTGCACATGGCTGACCTGGAGTTCGATCCCTGGCATCCCTTATGGTCCCCTGAGCACTACCAGGAGTAATTCCCAAGTGCAGAGCCAGGAGTAACCCCTGAGCACCGCTGGATGTGACCAACATGGACAAAGAATAAATAAAAGATTTCCTCTCCTAGAAGCCAAGTGTCTAGTTAAAAATGGAGGATGAGTGGTGTTCAAGCCCAGGGTCTGGACACTAGCCTTGCCTTTCTCGTCTTAAGTGTTACTTCCTGCAGCCCCTTTTCTCTGTGGTTCCTGCAGTCAGCATAGTCCCCTTCTTTCTCTCCTCTGCCTCTTGTCTTGCTCACTCTCCCGGTGCCTGCAGCCCAGCCCTGCGTGCTGTGCGGAATCCCATTACTTTGTGGTTGGTGTAATCTCCATGGTGATGCAGACCCACTTCTCCCCAGGGAATTCGCCGCCATGTCTCCTCATTTTCTTGGCAGGCAGGCCAGAGTTGGCTGGTGTGATATGAATTGTTTTCTAGCTTTCTTTATTTTTTAATTTGTTCTTGTGCACTTTGGGAAAAAAACAGGTCCTGAGATAATGGTGAGGGACATCCACATACCTGCTGAGAAGGCCCAGGTATATGCTTTTCCTTTATTCTACACATTCTGACATCTTATTGCTGAAAACCTCCCATTTCTAGCTCAGTAAATAGCTTTTGGCAAATTTAAGCTTTCTGAAGTTCTTTTTATTTATTTTTTTTTGTAAAACTAGTAAGAAAGGGAGCTGTGACTATTTAATCAACTCTTGAAAAACTCTCCCATGGGGTCCTAAAATGAAATTAGCAGTCAGCAGGTGAGAATAAAAGGCATAACATTAAAAAGAAAAACCGAGTCTATTATCAACAGAGCTAATGGCCCAGTTCAAAAGTTTCCTTAAGAAAACTGACTTGTGGGAATTCTTAGGATCCCACATTAAAATTTAGGACATGCAAAGTTGTCTGTGATTGAAAGGTGGCGCCAATTTTTAAGCTTCAGGAACAGTCCCTCCAGGGCTCTGGGCGAAGAGTCTCTAGCCTTGGGAGTGGAAATGAGGTATAGAGCAAAACCAGACAGAGGTGTTTACAAGTGCTGCTTGCTGTGGAATGCTTTATGATCCCTCTAGCTGACGGCACACAGAACTACTGGCAGATCCTTTATGGGTAATTCTCTAGGGCAATCACATGCTTTGCCAACTAGGAACTGGGGCTTCTAGTGTTGTGTTTGTATCTGGATTCAGTTCCTCTGTATGTGGCATTTTTGGTTTCTAGGTTAATGTCAGAAATCTCATTCAGTTTGCTAAAAGAAGAGTCAACCATCAGATAAATGGCTGCTGAGGAGATCCTGGACATTGTGTAACAATTCCATGGTTGATCAAGCGATGCCTGGTAAGATATTGTTAAATTAGCGCAGAATCCGTCAGGATGGCCCCGGCTGGCCCGGTTACAGAGCAGAGCCAGTTTCTAGCGCGCCGTGCCATTCAGCAGAGTGCCCTACTGTGGAATAATATCTATGCAAAATAGGCTCCCATTTTCCTTCATGAATTAGTAATCAAGGATTATCAGAAATAGGAACAAAATCCACAGCCTGAAAAACAAAGACTTAGATAAACATTCAAAGTACATGACCCTGAAGAAATAAAAAAAAATCAAACTCCTATCTTTAGAAAAGGCAAAGTTATTGCATCTATAGAAAAGCAGGAAGTAAGGAAAGCCTATGAGAAGTTAAAATATGATTTAAAATTGTTAGTATATGATTTCAGTATAAATAAGATAAATTGAGAGTTTTTTTTTAATGGAACAACATTTCTGAGTACTGATGAATGCCTTATTTTATTTTTTTCTTTTTGGGATCACACCTGATGGTGTTGAGGGGTTACTCCTGCCTCTGCATTCAGAGGCATTGTTCCTGGTGGTGCTCAGGGGGCCATATGGGATGCTGGGGATTGAATCTGGGTCAGCTGCTTGCAAGGCAAATACCCTCCCAGCTGTACTATCGCTTTGGCCAGTTTTGTTTTTTAATTGTAAGCCCTGAATTAGTCTTACACATTAAAAAAAATGAACATTTGATATTAGTTGTTTAGGCTGTGGTAATTCTTCCATCTTCTTCATTGTAATTATTCTGACTTTGTTAAGTGTGTAAGTGTTTGCAATTAGAAATAAAAATTTGTTCTACTGGTTTCCTGGCTGGGATGGCCATTTACCCAGCCCTCGGGGACTGTAGAAGGGTTGCCTCTCTGTGTCTCGCTATCCTGTTATCCTGTGACCATGATCAAGAAGACCAGTAGCATGATGAAGGTAATAGGGGAGGAAACTAAGGACCACAGGCCCTAATCATCTCCTGGAGTACTTCCTCCAGGCTCTAGATCATGATATAGGTAAATCTATATATCATATATATCATATATAAATCTATATATCATATATATCATATATATCTCATTTTTCTTAAGCGTTTTCCGCATGTGGTTTACTGATGGCTTGATTACTATATACTATATACTATATATGGTATATGTATCATATTATATATGGTATATAGTGCATACTATACATACATACACACATATGTATATATGTATATATATCCTGGAGCATTTTCTCCAGGCTCAAGGTCATGATATATCTATATTTATATATCATATAGATACTATATACCATATATAGTATACACTATGTATAATATATACTATATGCTGTATATGGTATATATATCATATTATATATGGTATATGTAATGTATACTATATGTTTAGTATTCTACACCACTATAGTTAGATTTGTGTTATATACCATTGCAATGCAATCTTAGTGAATCACTAGCAGAGAAGGAGGTCCTAAAAACTACTAGAGAAATACAAAAGCCCTCCAGGTTAATAAAACTGATTGTTTTGATTTATTTATTCGGCCATATTGGTCAGTGATGTCATGATACTCCCTGCACTGGGGAAACATCTGGTGTAGGGGATCGAGCCCAGGTTTTCTGCATGCAAAACATCCTCTGCATACACTTAGCCCATTGAACTACTACTCCGTGTCTGGCACTGGTTGTTTTTTGACTTCTAGTTAGTAAAAGTGTATGTATAAAGATAATGGAATCTCTTCTGAGTTCTTAAGAAAAACCAGACATATTCATTCCCACCAAACTTATGAGTCAAGACTGAAGGGCAAAATAAAACCATTTAAAACAAGAATGGGCTAAATAGCATAAAGAAAGACAATTGAATAAAATTATTACAAATGAAAATTGAATTCTTACATGTGGTCGAGTAAATTAAGGAGTAGTAAAATGAGTACCTAATTAAATAAAAGAAATACAATAAAATACACTTGATTTCATTTTATTTTTGGCTAGAAATGGTTTCTTTTTATCCGAGTCTCTTGATTGTGCCATTGAACTCAGTGGAAACTATTTTTGGCCCTGAGTTCAATAATACTTTTTTGCAACAATAGCATGGATAGTACTAATTGGTTTTGCTATTTAAAAAGAAGGTCCTAGATCAAGCATAAAGAATTGAATGATAGTTACAGAACAGTACTTGGTAGTGTGAAAGGAGTGTGTATGTTTCAGAAAAGAGAAGGCAGAAAGAAAAGAGGAGAAGCAGAGGAAAGCATAGGGGATCTATCATTCACTATTTGGTCTAATATGGAGTTGACAGGTGTTGACTTTGAATAGTAGAACAGTGGGCCAGAGGGAGCTCAACGGTCCGGACTGCATGTTTTGGATTTGAGCCCCAGAACCTCAGGGTCCTTCAAGAACTGAGAACAAGATATAGAATGACTGCATTTATTTGCATGACATAAATATATATGTACATATTATGATGCCAATATCCAAGGTCAAGTTAAACATGTATCAGAAGGTCTTGTCAAAGGTGGAAATTATCACAAACGTGTGGGAATCAGAGGCTAGGTAGGACAGAAAATGGAACAGTGTGCTAACAATTGTCGACAGTACTAATACCAACCTAGAACTGAGCATTAAATACAGGAAACAAATAAATGATATATTATTTTTATAATTATTCAGAGTCTCATTAAAAAGTTATATATGAGATTTTTTAAAAAATATGGAATGTTTCACGAATTTGTGTATCATCCTTGCACAGGGACCATGCTAATCTTCTCTGTATTGGTCCAACTTTAGTATATATATGAGATTTTAAGTAATGATACTTTTATCTACTTTATTTTATTTTTTGGTATTTTGGGCCACTGTTGGTTGTGCTCAGGGATTACTCAAGTATCACTCCTGGTGGACTTGAGGGACCATCTGGAGTGTTGGGAATCCATCCTGGGTCAGCCAAGATGCAAGGCAAGCACCTTACCCGCTGTACTATCGCTCCGGCCCCAAGTTTTAATGAGACTATTTCACAAGGAAATAAAACCTCTCACCGTTACTGTCTCCAGAGAGACAGACAATTATGATGTGAAGTGTACTTCCCATATTTTTTTTGTTCCTCACATGGTTGGATGTTGCTGGTAAGGAATCTCATCATTTTTTCTTAAGCATTTCCTCGCATGTGGTTTACTATGACTTTGATGCTCCATTTCCTGCTGCCCATGGCTATATTTTTGATAGTCTTGACTTAATGACTTCAGCATCTGCAAATCATGAGACAGGAGAAGGTGTTTACTAAGCATGCCTACCGATTCTTCTCAGCACCCATTATATTATTCAAAATTCATTTGTGAAGTTACAGGGAAGCATACCACCGATTTCAATATCAAATGCTTTAAAAACACACCCACAGGGCCGGAGTGATGGTCCAGCGGGTAGAGCGTTTGCCTTGCACGCGGCCGGCCTATGCTGGCCGGGTTCGATCCCCCCATCCCATATGGTCCCTCGAGCACCGCCAGGCGTAATTCCCGAGTGCAGAGCCAGGAGAAACCCCTGAGCATCGCCTAGTGTGACCCCCAAAAAACAAAACAAAACAAAACAAAAAAAACAACAACCACAGCCACAAAATCCTCATGAGGAATCGAATGAGAAATAATATTGTATATTGAGCACTTACACCGACACGACACACGCTTCTTTCCAGAAGACGTCATGGTTTCCACAAAAAAGGTATATTTCGAAAAGTAATACAACTTTTTTGTGGAAACCATGACGTCTTCTGGAAAAAAAAGTTGTATTACTTGGGGCCGGAGCGGTAGTCCAGCGAGTGGGGCATTTGCCTTGCATACGGCTGACCCGGGTTCGATACCTGGCATCCCATATGGTCCCCTGAGCACTGCCAGGAGTAATTCCTGAGTGCAGAGCCAGGAGTAACCCCTGAGCATCGCTGGGTGTGACCCAAAAATAAAAAAAAGTTGTATTATTTATTGATAACTTAAATTTTTTTTTATTATACCACTGTGAGGCATACAATTACAAAGATGTTCATGATTGGGTCTCAGCCACACATTATTCCAGCACCAAACCCTCCACCACCCTTCCAATAGCCCCAAATTCCCTCCCCTTCCCCAGCCTGCTTCTATGGTATTTGTTGTTGTTGTTGTTGTTGTTGTTGTTGTTGTTGTTGTTGTTCTTCTTCTTCTTCTTCTTCTTCTTCTTCTTCTTCTTCTTCTTCTTCTTCTTCTTCTTCTTCTTCTTCTTCCTCTTCCTCCTCCTCCCTCTTCTTCTGCTTCTTCCTCTTCTTCCTCTTCCTCTTCTTCTTCTTCTTCTTCTTCTTCTTCCTCCTCCTCCTCTTCCTCCTCCTATCTCTGTCTCTCTCTTTCTCCCTTCTCTTACACATTGTGACTTGCAATAGCTACATTTAGAGGTCGTCATGTATATTGCTTTGCCTATGTTCAATGCTCGGGTCTAGTCTGGCATTACCATTTCCAACAATTGTTAGCACACTGCCCAACCTCTGACCTCCACTCACTTGTGTTAGATTCCAACCATTGGCAAGTCCTCCTGGCCCCTGCTTTGCCTAGCCTTGGATATTGGTCTCATACTATTTGTTTTATATCCTGGAAATGAATGCAGTCATTCTATATTTGTCCTTCTGACTAATTTCACTCGGCATGATACTCTCCATGTCCACTCATTTATAGCCAAAATTTATAACTTTATTTTTCCTGACAGGTGCATAGTATTCCACTGTGTAGATGTACCACAGTTTCTTTATCCAGTTGTCTGGTCTGTTCTTGGGCACTCTGGTTGTTTCCAGATTCTGGCTATTCTGAAAAGTGCTGCTATGAACATAAAAGTGCAGATGGTGTTTCTGCTGTGTGTTTTGGCCTCCCAGGGTAAATTCCCAGGAGCGTTTTTGCTGGGTCAAATGGGAGCTCAATTTCTAGTTTTTGGAGGGATGTTTATATTGTTTTCCAAAAAGGCTATACCAGTCAACATTCCCACCAGCAATGGATGAGAATCCCTTTCTCCCCACATTTGTACCAGCACTGGTTGTTCTTACTCTTTTGGAAGTGTGCCAGTCTCCGTGGTGTGAGATGATAGCTCATTGTTTTTTTTGATTTGCATTTCCCTTATGATTCACTTGTATTCCCATTCATCATTGATTTGCTTGAGTGGGCACCAAAAACATCTCCATATGTCCTGTCTCATGCTAGTAGAGCCCAAGGGCACCTGCTTGCTCCAGGAACATAAAGTTCCTCAAACCATTCCATCAGGTCATGGGAATGAGGTCTATAATTGTTACTGGTATTTGGAATATCAAATACGATACGGGTAGCTTTCCAGGATCTGCTGTGTGGCTGGCATACTCTTGTAGTCACCTCTGATCTCCAGCATTTATTGATGAACTGCATGGCCAAAAAGCAGCCGCGTGAGCTGGGCTGTGATCAGTTCTTCTGCTGGGTAGAACTCTGATGAGAAGGGAGTCTGGATGTGGAAAATGGTAGCCCTCATGGTGTGGGGGTCGTCTGACTTCTTGTGAGACTTTGCTGGGGTGGTGGGCCAGGGCTAGAACCCGCCATCCCTCCTGGATGCCTCGTGATCGGCTGGGTACAGGGAGAGCCAGTAGCAGCTCTGCCCCTTGTCTGTGAGTCTCTGGATCAGCATACTTGGGCCAGACTTGAAAAAGACTGCTGTAGGGTGGGTCTCTATGAGCTGGGCTGTGATCAGCTCTTCTGCTGGGTGGAGTTCTGATGAGAGGGAGTCCGGATGTGGAAAATGGTGGAAATGGAGGCCTTCATGGAGTGGGGGGGTCGTCTGACTTCTTACGAATCTCTGCTGGGGTGGTGGGCCATGGCTAGAACCTGCCATCCATCCCTTATGATTAGTGATGAAAATTTTTTTCATATGCCTTTTGGCCTGGTGAATTTCTTCTTTGTGGAAGTTTCTGTTCATTTTTTCTCCCCATTTGTGATGGGGTTGGCTGTTTTTTTTTTTTTTTTTTGTAAAGGTTTACCAGTGCCTGATATATCATGGATATTAATCCCATATCAGATGGGCATTGGGTGAATATTCTTTCCTACTTCTTGGCTGTTTTTGTATCTTGAACACCGTTTCTTTTGAGGTGCTGAAGCTTTTTAGTTTCACGTAGTCCCATATGTTTATCTTTGCTTCCACTTGCTTTGTCAGTGGTGTTTTATCTTCGAAGATGCCTTTAGTTTCAATGTCATGGAGGATTTTTACCTATGTTTTCCTCAATGTACTTTTTTGGTCTCAGGTCTGAGACTATCTTTAATCCATTTTGATCTGACTTTTGTGCATGGTGTTAGACAAAGGTCTCAGTTCATTTTTTTACACATAGCTGCTCAATTTTCCCAGCACCCCTTGTTGAAAAGGCTTTCCTTGCTTCACTTTGTATTTTTTTTTGCCCTTTTATCAATACCATGATTATTTGATTACTACTGCTATGTAGTACAGTTTGAAGTTGGGGAAGGTGATGCCTCCCATCTTCTTTTCCCAAGGATTGCTTTAGGTGTTCATGGGGGTTTATTGTCCCATACGAAATACAGGACTGTTTGGTCAATTTCTTTGAAAAATGTCATGGGTATCCTTATAGGGAGTGCATTGAATTTGTATAATGCTTTAGGGAGTATTGCCATTTTGACAATGTTAATTCTCCCAATTCATGAATAGGGAATGTCTTAGTTTTCTCATTTCCTCTTTTTATTTCTTGAATCAGCGTTTTACAGTTTTCTTTAAGCAGGTCCATTACCTTCTTAGTTAAGCTGATTCGGAGGGACTTGATTTTCTGAGGCACAATTGTGAGCAGTATTGTTTTTTAATGTCAGTTTCTTCTCTTTCATTGTTTGCATATAGGAAAACCACAGACTTTTGTGTATTGATTTTGTAAACTGCTACTCTACTATACATATATATTGTTTCTAGTAGCTTTTTGGTAGAAACTTTAGGGTTCTCTAGGTATAGTATCATGTCATCTGTAAATAGTGATAGTTTGGCTTCTTATTTTCATATCTGGATGCCCTTAATGTACTTTTGGTCCCTAATTGCTGTGGCAAGCACTGCCAGTACTATATTGAATAGAAATGGTGATAGTGGGCAATATTGGTAACTTTTTAAGGAAACGCATGTGCTTTCTGGCCAGTGAAGCTAAGTGCTTGACCTAAGGAGGATGCTTGCAGAGGGATTTATTTTTATATGTTGTTCTAAAGACTGGTTATAAAATGAGTTCTTTTCCCTCCTCACGATGTGGTCCTCACCATTCTGGATCATAATAGCTACACAGCTTGATGTTCAGGACCTATTGGAAAAAAGAATCAGGTGATCTGTAGCATCCTTCTGCTGCTTGACAGTTTTAAGGTCCTTCTTGCCGTTTTATTTTTCTACTTTGAGTTATTGCCTATTGAAGTCCATGGACATTGATATCCAGGAAATGAGACCTTAAGGAGAGTCTCTGCATTTTATTTTTTGAAAATAAAATGTAATAGTATCACTAGTTCAGAAGGAATTTAACAAAATTCTCTGCAGACAAGGAAAGTGAAATCAGTTTTATTTTGTGCCATTTTTATGGAATAAATTCTGGAGACCTGTGATTTAAGGTAAAACATTATCCTTCGGTGTGGTTCTTCATTATAACAAATATGACCATTTTGTGTTGATCATCAATTTCTTGAATGTATAACAATGTCATATAGTACTCAGTGGAACAATACTCTGAGTTATTATATTATTGCAAATCATGTAAATATCTAAATTATTAAAAATCTCCAGTCTTTGAATTTAGGATATTTTTTCATTTTTTGTGTGTCTTACCAATAGCATTTTCCAAGGAAATAGGACAATAATGGTATTTGTGTAGAACTATCAAGATACTAAATAGCCTAAACAAATCTGAAAAAGAAAATAAATGGATGCTTCTCAGTCTCTGACTTAAAACTAGATTATGCACAGTTAAACACAGTTAAAATAGTATGGTATTGGAACAAATTCAGACACAAATAAGTAATAGGCTAGAAACAAATGTCAGAAATAAAACACATATATGGACATATAGTCTACCAAACTAGACATTGGAGAAAAGAAGACTTCATCAATAAATGGACTGGGGAAACTAGATAGCCACATTAGCCTATAGCCTTTACCACCCCCCCCCAAATACAGACAAACAATATCATTGCTTCATACTAAACACAAAAAACTAACTCAAATGGTTTCAAGACTTAGCTGTTATACCTCAAACCAAAAAATCACTATATCACTGTCTTCCCGTTCATCATCGATTTGCTCAAGCGGGCACCAGTAACATCTCCATATGTCCTGTCTCATGCAAGTAGAGCCCAAGGGCACCTGCTTGCTCCAGGAAAATAAAGAGCCTCAAACCATTCCATCAGGTCATGGGAATGAGGTCTATAATTGTTACTGGTATTTGGCATATCAAATATGACATGGGTAGCTTGCCAGGCTCTGCTGTGTGGGTAGCATACTCTTGTAGTCATTTCTAAATCCACTATTTATTTATTTATTTATTTATTTATTTATTTATTTATTTATATTTGGGTGCTGGTTTATTTATCTCTTGATTAGGTCAGTGCCACTGTTATGCTAATAACTGCAGTCTCTGAGTGTCCTGGCATACCAAGCGTCCCTCTCAGTGTTTTTCTCATCCTGGCCTTCTCTTCGGGGTGTGGATTTTTGTATCACAAATCTTTCCACGAAGCAGTGATCCTCACACTTCTCTCTGCGCGTAAAAGTCACCTGGAAGCTTATTTGAAATTTAGATTCCTGGACCCTACAGACCTAATGAGTCAGAATCTCCCAGGATGTCAGAACTAAAATCCACTATTTATTGATGAACTGCACAGCCACTTGTGGCTGCACAAGCCGAGCTGTGATAGGCTGGTCTGCTGGGTGGAGTTCTGACGAGGGGGGAAGTCCAGATGTGGAAAATGGTGGCCCCTCATGGAGTGGGGGTCGTCTGGCTTGTTGCGAGGCTCTGCTGGGGTGGCGGGCCAGGGCTAGAACCCGCCATCCATCCCGGGCACCTTGTGAGCGGCTGGGCACAGGGGAGAGCCAGTAGCAGCTCTGCCCCATGTCTGTGAGTCTCTGGATCAGCATACCTGGGCCGGATCTAAAAAAAGACTGCTGCATGGTGGATCTCGCTGAGCCAGGCTGTGATAGGCAGGTCTGCAGGGTGGAGTTCTGATGAGGGGGAAGTCGGATGTAGAAAATGGAGGCCCTCATGGAGTGGGGGGTCATCTGGCTTGTTGCGAGGCTCTGCTGGGCCAGATTTAAAAAAAAGACTACTGCAGGGTGGATCTCGATGAGCCGGGCTGAATCTCAATGATGAATATCTCACTTGGTCTCCATGAATATTTTTTTGGTTTGGAGACCAAGCCAAAAAATATTCAGAAGAAAATATAGGTGATACAATTTCAAGCTTTTGACCTCAGTTATGTTTCTAAAACCTCAATTTCACTGGCAAAGGAAAGCAAAGAAAGTGTGAATAAACAAAGCATTTGTATCACTTGTCTTCTGTTTATCATCGATTTGCTGGGGCAGGCACCACTAACATCTCCATAGTTCTGTTGTATGCTAGTTTAGCCCAAGATCATCTGCTCACTCCAGGAACACAAAGAGCCTCAAACCATTTGTTCAGTTCATGGGAATGAGGTCTAGAATTGTTACTGGTTTTTGGCATATCAAATCACGACACAGGTAGCTTGCTAGGCTCTGCTGTGTGGGTGGTATACTCTCAGTAGTAGGCTCTCATCTCGTGTATTTACTGATGAACTGCGTGACCTTGGCTGTAGGGAGACATCAGCTTTCCTCTTTGGTGGAGCTCTGATGAACTGTGGAGTCCAGATGTTGAAAATGACTGCCCGCATGGTGTGGGGTTCCTCTGGCTTCTTGCGAGGCTCCATTTGGATGGCGGACCAGGGCTAGAACCTGCCTTCTCTCCCAGGTGCCTCATGGTTAGCTGAACACAGGGAGAGCTGGTAGCAGCTCTGCTCTGTGTATCTGAATCTCTGGGTCAGGCATTCCTGGGCTTGAAATAGTCTTCACTGTAGGGTAGGACTTTGATGACCAGGGCTTGAGGTCGGCTTTTCTCTTGTGTGGAGCTCTGACTAGCTGTGGTGTTCTGGATGATGAAAGTGACTGCCCGCATGGTGTGGGGGTTCTTCTGGCTTTTGTGGACGCTCTATTGGGATGGCGGATCAGGGGCTAGAACCTGCCTTCTCTCCTGGGCGCCTCATGGTCAGTTGAGCACAGGAAGAGCCGGTAGCAGCTCTGCCCCGTGTATCTGAGTCCATTATAAACATACGCAGTAGTAAACAATTTACTACTCAACTCTAAGAAAAGATAAAGTCATGAAATTTACTGCTACATGAAGTGAAATCAGAGAGGAACAGACTCAGAATATCTCTCTCACACATGGATATAAAGAAACCTTGTGGGGGAATATCACATGATCACAGGCAATAGAAACAAAGAGCAGAACTGGTCTTCAGTAGGAAGACTGGTGCTAGAGCAGAGATGAGGGGTATAAGTTAGGAAGGGGACATGAAGAAATGGAGGAAAGGGAAAGTGCCTGCCACAAAGACAGGCAGCAGTGACGGGAGGGGAAATGTGGACACTGGCGGGGTGTGTAGCAATCCCTGGTGAAGGGATCACTGTTGAACACCAACTGCCTGAAACTCAATCACAGATACCTCTGGAACTTTTGAATTCATGCTGATTCAATAAAAAGCAAATTGATTTGGGGCCAGAGCATAGTACAGCAGATAGGGCATTTACCTTGTATATGGATGACCCAGGTTTAATCCCCGACCCTGAACACCATCAGGAATGATTCCTGAGTGCAGAGCCTGGAGAAACCCCTGGATATTGTTGTGTGTAACATAAAAAGAAAAATTACAAAAGGGCAAGCCTTGGGAACAACCAGGAGTGGCCCCAAGACCAACTACTTTTTTTTTCCCTTAAAAAAAATTAGGGCCCAGAGCAATAGTACAGCAGGTCAGGTGTTTTGCCTTGCATGCGGCTGATCCAGATTAGATTGCTGGCATCCAATATGGTTCCTCCAAGCACTGCCAAATGTAATTCTTGAGTGCAGAGCCCTCGGGAGTAACTAACCCCTGAATATAGGCAGGGTATGACTCAAAAAGCAAAAAATAAAAAGTAGAAAACAGCTTTTTTGTTGTTGTTTTTGGGTCGGTCTGCACCTAGTAGTGCTCAGGGTAGGGGCTGGAGTGATAGTCCAGCAGGTAGGGTGTTTGCCTTTCACACTAAACAAATAGGACATTGGGGCTGGAGCGATAGCCCAGCGGGTAGGGCGTTTGCCTTGCACGCGGCCGGCCTCTGCCGGCCTGGGTTCGATCCCCGCATCCCATATGGTCCCCAGAGCACCACCAGGAGTAATTCCTGAGTGCAGAGCCAGGAGTAGCCCCTGAGCATTGCCGGGTGTGATCCAAAAAGCAAAAAAAAAAAAAAATAGGACATCAGATTTAAAGGCCTTTACACAGGAAAAGAAATTCCTTCAAACCCCCAAACGCAGCTTCACAATTGGAAGATGTTTACACTTCATATATCCTATAAGGTATATCCTATAAGGGGTTTATTGTTTACACAGTTTGCACAGAGTTCACACAACTCAACAACAGACGGCATGAAACCCCTTAATAATTGGGTACAAAGACCTGAACGGATAAACACCCCCTCACACAAAATATATAGATGAAAAAATTCTTAACTTCACGTCTTTTTAGGGAGATGCAAATCAGAACAGCAATGAGCTTTTACTTCATACCAGGGAGAATGACCTCCCTGCAGAATGAGTGCTAGAAGATGTGAAGGAAAAGGGACTCTGGTGCGCTGTTGGGAATGGCAGTGGTGAGCCTCTGTGGGAAACAATATAGGGAGTCCTTAGAAAGATAAAAATGGAAATACAGATGCAATACCATTCCTGCACTTATTTGAGAGATATCAAAGCACTAATCTGAGAGTAAATTTTTACCCAATGTCAACAGTAGCTTTACTCACAACAAGTGTATGGATCAAGCCTAGCTTAGCTTTGACTAATATCTGGATAAGGAAGCCATGTCTATGTACTCAGTGGATGCTACTGTAATAAAAGATAAAACTGTTTACTTACCCAGGACAGAAAAGCGTTTATCCAAAAGGATATATGTGCACCATTATTCACTGTAGCACCCAGTATGAAAACTAAGATTTGAAATCCACCCAGATGCCCTATAACAGATCAGTGGATTACAAAAATGTGATATACATACATACATATATGTGTGTATGTATATATCACTTGTATCACTTGTATCACTTGTCTTCCCATTGTTCATCGATTTGCTCAAGTGGGTGACAGTATTGTCTCCATTTATTGGGAATGAGGTCCAGTATTGTTACTGTTTTTGGATATCGAATACACCACAGCTAGCTTGCCAGGCTCTCCCGTGGCTCTATATGTGTATAAACAATTGAGCTGTAAGGAATGATGAAATAATGCAATTTGTTGCAACATGGATGGAACTTGACTTCATGTGAAATGAAGTAAGCCCGAAGAGGAAGGATAAACAAAGGATGATATCACCTATATATGGTATTTAGAGTAACTGGATGAGGAAATGTAGTGGTTTAAAAGGGGTTGCCTAAATCACTCTTGGTACCAAAATATTGGGACAAGGAAAGAAAATGATTGGAGGGTGGAGGAGAAGACACAGATGAGAATCAACAGTGGGCAAGGGTCAATGATAGAGCTAAATATCCAAACCACAGAGTCAGCAACACTGAAAGCATGAGGCCCAGACTTAAATAAACAAACTTAAAAAGGTGTCTGTTGAGATGATAGGTGGAGGGAAAATGAGTCTGGTGGTGGGATCGGTGATGAAACATTGTATATCTAAAATCCACTATGAATAACTGTAAATCACAGTCACGATCACGATCACGATCTTCCCGTTGATCATCTATTTGCTAGAGCGGGCACCAGTAATATCTCTATATGTCCTGTCTCATGCCAGTAGAGCCAGGGGCATCAGCTTGCTACAGGAACATAAAGAGCCTCAAACCATTATATTAGGTCATGGGAATGACCTAATATAATTGTTACTGGAATTTGGCATATCATATACAACACGAGAAGCTTGCCAGGCTTGTCGAGCGGGAGGCAAACTCTTTTAAACACCTCCAAATAAAGCATTTATTGATGAACCGCGGCGGCCGTAAATCACAGTACTTCCATAAAATAAATGAAGAGAAATAAAGTTGAAACCATGCTTTTGGGGATAAAACTGGGTCTCTTGAGGCCATATGCTAAATAGAGTATGTAAAGATGGCTAATGAATAGTTTCAGTCATTTGCAGAATATGAATAACTAAAGCAAAGGAACTGGCAAAGTAAAATGACAAAACTCTTAGATTTGGTAAAAACTATGGTGTTTAAAAGAGGGAAAGGGGAAGGAATAGGAGAACTGGGTCAGTTTGATGGTTGCAATGGCACTAGCTTGTTAGTGGTGGTTGTGGTGAGTCTTATACACATATAAGGTATGAAGTTATGCTCCTGAGATTTGACAGTTTTGTAAATCAATAAAAAAAAAAAGAAAAAATAAGTTTGATAAAACTTTATTTAATAAGAAACAAAGTATTGGAAAAGCTCTCAAGAGATTTCAAAATTAATTTGGGGATTGGGGAATATCTTTCAAATTTAATAAAGGAAAACACAAACAAACAAAATTGTTTACTAAATTTGATTGTATGATGTAAAAAATATTCTACCTGGGAAATCCATGGTGAACAAAGTCAAAGGCAAATAAGAAAGTGGAAAATAATACATGGTGCACATTTCAGATGAAGGTTAGTTGTTTTTTTTTTTTTTTTTTTGCTTTTGGGTCACACCTGGCTATGCTCAGGGGTTACTCCTGGCTCTGCATTCAGGAATCACTCCTGATGGTACTCGGGGACCATATGGGATGCTATGGATAGAACCCGGCCGGCATAGGCTGGCGCGTGCAAGGCAAACGCCATACCCGCTGGGCTATCGCTCCGGCCCCAGATGAAGGTTAGTTTTGCTGATATTTTAGGAGCTCATATAAGTCAGTAAGATCGATTGCAAATTTTAAACATTAGTGAAGAATAGGAACTGGTGGTTATAGAAAGCAATATAAAATTAATCTTTTTTCTGAGAAGTTTTACTTGGGGAAATTTATCTTATGGATATATGTGAGCACATAAAAAGAAACATACAGATTATTCTTGTAATGTTTATAATGGGAAATCAGCAAAATTGAAATGCTTATAGTATACATAAGGAAATAAGGAAGAAAAGAAGAGATAGTGGAAAAAGGAAGAAAAAACCTTATGTTGCTATGGTATGCCTTCCAAATGTATCACTGGGGAATGTTTACAAAGCCATCTTTTACTGTAACATCATCTGTATCTAAATGGGTGTTTTTCCTTCAAAAAAATATGTAAGTGGGAGCCCGGAGTGATAGCACAATGGGCAGGGCATTTGCCTTGCATACGGCCAACCGGGGTTTGATCCCCAGCATCCCATATGGTCCCCAAGCACCGTCAGGAGTAATTCCTGAGCGCAGAGCCAGGAGTAACCCCTGAGCATTGCCAGGTGTGACCTAAAAAGCAAATAAATAAATAAATAATATGTGATTTACATAGTTATTAGTAGTTGCGATTTAGAAAGTTATTGATAGTTGAGTTTTAGGCATAGTATATAATATATTATTTAATACTTCAGCAGAATATTGGAAAATCTCTTAAGAGATTTCAAAATTAATTTGGGGTTTTGAGAATACCTTTCAAATATAATAAAGGAAAACAAATGAAATAGTTTACTAATTTTGATTGTATGATATAAAAAGATTCTACCTGGAAAAACCATGGCAAATCATTCAGCAATATATATGTTGAATCACCATGAGATACACAGATACAGAGCTGTTCATGACTGGGTTTTAGTCATACAATGTTCCAACATCCATCCCTTCACCAGTGCACATTTCCCACCAACAGTGTCCCCAGTTTCCCTCCTGCCACCCCCTTGTGGAGTCTGCCTCTGTGGCAGTCATTTTTCTTCTCTCTCTCTCTCTCTCTCTCTCTCTCTCTCTCTCTCTCTGTGTGTCTCTCTCTGTATTTTTTCTCTCTCTCATTTTAGACATTGTGGTTTGTAATACAGGAGCTCATATAAGTCAGTAAGATCGATTGCAAATTTTAAACATTAGTGAAGAATAGGAACTGGCGGTTATAGAAAGCAATATAAAATAAATCTATCAGGTGCTGATAGGTTTTCATATATATTACTTTACCTCCTTCCAATGCTCAGTTCCTGTCCAGAGTGATCATTTCCAGCTATCATTGTCATACGCATATATTTTAACACCAATCCCACCACCAGTGTCAACTTTTCTCCACCACTGTTCCCATATTCCCTGCCCACCCCAACCTCACCCCTATCCCTGCCGGCCAACTTGACTGGCACATTACAAAGTTTCATTTGCTGCAGCTTAGATCTCATGTTTTCAGTGTTGTTGAGTCTGTGTTTTGGATATATGGCTATACCAACCCGTCACTAGAATAACTGAAGCCCTGATGCCTGTTCACCCATTACCTCTTGCTATTTTCAACTTGCTTGGAACCAGAAGATATGTTGAGTGAAGTAAACCAAAAGAAGTAAGGCAAACACAGGATGATCTCACTTATCTGTGGTATGTAGAATACGGGATGAGGAAATGTAGTAAAAGGAGGATGACTAAGTTACCCTTGACCCAATTATTTAGAGAGGTGAGGGATAGAGAAGGAAAGAAAGAGGGGTGAGGAAGTGAATCTGTGCTATTGTTTTTACCACACCTGGCAGTGATCAGGGCTTACTCCTTGCTCTGTGCTCAAGGGTCACTCCTGGCAGTGCTCAGGGGACCATATGGGGTACTAGGTCAGCTGCATGCAGAGCAAGCACATTATCTACTGGACTGTTTTATGGCTGGGGTTTTTTGTTTGCTCGCTAGTTTTTAAAGCGATGGAGGAGGGTCGGAGCATTAGTACAGCAGGTAGAGCCTTTGCTTTGTACGCGGCTGACCTGGGTTTGATCCCTGGATTCCCCATATGTCCCCCTGAGTACTGCCAGGAGTAATTCCTGAATGCAGAGCCAGGAGTAACCCGTGAGCATCACCAGGTGTGACCCAAAAAGCAAAAAAAAAAAGTGATGAAGAAACAGTATCATAGCTTGGAGTGACTGCATTGCAAGTATGTGGTTAGGAATTGATTCCCCGGCTTTAGCATTTGCTCACTGCACTATACTGTCAGCTCTGCTGTTCAAGCTTTATAGCCCTGCTTCTTCGGTTCCCAGTGTTGCAAGTAATTTCTTTTTTGGGTCACTCCCGGAGATGCTCAGGGGTTACTCCTGACTCTGCACTCGAAATTACTCCTGGTGGTGCCTCAGGGGGACCATACAGGATGCCAGGTATTGAACCTGGGTTGACTACATGCAAGGCAAATTCCCTACTCGCTGTACTATTGCTCCAGCCCCGATTTCTAACACAATTGCAGCCAGGTATGTGTGAACACCAATAAAAGGGGTATGATACCCCAAGGACATAAACAAGGACTTGGAGGATTGGCCCATGATTGGAAGCCTGCCTCAAGTGCTAGGGGAGAAGGCAGTTGGGATACGGAGCTACCACTATGACAATGATAGTTGGAAATGATCACTCTAGATATTGAATTATGTGCTGAAAGCAGGAGGAGGAACAAACATGATAAGCTCTCAGTACCTGTAATGCAAATCATAAGCCAAAAGGAAGGGGGGTAGAGAGAGAGAGACAGAGACAGAGACAGAGACAGAGAGAGAAGATAAGCGTCTGCCATAGAGGCAGGGCTGGGGGATGATAGTGAGGGGTGACAGGAAGGAAACTGGGGATATTGTCAGTGAGAAATACACACTGGTGGAGGGATGGGTGTTGAAATATTGTATGATTGAAACTCAACCAATGAACAGTTTTGAAACTATCTCATGGTGATTCAATGAAAACAGTAAAATGAAATTAAAAAATAAAAGGGGTATGACCTTCAGATGAGTGTCACAGGTAAAAGATCTGTGAGTATCATGACTGGGAAGTGATCATGTGAGCTCCACATGTGACCCTGGCGAGCTCTGTAACCAAACATGTAATATCTCAGTCAAGAGTTCTGTCGGTGTGAATGAACTTGGGTTATGCGGGATGCATGTCTCTGCTCCAGTCATTTAAACATGCTGTGTTAAGTCACAGCAAACAGTTCTGGACTGGAGAGACAGTAGAGCAGTTAGGGTGTACTTGTATGTTGTCAACTCTGGTTCAATCCCTGGAATCCCAGATGGTCCCTTGAGCATAGCCAGGAATGATTCCTGGTTGCAGAGTTTGGAGTAGTCTCTGAGCATCTCTGCATGTAGCACAAACCCCCAAAAAAAAAAAAAAAAGAGAAAAGAAATGTTCCTAGCCATGACTCTGCTTTAATTTGCCAAATGCCATGTGGATTTCTATTTGGGGGCTTTAGAATGTTTCCACTTTTGGTCTTTTAATGGGATAATTTATGATCAGACATGTAAACCAATTTTGTTCTCGAATATCTCTCCCTTTTGGGCCTTCTAATCACTTATACCTGCTTCTTTAGGCTTACTTTTCTAGAGTGATTTGTGCACATTGTTGAATTACTTTTTTTCCTTTTTTTATATTAAAGACAAAAAGTTACATAATGAATGTTCACAAGAGTGCCAATGAGCTTAAAATCTTGTCTATTTAAACAGTACTTGCTAGTTAATCTGAAATACAGAACATCTTATATGCTGAATCCTTTGTTTCCTCTATTCAAAACAAAATGTTTCTAGTTTCAGACCAATTACTTTTGGTTTGATAAACTCTAGGGAATTATCTCTCCCATCCCCATTATATGAAGGATGAAGTAGCATCTTCTCACTCCTGGCACCTGTTGACTTTTTTTTTTTTTTTTTTTGGGTCATACCCAACCTGGTTATACCCCCAGGTTGTGTCATAGACACAACCTGGGGAGACTGGGGGACATTGGTGATGTGAAACATATACTGGTGAAGGGAGGAGTGCTGGAGCACTGTATGACTGAAACCTAATCATGAAAATTTTGTAACTGTGTATCTGATGGTGATTAAATAAAAAGAGCACGGATATGTAGGAATCTAAATCCAGCCAGGTATGACGCATTCAAGTAACACTAGTTTCATAGATATAAATGTAGAGTAAAATAGTTCGGTCCATCTAGAAGCAAGATTATTTAGCACAAAAGGGATGCATTGGTTAAGAACCAGAAAGTGGGACTATTTGGGGGGTGTTTGGGTCACACCTGGCAGTGCTTGGAGTTTGCTCTTGTCTCTGTGCATAGGGATCAAACTCCTGCCTGTGCTTTGGGGACCATTTGTGGTGCTGGGGATCCAGCTGGGGTCAGCTGCATGCAGAGAAAACAGCTGAAGTTCTGTACTGTCTATCTGGCCAACAAAATTAGAGTATTTTAATTATTTATATGCAAAATTATATTAGGGAAATTTCCAATGTATCTTACGTAGACTAATATAAAGAACGCCCCATACAGACATGACATTTTTCGTCAACATATGGTTACTTTAAGCCTCTCTTTCTCTCTATTCCTTTGTCCTCTAATTCTTTCAAAGCAAATTCAGGCTAAATATCACTTCATGTCCAAATATTGGTAGTACTTTTTAGGGTGTGAGTATGATTAACTAGTAGTTCAAGCGGAATATGAAGAGAAATGAAGAGGTAGACCAGAGAGAGGGATAGGAACACAGAGATGTCAATGGGTTAACCGTGCAAGTTACGTTTCCATGACAACCATTGAGCAAATAAGATGGGAAATAGAGAGTAATTAGGAGGGAATGTGCTGTTTAATGCTTTTGGAGGTTTTCATTTCTTATGAAAACAAACAGTGAGAGAGACTCAATCAACTGTACAGGTCTCTGCTTACAACTTTTCCTACTTACCTAGTTTTAATTGGAATAAAAATTAGTACAGAACTTTTCAAAAAATTGAAATTAGTACTCACAGGTCCTAAATCATTGAGACAATGAAGAAAGAAATAAAGCAAAGTGTTAATGTTCCATTTATCTCCAGATGCCACTATACAGAAGTTCTCTGTTAATATTGGTACATTCTACAAGAAAACTTTATATGCACACACATATATACACGAGATGCATATGCACTATTTCATTAAAAATACAAATATAATCACAAAGTATTGCCTTGCTTTTGTACTTCACAGATTAAAAAGTTTTTATTTTAAGACCCATGCATCTGTCTCACTTTTAAAAAATGTATACATAATATTTTAGTTTGGATATACATGTCCCCTTGGTAAAGAATAATGCTACAATGTCAATTTTCCTGAACAAAAGTTTGCACATGTGTAAACATGACGCCTATATCTGAAATAAATTTCTTGTGTTTTTTTTTAAGGTTGATTAGTATTTATGTAGTGTTAATTTGGATAAATATTTCCATTTTATTGAGGCTATGTCTTTTGAGGATGGAAATAAAATGTATTTTTAGCTGCTCCTCTGAAAGCTTTAGAAATAATCAGAATCTGTTTAAAAGGCATGTGTACAGGGGAGGAAAGGAGTTGCTAGGAGCTTGCAAAATCTTCCCTCTATTTTGGTGGCTCTAACAGCACAGTCTATGCCTCAGAATCGCTTTAAGAACTCAAGTACCAACCCCAGAAATTGTATCTTCACTCATTGAGGGCAGCACTGTGGTATTTAGAAAACCCTCCCTTAGAGATTCTAATGGTAACAGTGTTTAGAGTCCCTTGCTAGAGGTAAAGCCAGGGAAGATGGAAAATGAAGACTCTGGTAAAGTGTATGTCAGATTGTGTCCATGAAGCAAAAAGAGAGAAATGAAAAACAATTGCATATACAAAACATGTAACAAGTGTAAGGATCAGATCAAATCTAACTAAAAGGGAGATAAAAGGATGGGCTGGAGAGATAGCACAGTGGGTAGGGGCGTTTGCCTTGCCGCGCGGCCGACCTGGGTTCGATTCCCTGGCATCCCATATGGTCCCCTGAGCGCCGCCAGGAGTAAATCCTGAGTGTAGAGCCAGGAGTAACCCAAAAAGAAAAAAAAGGAGATAAAAGGAGAAGGAAGGAGAGAGATATCCCGGTAAGGAAAATAGGCATAGATGGTTGCTCTGTGTCCTATCATTCTTGGTAGTCATTGTTCACAGATTCTACTTTTTCAGGTAAATATGAACTTGGTGCTGAATCTTCTTCCAGGCTCTTCTCAGCCCAGGATTGGTCAAGATCAGAAGCACAGAGTGGCCAGGAGGGTAGGCTGC
>JAJIBD010003142.1:0-157194 GCA_021461705.1 Cryptotis parvus | reverse complement strand
TTGGAGATGACTGCTGGACTAGAGCCGTTACCGACTGGATCCCACGGGACAAGATGGTCAGATTTCTTCATCAAGACCCTGGAACGAACGGTTTGAGGCTCTTCCGTATTCCTGAAGCAAGCAGATGCCATTGGGCTACACTGGCACATGATAGGGTCAAATGGAAATGTTACTGGTGCCCGCTCGAGCAAATCGATGAATAATGGGATATCAAGTGATATGTTGGGTGAAAAGATAAGTGCTGGGCCCAGCGGAAGGGCGTTTGCCTTGCGGGCCGGCCCATGCTGGCCTGGGTTCGATCCCCGGCATCCCATATGGTCCCCTGAGCACCGCCAGGGTAATCCCTGAGTGCAGAGCCAGGAGTAACCCCTGAGCATTGCTGGGTGTGACCCAAAAAAGCAAAAAAAAAAAAAAAAAAAGATAAGTGCTGGAAAGAAAAAATTAAGTAGTGGGGCCTGAGCAATAGCACAGTGTGTAGGGTGTTTGCTTGTATGTGGCACACGTGGTTTCAATCCCTGGCATCCCATATTGTCCCCTGAGCACTGCCAGGAGTAATTCCTGAGTGCAGAGACAGGAATAATCCCTGAGCATTGCTGGGTGTGGACCCCAAAAAAATGAAAAAAAAAGAAAAGAAAATTAAGTAGCTTGAAGATCAACTGAAGAAAGGACACATGTGTGTCTAAAAAGGTGTCAGGCTGGGGCCAGAGTGATAGTCCAGCAGGTAGGGCATTTGCCTTGCACGTGGCTGCCCCATGCTGGCCCAGGTTTGATCCCTGGCATCCCATATGGTCCCCTGAGCACTGCCAGGAGTAATTCTTGAGTGCAGAGCCAGGAGAAACTTTTGAGCATTGCTGGGTGTGACCCCCTGAAAAAAAAATAAAAAGGTGTCAGGCGGTGGCCATGATGGAGCTCCCAGGGGTAGAAGATGGCACCATGCTGATTCGACGATCTATGAATCCTACCGGGGAAATGCTTCCTAAAAAGCAAACTTGCTGAAGGGGGAAAAAAAACCCAGACATAAGTTCAGAGAAATCTGTCTCCCCTGTCAAAGAACAAGAGGATGAAACCCCACCTGCCACATCAAGTGAGGCAGAGCAGTCAGGGAGAACCTGAAAATGAAGAGAAGGAAGAAAACAAGTCTTCTGAAGATATCAAAAAGGATGAGAAAGATCAAGTTAAAGAAAAGAGAGGAAAGTGAAAAAAAAAAATATCTTCCTGGGCTGCTCTTTCTCCCAGTCAACTTCCAGATCCCAGAAACAAACCACAATGGTTTCCTCTCCACGTCCCAAATGGATGCAATCCTGACTGAGGCCATTAAGGCATGCTTCCAGAAAAGTGGTGCATCGGTGGTTGCTATTCGGAAATATATTATCCATAACTACCCTTCTCTGGAACTGGAAAGAAGGGACTACCTCCTTAAAAGGCACTGAAAAGAGAATTAAATAGAGGTGTCATCAAACAGGTAAAAGGAAAAAATTTCTTCTGAGAGTTTTGTTGTAGTTCAGACATCAAGAAAAATATCTCAGAAGTCCAGAAACAAAAAAGAACAGCTCTACAGTACAGCCAGAACCACAAGTAAAATTAGAGTGCATCCTTCCACTGGCCTTTTGCTCACCTAAAGAAGGTTCCTACAGTCTCATCAGGTAATAGGTATCTCAATATTATCCTAAACTTAGAGTGGACATCAGGCCTCAGCTGCTGAAGAATGTGTTGCAGAGAGCAGTAGAGAGAGGCCAGTTAGAACAAATAACTGGCCAAGGTGCTTCTGGGACATTCCAGCTGAAGAAGTCAGGGGAGAAACCCCTGCTTGGTGGCAACCTGATAGAATATGCAATCTTGTCTGCCACTGCTGCCATGAATGAAGAAGGAGAAGGAAGAGAGAAAGAGAGAGAGAGAGGGAAAGAGAGGGAGAGAGAGATGGATGGATGGATGGATGGATAGATAGATAGATAGATAGATAGATAGATAGATAGATAGATAGATAGATAGATAGATAGAGTAGATAGATAGATAGATAGATAGATAGATAGATAGATAGATAGATAGATAGATAGATAGATAGATAGATATAGAGAGGAAAAAGGGAAAAGTGCCTGCTATAGAGGCAGGTTGGGGGAGGTGGGATGGAATGTGGGGACATTGGTGGTGGGAATGGGGCACTGGTGGAGGGATGGGTGCTGGAACACTGTGTGACCAAAACCCCCAAACATGAACAACTTTATAATTGTATATCTCACGGTGGTATAATAAAATATTAATTGAAAATTTTTAAAAAAGGTCATTGTTTTGGTGGGTGCATAGAGGTATGGAAGCCTCTGAAAGTAAAGATGCACAAGTGAATGAGAGCATCGTGAATGTCAAGCAGTAAAGTTTTGAAGGGCAGGAACGCTCGAAAAGCACTATATAAATGGGGGCATTACTATATTTCACCACATAATCATCACACTCTATTTTCCAGTAAGACCAGCATCACTTTATTTATTTATTTTCTTTGTTTAAACACCATGATTTACAGAGTTGTTCAATATGCAGTTGTTTAGGCATTTAATGTTATACCAGTCTCACTACCACAGTGAACTTCTCTCCACCACTGCCTCCATTTACCTAATCAAACCCAAACATGTCCCCAGCAGGCACAAAACATTTTGTTTTATATCGCTTGTTATAACTAAAAGGCTAGTGAAATTATAAAAACATTGTTCAATAAATAGGAAAATTAGTGAAAAGAGAGAAACCTATTGGTGGCTCATGAAAAAAAGGAAGTGTGAAAAAGGAAGTGAAATCCACCATAAAAAAAGATCCTTCAAAGAAAAACTAAATTTTATAGAACAGGATATCACAAAAAACTTGAAAATTTTATTTTCTTGTCAATGTGCATTTGTTGTGGTTTTGATGCTCTTAAAAACTACATTTTTTCCTCACCCATGAACATTGTGGGGACAGAATATAAATAAACCATTTTAGGCATTTTTAAAAGCTTTAGATGCTCTTCTTGGTACCTGCTTTTTTCTTGTTCAGTTAAATTTCTGCAACAATTCTGGGCTTTCCTGAACTGTATAATCTATACTTGCCTTCTTCCCCCTCCACTCCAACCCTTTTAGTCTCCACCATCCCCCCACTTCAAGTTATATCTAAACAGTTGCAGAGGTTTTTATATTTGTAGAAGCATCAAGCCTAAGATGCTGCTCAGGTCAGGTGATGTAAGTAGAAGGGATGTAGCACTGACCAAATTGTTACGCCTCCTGCTTGGAGTTTTGAATTATAGCTATAATGGTTCAACTTATTTATAAAAACACTCCATTAGTCCTTTCGCTCCAACTGTAAACGGAGACACATTAGCTTTGGTAATAAGCCAAAAAAAAAGATACATAAGATTCGAAAGTTGCACCCCTCTTGGGCCACTTTTCACATTGCTGTTTCCAGGCATTTTTCACTGACCCCGGGCATTGCATTCCCTCTACAGCAAGCAAGGTAGTGTAGAGAAGCAATAAAGGAAGACCTCAAGGAGAGAAGAACAGCAGAAACCTGGGAAAGCATTCACAATGCCTGCCTGTCCTTCACCGACTTCAAGACCAAGATGACTACCCTCCGATGTCCTGATGGGTCTATTACATCTACCAGAATGGCAATGGAGATTATCCATGAATTCTACTTGGATCTCTTTGATAGCCACGTCCACCTGCCCACATACCAAATTCAGCAGGATGGATATGTTGTCCCAATGTTCTCCCTTCTGAAATCCAACATGCCATTTCATCGGTAAAGAAGGGAACAGCACTAGACCCAGACAAAGTCAGACCCAAACAGCTGAAGAATCTGCCATCAGTACTCATCAATACACTGGCTCAGCTCTTCACATGCTACCTGTCTGAATGTAAGGTTCCCTCCAATGGAAAACCAGCAGAACAGTTCTACTGTTCAAGAAGAGCCATCCACGACATTGGCAACTATTCAATAGTTGCCATCCACGACATTGGCAACATTGCCAACCGTTCAATAGTTGCCATCCACGACATTGGCAACTATTCAATAGTTGCCATCCACGGACATTGGCAACATTGCCAACTGTTCAATAGTTGCCATCCATGACATTGGCAACTATTGTCTGATCTGCCTGTTGTCTATCATCTACAGCTCAAGTCTGAACAGGATTGGCAGAACATTAGATGAAGAACAATCATATGAGCAATCTGAGTTTTGAAAAGGATTCAGCATAATTGACTATATCCACATGGTTACCAAGCTCATTGAGGTTTGTAGGGAGTTCAAGATGCCTCTCTGTCTAACGTTCATTGATTCAAATAAAGCCTTTGATTCTGTTGAGTCTAAAGCAGTCATCGAAGCTCTAGCCAAACAGGACATTCAAACTCAATACATCAAGATCTTTCGTGAGCTATATTACGGATTCACCACAAGGATCTCACCACTATACAAGGAAGTGATCATTGATGTCAAAAGAGGGGTTCGACAGGGTGATACCATTTCACCGAAGCTCTTCAGTGCCACCCTCAAGAACGTCATATGACAATTAGAATGGGAATGAATGGGAGTGAAGATAGATGGTCAGCAACTATACTACCTCCACTTCACTGATGACATAGTTCTAATAACACCAAACATTAGCCAATCCATATAAATGCTGGCTGACTTCAACAGTAAATGTGGATACAGCTGAAACTAAAAAAAAACAGTGTTCATAAAAAATGAACTAGTTCTAGATGCTCCATTTACTTTCACTGGAACAAACATCTCTGAATGCAGCAGTTATGTGTACCTAGGTTGAGAACTCAACATGATGAACGACCTAGCAACTGAGCTGCGCAGGAGAAGAGAGTGGTATGGAATGCCTTCAAGAGCATCAAAGAAATAGCTAAAAGGACAAAGAACCTCCGGATCTTTCTCCCTGCATTAACATATGCATCAGAGACCTGGGCCCTACCAAAGCAGGATGAGAATGCTATTTGGGTCTCCCAAAGAGGAATCGAAAAGAGCTGTGCTTGGAATAACACGCCTTACTCAAGCGAGAGAAGGAATCCGGAGTTCTGACCTCCTTTGATGATTGAGAATCAGGGATCCTGTCTCATTTGCCAAGGTGTCGAAAATCAGATGGGCTGGACATGTAATGCAACTTGGAGATGACCACTTAACTAGAGCTGTTACAGACTGGATCCCAAAGGATGTCAAAATATCACATGCCTGCCCACCTACAAGATGGTCAGACTTCTTCCCTTGAAACCCTAAATGAACGGTTTGAGACTCTTCATATTCCCTGGAGCAAGCAGATGCCTTTGGCTACACTGGCATGTGACAGGGACAAATGGAAACTTTACTGGTGGCTGCTAGAGCAAATCAAGGAATAAAGGGATGTCAAGTGATCAATAAGTAATATACTTAATTAGTGCCTGCTAAGGAAGCAGGCATGGAGATGGGGAGAGTGCTGGGAAACGAGGGTCTTTGATGGTGAAAAGGGCATATTGGTGGTGGAACTGGTGTTGGAATATTGGGTACTTGAAACAACTGTACTGTGAACAACTTTGTAAATCACAGTGTTTAAATAAAGTTTTAAAAAAGGGCGAAGAAAACAAGAGTCAAAAAGGACTCAACAGAGTCAATGAAAGGCAGGTTCCCCTGAGCCCATGGCCCTGTAGGTCAAGGAGTGATGTTAGTCCTGAGAAAAGGCCAGCACCTGAGAACAATCACAGCAGAAGCCAGACTGCACTGGTTTATAAAGTTTTTTAAAGAAACAGAAATATCTTCTGTCTGAAGAAGGTAATTTAAACATTTTCACTTCCCTCCACTCTAAAATGTCACTGGCAACTAGAAAGGATCTTTATCTTCTGCATAAACAAAGAAAACAGAAAGAGATTGCCACAACAAAATCTTGGAAGCCGAAAGAGGGATGAGAGTTGATGAGACCCATTAACCCTCAGTAGACCTTGAGAAAACTGGATCAACCTGTCTCTTCCCAGCCCTTAATCTGGTTACATTCCAGGATAGAAAATCCAGCAGCAACAGAGGTCAAGTAAGGGATATTTTCAAAGAAGACCAGTCCCAAAGTCTACTCCCCTTGGCAATGGCCCTAGCAACAGACTTTAATTTAGGTTGAAGCCCCATATAGGGAGTAGCTTGGGAATAAATCTATAAAAGCCATCCTGACCAAAGGACAGTGCGTATATGCTGCCCTGAGCCCATGTGTTGCTTGAGGCCTGTGGCCAAACACATGGTGCCCACATCTCCTCTCTTGAGATGTGTACTCACTCTCTCACTTTCCCCTCCTCCGTCCCCTTCCAAAACCTCCATAATAAAATCTGTTTAACTTCACTGCCCATCTACTCCTGAAAATTCTTTTTGCTGAGAGGAAGATAAGAACTCTGAGCAAACCCTGGGTAAGGCCTAGGACTGACTTTCCTTTCCTACAAAAGAGTAATTCCTCACCTCCAGCCCGTCTGTGACTCCTCAAGAAATCTCGGTTGTAGGGATCACTCCTGTGCCTAGAGATGGAGCAAACATCAGGTGTGACTTGAGGGTCACCTCATGGGGCTGGTGGGGCTCAGGCCCATGCTGTGCTGGGCTTCATTGTGGACTCTATCAGTCCTTAGCCTGCCCAGCGGGCCTGGGCAGCAGAGGTGGCTGGAGAGAAAGTGACCATCGCTCTCTTCTTTCTGCCTCACATAAGCCAGCTGTGGGGCCCACCTACATCAATAGTACAGTGGATAGGGCTCTTGCCTTGCAGATGGCCATCCTGGGTTTAATCCTCAGCAACCCATATGGTCCACTGAGCACCACCAGGAGTGACCCCTGAGCATCAGCAGGAGTGGCCCAAAAAAAAAAAAAAAAAAGTGAAGATGAAGAATAAAAGAAGATGATCCAGGCAAGAGATTCCAAAAAACAAACAAGTTCCTCTCCCTGACAAAGACCAGGTAGAAATTAGGGACAGACCAGAGAGAACCACAGAGGCTGATAAATATGCTGCATTTTCTTGCTTTTCTCATTTGCCTTAAGAGTGGGAAGATAAATTAGTGAGTACCTGGGAAGTCAAGTATGCGGTTGTAAGAAGAAATGCATGCATATTTGGTTATTCAGATGACTGAAGTCTCTTTCTCACTTACCCTTTGTTTTTATCCAAAGTTTCTGGTTCACAGCTCCTCAAACCTTGGAATTTCAAGTGTTGAAAGTAATAAAGTAAACTTCAGTTATGTTAATGAGGAGACTTTGCCTCACCTAGGGATGAGGTCTATAGAGAATCAAACAGGATTAGAAGGCCTCAGGGAAGGGAGCAAGAGGGATGACTAGGAAGTTGAGTTCAGTTGTCAATGACTGAGCCGTTAGTCACCTTGAACAAAGCAATGGAAGCCTCCATAAACCCCCCAAGGAAGAGAATCAGATTGCTGCTGAAAGGAAGGAGCAGGACACTGTCGGAGTTTACCACAGGCCTCTGAAGCGCAGAGCCTTCACCCCTGAGATCTGAGGCTTCCAATACCCTGGCAGAGAGTGTCAGATTTAGGCTGAACTGACTCCAATTCTTGAACACTCCACTGGTGTCTGAGAATTGTTTTTTGTTGTAGGAAAGCCTCCAAACTCTCACAATCCCTGAGAATAAAGAAAAAGAATATTTACATTTAAAGAAAACAAAAAGATTGGTGTACATACAGACGTAGATATAGATAATATTAGTACATACTTGTTTCGTGTGAGTAAAATTTGCATGGCCATATAGATAAACATCCAACAAACATACATAAACATCCATAAACAACCAATGTAATCTATATTTGGAAGAAAAGGAACTGTGAATTCGAGATAGGGTGTTTTAGTGTGTTTATGTCTAAATTTAAAACAATTATTTATTTGTTTGTTTGCTTACTTATTTTGACCAAGGGCCTCCCAAGCAGTGTTCAGGTGCCTAAGGACCACTCCCGGCCATATTTTGTCAACCAGGCTGATGGTTGAGTGACTCTAGGAGCACACCAGAACCACACCAGTTTAGGATGAGACATGAAAATATAAGTCAGGTACTTGCACAGGCAAAACATATACCCCCTGATCCCCGAGTCATCTCTCAGGCCCCTTAAAGGATGACTTTAATAACTTGATCACTTCATCACTTGACATCCTGTTATTCATCGATTTGCTAGAGCGGGCACCAGTAATATTTCCATTTGACCCTATCACGTGCCAGTATAACCCAATGGCATCTGCTTGCTCCAGGAATACAGAGTCTCAAACCATTGGTTCAGGATCTTGATGAAGAAGTCTCACCATCTTGTAGGTGGGCGGCCACTTGATCTTTTTGTCGTCCCGTGAGATCCAGTTGGTAACAGCTCTAGTCCAGTGGTCATCTCCAAATCACATTACATGTTCAGCCCATCTGATTTTTGATGCCTTGGCAAACGAGACAAGGTCCCTGACTCTGGATCATCGATGGAGGTCAGAACTCCGGATTCCTTCTCTCACTGGAGTGAGGCATGATATTCCAAGCATAGCTCTTTCGATTCCTATTTGGGAGACCTAAATAGCCTTCTCATCCTGCTTTTGTAGAGCACAGGTCTCTGAGATTTATGTTAATACAGTGAGAACAGTGGAGTCGAAGAGATGTGCCCAAAGCTGGAGGTTCTTTGTCCTTTTTAGCTATTTAGCTATTTCTTCGATGCTCTTGAAAGCATTCCATGCCACTCTCTTCCTCCTGCGCAGCTCAGGTTTTAGATCATTCATCATGTTGAGTTCTCGGCCTAGGTACACATATGAGAAGTTTTTTTGTTTTGGTGACTCTGTGGCTCAAACCCAAGGCCTCACATAGGCAAGGCAAGTGCTCTACCATAAAGTTATATTCCCAACCCATTTTATTTCATTATTTTTTACTGCTTTTTGAGTCACACTCAGCAAAGCTCAGGGGTTCCTCCTGGCTCTGAAATTAAGAATTACTCCTGCTGGTGCTAGGAGGACCATATGGGATGCAGGGATTGAACCCAGGTCAGCAGCATGCAAGGCAAATGCCCTACCTACTGTGCTATGGCTCCAGGCACTCGTTATTTATTTTTAATGAGTTAATATTTTTAAGACACTGTGATCTATCTATCTATCTATCTATCTATCTATCTATCTATCTATCTATCTATCTATCTATCTATCTATCTATCTATCTATCTATCTATCTATCTATCTATCTATCTATCTATCTATCTATCTATCTATCTATCTATCTACCTATTCATTTATTTGCTTTTTGGGGTCACACCTGGCAATGCTCAGGGGTTTCTCCTGGCTATGCACTCAGGAACCATTCCTGGTGGTGCTCGGGAACATATGGGATGCCGGGGATTGAACCCCGGCTGGCATGGGCCAGCGACATGCAAGGCAAATGCCCTACCCGCAGGACTATCGCTCCGGCCCCAAGACACTGTGATTTATAAAGTTGTTTGCAATAGAGTTTTGTTTCAGATATATAATGTGCCAGGACCAATTCTACCACCATTGTGATTCCAGGCATCCCTTATGAGCCTCCAAGCACCAACACGGGTAATTCCTGAGTACAGAGAATTGTCAAGTGTGACCCCAAAAACAAAAAATAAACTAAAAAACAATGGATTAATACTTCAAAATTTATAGGAAAGATGATTTGTAACCTTTAACTGTATCCTACTAAAATATATGTATTTTTTTTCTTTTTGGGTCACACCTCACGATGTTCAGGGGTTACTCCTGGCTCTTCGCTCAGGAATTACTCCTGGCGGTGCTCAGGGGACCATATGGGATGCCGGGGATCAAACCCGCGTTGACTGCATGCAAGGCAAACACCCTACCCGCTGGGCTCCGGCCCCTGAATTAATATTTTTAACATGGCATGTCACCTATAGATATTGCCTAAAATTGTTTATCAAGAAATGGAGGTCTGCATCTTGGGACTTTGGGATTTGCAGGTGGCTTTTGAAAGAAGCTTTTCAAAGCACTGGTGGGTGGTTTGAGGGGAAGAGAGACTCACTGAGATTCTTTCTTAAAGGTTTTGCACTGTTTGAGTTTTTAGCCATGCATGGATGGCTAAAATGAAATGAAAAACAATTTCATTCAAAATAGTTTTTCTTTGAATGTTAAAGGGGAGTCTGGGGGCCTGAGAGACAGCACAGCGGGTAGGGTGTTTGCCTTGTACACTGCTGCCCCAGGTTGGATTCCCAGTATTCTATATAGTCCCCCAAGCACCACCAGGAGTAGTTCCTGACTGCAGAGTCAGGAGTAACCCCTAAACATTGCCGGTGTGACCCATTCAGAAAAAAAAGGAGAATCTGAATGGGCATACAATAAGCCAGATGTTAAAAGGAATGTGGAGCATTTATTCAGTACTCAAAGGGACGCATGTGAAGTTCTGTAATCCTCACATATCATTTTAGAACATTTAGGGATCAAAAAACCAAGGATCAAGGAAATGAAATAAAATTGCCTGAAAATCACTCAGCCATGATTACTTAATCCTTAGTAACATGCACACAAAACTCATCTATCAGGGGCCAAAGTTCTATCATGCTCTATTAGCTTTGAATGTTGGCCAACCAAGGAAGAGGGAGATGCTGGAACTGAGTAGAGGGACAGACAGTGATTCTATGCGTATAAAAAAATACAAAAATCTTACATTGAAGTTAATCATCAGAAATCAGGAGTTCAAAGTAGGGGAGAAGAAACCACAGACTTGAGTCTTAAGATTCGGTGGTGAACACAATGGAATACTATGCAGCTGTTAGGAAAAACGAAGTAATGAAATTTGCCTATAAATGGATGGATATGGAGAGGATCATGCTGAGTGAAATTAGCGAGAAGGAAAAGGACAGATATAGAATGACTGAATTTATTTGTGGGATATTAAAATATATTAATATATAAATAGATATTAATATATAATCAATATTATATATCAATTATATAATTTTACAATTAATATACAATTAATTATATAATATTTATATGTATTAATATTAGAATATTTATATATATAGTCGGATACCAATATCCAAGGCCAGGCAAAACAAGAATCAGGAGGTCTTGTCAATGGGTGGAATCAACCACCAGAGTGTGAGAGTCAGAGGTTTGGTAAAAAGAGAAGGGAATAATGTGCTAATAATCGTTGGAAATGATAATACCAGGCTAGAACTGAGTATTGAATGTAGGCAAAGGAATATATGTGATAACTCTAAATGTAAGGTATTGCAAGCCACTATATGTGTGAAAATGTGCACTGGTGGAGGGATGGGTTTGGAACACTGTATGACTGAAATCCAGTCATGAACATCTTTGTAATTGTATATTTCATGGCGGTATAAAATAAAAAAATTTAATTTAGTGAGAAATTTTAGTCTTAGTATATCCCATATAAATAATAAAAGTATTTTTTAAAAAGAGATTCAGAGGAAAGTTGCCTCAGCGAATTGCCTAGGGAAGGAGAAAAACTCTTTACAGAAGGTAGGATGAAAAAGTAACTATCAAACTGTAACTTCAAGGCAAGGGAAATTAGAGCATGATTCTGTTTTCTCCAGGAAGTAGAAAGCCAGTTATTAAAATCACTTGATCATTTGACATCCCGTTGTTCATCGATTTCCTCCAGGGGTCTCCAGTAACATTTCCACTTGACCCTATCATGTGCTAGTGTAGCCCAATGGCATCTGGTTGCTTCAGGAATACGAAGAGCCTCAAAAAGTTCATTCAGGGTCTTGGCGACGAAGTCTGACCATCTTATAGGTGGGTGGCCACGTGATCTTTTGACATCCCGTGGGATCCAGTCGGTAATTGCTCTAGTCCAGCGGTTGTCTCCAAATTGCATTACATGTCCAGCCCCTCTGATTTTCGATGCCTTGGCAAACGAGACAGGGTCTCTGATTCTGGAACAGTGATGGAGGTTGGAGCTCCGATTCCTTCTTTCACTTGAATGAGGTGTGATATTCCAAGCATAGCTCTTTTGATTCCTCTTTGGGAGACCCTAATAGCATTCGCATCCTGCTGTTGTAGGGCCCAGATCTCTGAGGCATATGTTAATGCAGGGAGAACAGTGGAGTTGAAGAGATGTGCCAGGAGCTGGAGGTTCTTTGTCTTTTTTTGCTATTTCTTCGATGCTTTTGAAGGCATTCCATGCTGCTCTCTTCCTCCCACACAACTCAGGTTTTAGGTCGTTCATCATGTTGACTTCTCAACCTAGATACACATAACTGCTGCATTCAGAGATGTTGGTTCCATTGCGAGTGAATGGGGTCTCTGGAACTAGTTCATTTTTCACGAACATAATTTTGTTGAGATTCAGCTGTAGACCTATCTTTCCACATTTTCTATCAAAGTCAGCCAGCATTTGTGCCACCACGGTAACCAAGCTCATTGAAGTTTGTAGGGAGTTCAAGATGCTACTCTGTCTCACGTTCATTGATTTAAAGAAAACCTTTGATTCTGTGGAGACTGAAGCGGTCATTGAAGCCCTAGCCAAACAGGGCGTTCAAACCCAATACATCAAGATCCTTTGTGAGTTGTGTTACAGATTCACCACCAGGATCTCACCATTCTACAAAGAAGTGATCATTGATGTCAAAAGAGGAGTTCTGCAGGGTGATACCATTTCACCAAAAACTCTTTAGCTCCACCCTTGAGAACATCATGTGACAATTAGAATGGGAAGGAATGGGAGTGAAGATAGATAGTCGGCAACTACACCACCTCCGCTTCGCTGATGACATCGTTCTAATAACACCAAACATTAGCCAAGCTGCACAAATCACTGTATCACTGTATCACTGTCTTCCCGTTGTTCATCGATTTGCTCGAGCGGGCACCAGTAATATCTCCAAATGTCCTGTCGCAAGCAGAGTGCAGCTCAAGGGCATCTGCTTGCTCCAGGGACAAGAAGAGCCTCAAACCATATTTCAGGTCATGGAATTGAGGTCCATAATATTAAAATATATTCTAATATATTCAAACCGACAAAGGAAGTGTTAAATCTTTACAGGGCATTGTGTGCTGGCAGAGGGAGGTGGAAAGTGATGGAAACATGTAGAAAAGAAAGTAGGATTGCCAGATTTAGCAAAGGAAATATAGCTCACCCAGTTAAGTCTTTTTTTTTTCTTTTTTGGGTCATACCCAGTGATGCTCAGGGAGTTACTCCCTGGCTCTTCGCTCAGGAATTACTCCTGGCAGTGCTCGGGACCATATGGGATACCAGGAATTGAACCTGGGTTTGCTGTGTGCAAGGCAAATGCCTTACTTGCTGTGCTATCGCTCTGGCCCCTAAACACACTTATTGTGGTACTTGTACATGTGCTCACTGGGTGGGTGGGTGGGGGTCAAAGGTGTTATTCCTATTACTCTTCCTTTTGTAAGAAACATATCATTAATAAAGTTTTCATCATATCCTAAATGTATCTACTCTTTTAATAAAAGAAATTTAAATTGAATCACCATAAGATAGACCATACAAAGCTGTTCATGATTGGGTTTCAGTAGTACAGTGTTCCAACACCCATCCCTCCACTAATGCACATTTCCCAATACCCATGTTTAAAGCATATGTCCCAAATATTGTATGATATTGTATCTAGCAACTCTGGAAGAGAGATGCATCAGCATGATTTGAAAAGCTGCTTTGAAATCTGAAGTTTGGAAAGAGCCTCAGTGTGAATTGAGCATTAGACTTTACTCAGTTTGGCTTCCAGGCAACAGTAAAAAGGGAAAGGGGCTAGCTAGCAGTTTACAGGTATTTAAACAATAGTATAAGTTTAAACAATAGTTTAAGGGTGCAATTTTGGGGTCTCTCCTGAAGTAATGGGAAGAGACCTGGATGAGAATTGAAAACTTGCAACTGTCGGGAAATTTTTTGGCGCCAATAACTTTGCCTATTTCCTAGCTCCATCACAATGCTCAGCAATACCCCACAGTTGCATTCTAATGATGAATATTGCCACTTGCTTATCTGAGAATATTCCAACTTCTTTAAAACATTGAGTTAGAGACTGGAGAGTTGTGTAGGGGATAAGGCAGCATGCAGCCAACCCCGGTTTAGTTCCCAGTACCACATAGTGTTCCTCGAACACTACCTGGGGGTCACCAATGAGCACAGAGCCAGAAACAGCCAGCCTAGTACTGCTGGGTGTAGTTCCTAAGCCTTCCAATAAATAAATAAACAAATCAATTAAAAACATTTGTTCCAACCAGTGAACTTTGCTTGGGTCTGAGATTCTTAGTGCTCCAAGCAATATTTGATCATACAAGGTAGTAAACATTACAACCAGGGTGCAATGCCCAACAAGGCTTGCAACTGAAAAAACGCCCAAGTCCCATGGCCAGGAAGCAACCCCAGCAATCACGTGCATGAGTACAGCACAATGATACCCACAGCCCTAACTCGTGCCTCAACTAAGAGCGTGGTCCTGGGTGAGCACCACAATGAATGTACAACTAGCCCTGATACATAGCCCAGATAAGTGTAGGAGCACTTCAATCTGATGTACAACACCGGGTAGCACCAAAGCTAAAATAACATGTAAATTGTCATTCTTTAATTAAATTTGTTTGATTAACTAATTAAAAAAAATAACGTGTAGGCATGATGACCAGGTCAGTACACACTCCCTGGCAAGTGCAACAACATCACCAATAACTAAGGAAGGGGAAGCAGAGGCGGAAATTAAAATGACTTTTTTTAATTAAAGAAAAAATTAAGCATCTCAATACTGAATGTTGTTCTCACCAAGTGTGTCCACAAGAAATGGACTGTTGGGTGGGGAGATGGCTCAGGGCTAGAGAGCACACTTCACATGCGGGATTCCTGGGGTTGAATCCCTGGCATTAGGAGGGCAAACCAGGAGGCCTACCCAGTGTATCACAGGGTATGGACCCCCCAAAACAGAGCCAGTCAAACAAAGAAACAAAAGAAGAAATGAATTGACTTCTACTTTGTAATTCTTTGCCATATATGACCTTAGTGGATATGTTGTAAGGTTCTGGGAATAGTGTGGGAAAATCCCACTTAATCTGTGTTATTGTTCATGCTAACCTTATTTATTGATTAATATGATTAGGACTCAATGACCTTGTTTGTTAAATTGAGTCCTTGTAATGTACAATTATTGGGTGATTCTAAGAGTTAAATAGATAAACATATGTAACACTTTAGAATCTGGAGCTCAAATACTTGAGGTACATTCTTGCATTGAATGTGATAAGTAGATTTTAAACACGTTCTTTGATACTAATGAATTAGTGAACCTTGACATCCACTTTAAATGCACCTATTGTCAGGAAATCAGTGGCTTTCCAAAATATATTTATGGATGGAAAGGAGGAATGAAAATGCAGTGCACTGAGGCTTTTTAGAGCAGTGAAGATACTCTTCACAACACCAAAATGATGTGTTCTAGTCTCACCTATTTATTGAAACATTTAAAGTATGCTGATTCAGGATAGAATCCTTAGGTGTCTGGAGAGATAGTGAAGTGGTTAAGGTACTTGCCTTGCATATGGCTGACTGGGCTTTGATCCCTGGCATCCCACATGCTCCCCTGCCCAGCACTGCCAGGAGTGATCCCTGAGCACAGAGCCAGGACTAGCCCCTGTACAGAGCTGATGTGACCTCAAACAAAACAAACAAAAATGAGTGAACTTTCAGAAGAGAGAGATAGCACAGCAGGTAGTGCTATCTCTGATTTCCATCCCTAGCATTCCAAATGGTTCTGAGCCCTGTCAAAAATGAATCCTAGTGTGCCAGAGCAATAGTACAGCAGGGAGGGCTCTTGCCTTGCACGTAGCCGACATGGGTTCAATCCCGGCATCCCATATGGTTCCCTGAGCACCACCAGGAGTAATTCCTGAGGGCAGAGCCAGGAGTAACCCCTGAGCATTGCTGGGTGTGACCTCCCCCAAAAAAAAAGAATCTTGAACAGAGCCAGAAGTAAGCCCTGAGCACTGCTGAGTGTAACCCCCTCCTACAAAAGAAAAGTGGAGCCTCGTGTAGACTATGGGTATGGATTTGGGTGATGAAAATACGGAGTCATCAAGTCACCAATTTGAGCAAAGGTATGGAGGAGAGAGGACACTGACCACGAGGGTGAGGGTATTCATATGTGTGGGGGGGTGAGGGTTGGAATATATGGGAAATGCCTATACTGTCCACTCAATTTTAAATCTAAAACTGCTCTTTAAAATAGTTAAACATTTAATAAAACAGTTCGACCCAAAAACTTACGATAAAAAAGCATTAATTTACTTTTGATGTCTTTTTGTAGACAGAAAGAGATGCTATTTTTAATTTTTATTATAATTTAGGTAACATACTTGCAGTGTATTGAAACAGTAACATAGAGGTAGAAGGGAGACAGCTAGGGTAAGATCAGAAGAGAAAAACCCCAAAGAAGAATTCCTGGTATGGAATGTTGCTAATGGGCCCAGGATATGCAAAGGATATTCTTCAAACATCCCCTCACTGTCTCAGTTCTACTGTCTTGGCGCCTTGAACCCAATGCAAAGTGCTCACCCATCCCCTCACTGAGAAACTATCAAAGGAAAGAGTTTTCACCTTCCCAGTCAGCCTGCCTAAAGACGCCCCATGACCTAGCTTCCTTGCCCTGTCTTCCTTTTTTCTTCCTTCCCTCCTCCTCTCTCCCTCCCTCCTTTCCTCCTCCCTTCCTCTCCTCCCTCCCTTCCTTCCTTCCTTCCTTCCTTCCTTCCTTCCTTCCTTCCTTCTTCCTTCCTCCCTCCTTCCTTCCTCCTTCCTTCCTCCCCTCCTCCCCTCCCTCCTTCCTTCCCTCCTCCCTTCCTCTCCCTCCTTCCTCCCTCCTCTCCTCTCCCTCCCTCCTCTCCCTCCCTCCTTCCTTCCTTCCTTCCTTCCTTCCTTCCTTCCTTCCTTCCTTCCTTCCTTCCTTCCTTCCTTCCTTCCTTCCTTCCTTCCTACTCTTCTCTCCTTCCTTCCTTTTTTCCTATCTGTCTGTCTTTCCATCCTGACTCTGCACCTTTTTTATTTCAACTACGGACAGGAAGAGCCATCAAGGAAGCTATGCTTGCCTTGATGGCTCCTTAGGGCGCTACTGGCCTGTGCTACTGGCCTGCATCTACACGTGCACTACAAGTGCGGTCACTTATGGTTTTAACAGTGACTGCACAAAGTTACCACCAAAGTTGCTCTACAACCTTCACCACTGCCCTTAAATCAAGGAAATGAGGGGCCGAGCGATAGCCCAGCGGGTGGGGCGTTTGCCTTGCATGCGGCCGGCCTGTGCCGGCCCAGGTTCGATCCCTGGCATCCCATATGGTCCCCGAGCACCGCCAGGAGTGATTCCTGAGTGCAGAGCCAGGAGTGGCCCCTGAGCATTGCCGGGTGTGACCAAAAAAAAAAAAGCAAAAAAAAAAATCAAGGAAATGAATGTTTCTAAAGAGAAACTCATTAGCATCTCATCTCATTTTGCAAGCACAGAGAATAAAAAAAAATCAGTGCAAATGTTAAAGCTTTAGGTCTATAGGCCAATTTCCCTTCAGGAAGATACATGTGAATTCGAAACTATTTATTGACTTATGGCATTTGACCTAGAAGACCTGCTGGGCCATCTGAATGATTTAAACTAGGAATTGACATTTTCCTCATCAATAAAATGACCAACAAAGCCTGCTGGCCAGATCAGAAGTGCTAGAGAGAACAGCAGTCCCAAGCCCAGGTTAGTCTGGGGGTGCGCCAATCCCTTACCTCTTTCCCCCTAAAAAAGAACCCAAAGATTAATGGACGGGCTGAAATTTGCCTAGTCCTCACTTAACGCTGCCCTTGGTGATCCCAACCTATCTACTCTTTCAAGGGAAGTCAGCCTCGAAGTCACTCAACTCTAGAGTCAACCTCACGGCTAAGGACGTGCGGGACTCTTGCTCCCTGTATGCGTGGGATGTGAGGATGTAATGAGTGTTTTCGGCACCTGCGAAGTAACCGTCATTTGCTTTTTTTTTTCTTTCTTTCTGTTTCAGACTAGTGAAATCCCAGAAGCCAGGGGTCTGTTGTTTATTCATTCAGTCTTCTTTTGAGTCATTCAAGTACAGGGTGTGTCTGTATATAGAAACTGCAAAATGGAGAAGTTCTGGCGTTCTCACCTTCTCAGCGGCTGTAGTGCGGGCCAGCAGTGCCCTAAGGCGCCATCAAGGCAGGGCTGGCCACCGCCTCCCTGGCAGCCAGCAGTGCCCTAAGGCGCCATCAAGGCTGGGCTGGCCACCGCCTCCTAGCAGCCAGTAGTGCCCTAAGGCGCCATCAAGGGCAGGGCTGGCCACCGCCTCCTGGCAGCCGCATCTTCTGAAGTGGGTCTTAGAGAAAGTAGAGTCTGGGTCAGTGGTGGGCTGTCCTGTGTGTGTGTCTGTGTGTGTGTCTGTGTGTGTGTGTGTGTGGGGGAGGGGAGGTGTGGTGGTCTCCAGTGGCTTCCTTGGTAGGAAGAAAGGTAATCTCTCAGACGGGCTCCAACCTTCCTGGTATAAGGGGTCGACCCTGACACTGCAAATTTCAGAGCAAACCAAAGTTGCGCGAGAGGTTCTCTCGGCGCCCTGCAACTGCCCACCTCCTCAAAGACCTCACCACGGGCCAAAATCTGGGACACACCACCTGACTTTGAGCCCTGCTGAGGAAGGGGAAGCCGGCTGGGGCGCTGGCCCATTTCACTGTGCCGGGAGCAGGCAAAGCCACCCCCCACCTCCCAGCCCCAGAACACCGCTGATCTCACCGCCTCAGAGGGATGCGTGTGCCTGTAGGTGGGAAGGAGTGCAGGAAGAGGGGAATGGGGAAACCGTGGAGGAACCTCAGGACGCTTCCTCCTCCCGGCTTGCTCACCTCCTCCAGACCTTTGGAGACCCCTCCCAGCCTCATCTCACCAGTCTCTGGTTCAGCAGAGAAGCAACCTCTGGGGCAATCGGCCACAGCCTTTGGGCAGGACCCTCCCTCCCACACCCACGCCACCCTGAGCGATGCATGCGGGAGTGGGGTACCCGACCCGCGCGCCTCGAGACTCCGGGCCATTCTCCCGCCCCAAAGGAGAAAAGTTTCCAAGGCTTCCCCACCGCTCCCTAACGAAGCTCGGAGAACCTTCTGCGCAGGCCGTAACGCTGACCGTGATTTATACTCCAGAGGGGGACCAGGCTCCGCCTCCGGCTGGTTTTTTTTTCTTTTTCCGTTCTGGTGTCTGGATGGGGGAGGAGGGCTTGGGGGCTTATTTTATTTATTTATTTTTCAGTTCCTACTCAGTTCTTCGTCGGACAGCAGGAGATCCGGAGGGGCTCCCGGGTCTCTGGTTGGGCCATTAACCCCTCCCCGTCCCGTCCTAACGCAGCCACCCAGCCTGGGCTGGGCGCTGGCGACCTCCCGCTCGGCGCGGGCTGCAGCCACCGGCCTGGTCATTGGAGTGTGCGACCGCAGAGGGAGGGGGACCCACCTGAGCCAAGCTGAGCAGCCGCCCTCGGTGGAGCACAGCAAGATGCCAGGCGCGCTCTGCAGACCCCGCGCGCTGCCAACGCAACTTCGCCCGGCTTGAGCGAGGTAAGGTGCAGTCCGAGGTGCCCGCGCGGGCCGGGGGCGCGGCGCAGCCCCTGTTGGCAAAGAGCTGCCAACGGATTTGTGTTTCAGAAAACAACTCGGAACGAAAGATAAGCAGAAAACTCATTGAGAGCATCCGTCTCTGGGTGCCCCCGAAGACGTGAGATCTTCGGGTGAAGTTCAGTGCCTAGCGCTGATGGGCTGGTTCTTGGGGGGCGCTTGTGATTTGCGAAATTTCGACCAGTTTTGAGTTTCCATTGTAGAGTGGACGCCGTGGGAGCGACGGTTGGTGGGAGATCAGGGGAGGGAAGGCGCTTGTTTCTGGCAGTCCTATAGACAAAGAGTATGGGGAGGCGGGGTGCGAATTTTAAGAGTTGCAAAGCGAAGGGAGAGTGTCGGGGCGCCAGCCGCCGCTGCCCGGGAATAGCTGGCATTGCTCTAGCCTTGGCGGCACCGGCGGGACCACGCGTCTGCGTTTTTGAAACATGCAAACAACTTTCAGGTAGATATTGCTCCCCCGGGGCCCTGTTTCGAACCCCTCACCCCACGCTTTCGAGGGATATGAGAGGGGTAACCTGTTGGGGGGGGGGGGTGGGGGACGGTACGTGAAATAGTCCCTTCAAGCTTAGCCCGGGAGTTTCTGGAGTTTTGCACAGAGGAGGTGGAATGTAGAGACACGCATGTATCTGCAGCGCAACTTCTCTTTTTGTGTGTGTGTGTGTGTGTGTGTGTGTGTGTGTGTGTGTGTGTGTGTTTGGGCAGCTATGCCCACAGTAGCGTTTAAAAATTCCTTTAAACAACCAAAGAACAGACGAAATTCATGGGAATTATGGAAATTAAATGGTTGCAGTTAAGTATCTACTGGTTTGCTGGGGTGGCATGGGGGAGGCGAGGAAGCAAAAAAAAGAAAAGAAAAAAAGAGGCAGTTGCTTCACGCAGGCACGCCGAGGAGCTTTCCCTGTTTACTCCACCATGGAGGCGGGCTTGGCTGCCCACAGCGGGCTTCGCCCTCGGACCCCCTAAGCACACCTGCTCCGAGAGCTATTAATAGAGCTCAGCCAAGGGCTTACGCTGTCAAATTATTTCTTGCATATTTAATTACCTATCAGACAATTAGGGACGAAGCTCTCAGCTCCCTTGGCTAAGGAGAGGGTGCGGAGTAGGGGGTTGCACCCTCCTGTCCACCGCTATGCCTTCCTCGTCTGTAGGAAAGACCCCAATGGGGTGCTGGAAATTCCTGCCCGGAGTCGTTGGGCCCCGGGAAGTGAGGGGGCTGGAGAAGTGAGAGTGAGCTCCGGGTTTCCACTTTCCAGGGGTGTGGGTATGATCCCAGGGAGGATTCGGTTAGTCGACTTGAGATTTTCAGTTTGGTGAAATTCTTGTTTATGCTTCCTTTCCCTTCTTTATACCCTATTCTCGCCCCTCAAGAAACGGGACTTTTAACAGTTGTTTTTAAATCCCTCTTTCAGCGCTTTCCCCAAGTGTCCTTAAATGAAGGACAGCAAATCTGAAGCACTGTTTTGGCTAGAATGAATTGCACTAGTACTCTGCGGCGTGTTTTCTAACTCTCTTCCCTTTGTACTGGTTTAAGGCTGCAGTATCGAGGCGGAAAAGCGACACAATAAGCCTGGATCTGTCCCCTCAACCAGCCCGGCGACTAGTGACGCCTTTCTCGACGGCGCCCTCTAGCGATCGGTCTGCAGAAGCGCCATACACGGGTTCCTGGGGATACTCTGCGCTATGGGGTCCACCAGCATCCCGCTGGTCAAGGCCCTCCGCAGCAGCTCCGTCTCGGACTACGGCAACTATGAAATCATTGTCCGGCATTACAACTACACGGGGAAGCTGAATACCGGCGCAGACAAGGAGAATGGCATCAAGCCGACCTCAGTGGTGTTCATTCTCATCTGTTGCTTCATCATCCTGGAGAACATCTTTGTTTTGCTGACCATTTGGAAAACCAAGAAGTTCCACCGACCCATGTACTACTTCATTGGCAACCTGGCGCTCTCAGACCTGTTGGCAGGAGTGGCCTACATAGCCAATCTGCTCCTGTCTGGGGCCACCACGTACAAGCTCACCCCCGCCCAGTGGTTTCTGCGGGAAGGGAGTATGTTCGTGGCGCTGTCTGCCTCTGTGTTCAGCCTCCTGGCCATCGCCATTGAACGCTATATCACCATGCTGAAGATGAAACTTCACAACGGCAGCAACAGCTTCCGCTCCTTCCTGCTCATCAGCGCCTGCTGGGTCATCTCCCTCATCCTGGGGGCTTGCCCATCATGGGCTGGAACTGCATCGGGCGCTGTCCAGCTGCTCCACCGTGCTGCCTCTCTACCACAAGCACTATATCCTCTTCTGCACCACGGTCTTCACTCTGCTCCTGCTCTCCATCGTCATCCTCTACTGCAGGATTTACTCCTTGGTCAGGACTCGAGCCGCCGCCTGACTTTCCGCAAGAACATTTCCAAGGCCAGCCGCAGCTCGAGAAGTCCCTGGCCCTGCTCAAGACGGTGATCATCGTCCTGAGCGTCTTCATCGCCTGCTGGGCCCCGCTGTTCATCCTGCTCCTGCTAGACGTGGGCTGCAAGGTGAAGACGTGTGACATCCTTTTCCGAGCGGAGTACTTCCTGGTGTTGGCCGTGCTCAACTCGGCCACCAACCCCATCATCTACACGGCCACCAACAAGGAGATGCGCAGGGCCTTCACCCGCATCTTGTCCTGCTGCAAGTGCCCCAGCGGGACTCCACGGGCAAATTCAAGCGTCCCATCATCGCTGGCGTGGAATTCAGCCGCAGTAAGTCGGACAATTCCTCCCACCCGCAGAAGGACGACGGGGACAACCCAGAGACCATCATGTCCTCTGGCAACGTCAACTCATCTTCCTAAAACGGGAAGCTGCTCAGGTCCCCCACCGCCACAGTGCTTGGAGGAACAGAGTTTCAGCAGCTGCCTGAGAGCAGAGGGAGCTGTTGGAACGGCCTGACCAGGCCGTGGGTGTTGGTGGCTTGAGTGAGTTCCGGTGAACAATGCACTGGGAAGGGTGGAGATCGGCCTGTCTTGGAATCTGTTTCCTTCTCCCTGGAGCTTTGATTTTTGCACTGAGCCAAAGGTCTACGCATTGTCAAGCTTCTGAAGGGTTGCTCCTCAGAGACCAGCGTTCTGTCTCTGAGCTCGCGTGAAGGGTCTCTGGGGTTGTTTTCTTTCACAGCGTTTCTGGTCCAAGTGTGTGTAGTTCGCTTGCATAGGTTTGCTGCGCTCTTAGTCCATCTTCCTCTGCCCTTCAGCTATGCCTCAAAGTTCTCTACTCTGTATCTTAACACCCCGAAGTTCAGCAGAGCTGGAGGCCTGCCGTCATGAAGCTTTTCGGTTGTGTTCAGTAGCTGGTTGATCACTCAGTAGGCAGACCATGAGGAGATGCTGGTGGATTGAGGATGTAAAGCAACTTCTTTTGCCGAGGCCAAAGTTTCTCTGACCTGCATGCGTGTTACTGATCTATCTGAATCGCTTTGATTCCTGTCCGGGCCCCACTCCCACTTTCCAATGAAATGAGTAACAGTCCCACTTGTGGTCGAAGAAAGCACAAGATTTGTTGTTAGCTAGCAGCCTTAGTGTCAGGGTGAACATAAACATAACAAAGTAAAACATAGGGGGACAGAAGCAAAAACAAAGTGAAAACTAGCAGGGTATGATTTCTATAAACCAAGAGACTTTCTTAAGGAGTTGTCTGACAAATGCATTGTCTTTGGCACTTTCATTTCAGAGTTTTATGTTTCATTTCTGCCCTTGTTGAACCCATTTCTGTATTTTGTTCTGTTAAAAGAATTTTTAATAATTTTTGAATGTATTTGTTTCAGCAGAGATACTTTTCTGGATTTTTTCTAACCTGTGTTAACATCCATTGAATGTGTATTTTATACACCCTCTCTTGCTCTTTAAAGCATTACTTTAACTGATACGGAACTTCAGAAGTTTTTCAGTACAGCTACTCATGAAATAGTTAATTGAGGATGTGTATAAATGTCACAAAGCATAAAATTATATCTCTGTCTCTTACTTAGGGTTTCCAGTGCAATTAAACTGAGAGGTGAGTTTTTTTAAAAAAATAGTGTTTAATGGGTTCTTTCGTGACTGACTTGGCTCATTTGCACATAGGTCTGCCAACCTTTAAACATTAATAAACTGATTTTTTAAAATATTCCTCTGTGAAGAGCATTTGTTAAAAATAATAATTGGGACTGGAGAGATAATCCGGTGGGTAGGGTGTTTGCCTTGCACATGGTTGACCCTGGTTTGATCCCTAGCATCCCGTATGATCCCTCGCACATTGCAGGAGTAATTCCTGAGTACAGAACCAGGACTAAACCCTTGAGCATTGCTGGGTGTGGTCCAACAAAGGCAAAAAAAAAAATTTAAGACATGCTATTTGACTATGCAACTCTAGGATCATAGTCAAGGAGAAATTTCTGTTGTTCTTTAAAGGATATTAAAATTTAGGGTGTAAAAACGTGTTTTATTTAAAAACCACTTGGCTTTTTTTCAGGAAGAGAAACTTCAATAACTTAACGTTGAAGAGTAGTAAAGAATGAGGCGAAAAACCACCAATTTTTAAATATAACGTAATAGTTCTAAGTTTAAAATTACTTTCAGGCCAAAAATAGTGAAATGCAACAATTCTGTTTTAAATTATGTCCATCAGGGATCAGAGTGCAGCAGGTAGGGTGTTTGCCTTGCAAGCAGCCAACCCGGTTTGATCCCCAGTACCCCATATAGTTAGTCCCCTGAGCATTGCCAGAGGTAATTCCTGATTGCAAAGCTAGGAGGTAATTCCTGATTGCAAAGCTAGTTAGTCCCCTGAGCATTGCAGGGTGTAGCCCTCAAACCAAAATAAATGTACAAATGAAACAATAATATGTGCATCACTCATTGAAAAAGCAAGCTGTAGAATGTAAGCTGAATAGCACACATCTTTTGTCTGAAAAATTTTGGAAACTTTTAACATCCCTAGTCATTAATTTCTCCAATTATAAGATAAGGATAAGGTAACTTTGCAAACATCACAGAACTATGATCAGCATTAATCCTTATTTTTGCCAATCTTCACTGAGAATTAAATTGATATATTTTGGTACATTAGGCTATTGTTATGATCAGAATGTCTGCTTTTAAGTATCGCTGACTGAACAGGACACAGTTGGGACCTGGAGATAAACCTTACCTAATAGAGGGGTTGTCATTTCTGGGTAAGGCTGACTGTGGAAACAGAAGTGTGCTCACTAAGGAAAACTTAGGTCACCACCTCCAGTTTCCTGAAGGAAATGCCAAAAATGCTCCGAAGACAAAAGACTGGAAACAAAATGGAATGTCTCTATCCATCTGTCTGCTGAAGCGGAAGGAATGAGTTCATGTTAAACTCACATCCTAGAGCTTTCATTGCAGAGTCAAAAATAACGGAAAAGTGTGTCCATTTCTGTGTTTCTGTAAAAGATAAAGTCAGTATACTCATGGCTTATCTTTATAAGCACAGGGTGACTCACATGGCATGGAGAAAAGAAGATAGCTATCATCATAGCTGTGATGAAGAAAGAGCTGTCTCATTTGCTCACCTGGGAACACATTTGCTGGTGATTTCATGTGCTTTCTCCCTACTACCGCCGGAGAGCGCATGTCATTCCAAGACACCTGGACCTTCATAGACCGGTTTCCCAGGGCAGGTGTATTGTGGAGCCTGGGGTCTGATTAGGTAACAATGGTTAAGATAAAGGAATCTGTGTTTTTAACCCACATGAACATTCAGTTTGATTTCAGACTATACTGAAAACTGAAGATGAGAAGCGGATCTCAGTATGTTTACGATTATACTGGATACACATCCACAAAGTTTTGATTCCAAAGCACTAATAAGGGGGAATAAAGCAGAAAGCCTTAGCAATACTTAACATGCCTTTGTAAAAGATATCACAGGGTCATAGGAATTAAACAAAGTTGCAAGTGACATTAGATAATACTATATTTCCAGTACAAATGTGATTACAATTTTATAGAACATTCAATTTAACGGATTATGTAAAATCTGCTTACTTTTAGTTATAAGTAGAAAAATTAAAAGAAGTTGACCTGGTGACACGATCACAATAAAACTTATTTGTGTTAATTAGACACAATTCTATTTTAGTAATATCAACACTTCAATAATGATTTATAGCATTCTAATTTTATTTTTATTTATTTTATTTTATTTTTTTTTTGGTTTTGTTTTTATTTGGGGGCCACAACCATGAAAGCTCAGGACTTATTCCTGGATCTTTACTCAGGGATCTGTCCTGGCAATTGCCTAGAAAACCAGCTGGGGTCTTGGATATGAAACCCCGGTCTATAGGCTGAAGGGCAAAAGACCTACCCATTACGTTATGGTTAAGGCAGAGCAGCAAGGTTTTTTTTTATTTTAGATAATCTGAATTCTTCTATTATATTTGGAAGTAAAACAGGAAAAAGCAGTTATTTGAAAATAGAGAATTGTCTGTGATGAAGTGTCCATATTCTCAAGCTCAGAGAGTAAACAGTCTTTACATATATTGATAGCATTCTAATTTTAGCCCCCAAGTGTAAAACGTCATATAAAACTTTTACCTTGATCTTTATTCAGAGAGGATAAGTCCTGCTCTTGACCATGCTTATTTTAATTCTCTCTAATACAGCACTTAGAGAAATTATATATATATATATATATTTACATATATATAATACCACTGTGAGATATACAGTTACAAAGAAGTTCATGTTTAAGTTTTGGTCTTACAGTGTTTCAGCTCCCATCCCTCCACCAGTGCCAATTTCTCACCACCAATATCTCTAATTCCTCCCTCCTCTCCTAGCCTGCCTCTATGGCAGATTCTTTATCTCTTCTCTCTCTCTCACTCTCTCTCTATTCCTTCTCTTACTCCATGTCCATCCATTTATAGACAAATTTCATAACTTCAATTTTCCTAAAGCTGCATAGTATTCCATTGTGTAGATGTATCACTTATACCACTTGTCTTCCTGTTGACCACCGACTTGCTCGGCGGGCACCAGTACCATCTCCATACGTTCTGTCACATGCTAGTGTTGCCCAAGGGCATCTGATAGCTCCAGGAACATAAAGAGCCTCAAACTATTCCATCATATCACGGGAATGAGGTCTGTAATTGTTACTGGTATTTGGCATATCAAATACGACACGAGTAGCATGCCAGGCTCTGCTGTGCGGGTGGGATACTCTTGTAGTCACCTTTAATCTTGAACACTTATTGATGAACTGGGCTTGTGATTAGCTCTTTTTCTGGGTGGAGCTCTGAAGAGAGGGAGTTCGGATGTGGAAAATGGCGGCCCTTATGGTGTGGGAGGTCCTCTAGCTTCTTGCGAGATTCTACCAGGCGCCTCATGAGCAGCTGGGCACAAGGAGAGCCAGTAGCAGCTCTGCCCTGTGTATGTGAGTCTCTGGATCAGCGTACCTGGGCTGGGCTTGAGAAAAACTGCTGCAGGGTGGGTCTATGACAAGCCGGCTGTGATCAGCTCTTCTGCTGGGTGGAGCTCTGAAGAGAGGGGACTCCTCATGTGGAAAATGGTGGCCCTCATGGTGTGGGAGGTCCTCTAGCTTCTTGCAGGCTCTGCTGGGGTGGCGGGCCAGGGCTAGAACCTGCCGTCCCTCCTGGGTGCCTCGTGATCAGCTGGGCACAGGGAGAGCCAGTAGCAGCTCTGCCCTGTGTATCATTGTTTCTTTATTTAGTCATCGGTTCTCGGGCACTCGGTTGTTTGCAGATTCTGGCTATCGTGAATAGTGCTGCTATGAAAATAAAAGTGCAGATGGTGCTTCTGTTGTGTGTTTTTGGCTTCCCAGGGTATATTCCCAGAAGTGGTATGACTGGGTCAAACAAGGAATTTCCATATTGTTTTCCAAAAAGTTGACAATTGGTAGTTACCAGTTGACATTCCCAGCAACAACGGATGAGAGTCCCTTTCTTCCCACATCCATACCAGAATTTGTTGACCTTGCTATTTTGGATATGTACCAGTATCTGTTGTATAAGATGATATCTCATTGTTGTCTTGATTTGCATCTCTCTGATGATTAGGGATGATGAACATTTTGTCATATGCCTTTTGGCCATTCGAATTTCTTCCTTGTTGAAGTTTCTGTTCATTTCTTCTCCCCCATTTTTTGATGGGACTGGTTGTTTTCTTACGAAGTTCTGCCAGTGCCTGATATATCATGGATAAAGCCCCTTATCAGATAGACTTTGGGTGAATAGTCTTTTCCAGTGTGTGAGCTGTCTTTGCATATTGGTCACCGTGTCTTTTGTAGTAATGGAAGCTTTTTAGTTTCATGTAGTCCCATATGTTTATCTTTACTTCTAGTTGCTTTATTAGTGGTGTTTCATCTTTGAAGATGCCTTTAGTTTCAATGTCATGGAGAGTTTTTCCTATATTTTCTTCAATATACTTTATGGATTCAGGTCTGATATTGAGATCTTTAATCCATTTTGATCTGATTTTTGTGCATGGTGTTAGACAGAGGTCCAAATTGATTTTGCTTTTTTTTTACATATAGCTGCCCAGTTTTCCCAGCATCACTGAAGAGGCTTGCTTTGCTCCATTTTGTACCTTTTGCTCCTTTATCAAAGATTAAAAGATCATGTATTTGAGGATGGGTCTCAAGATACTCAACTCTAGTCCATAGTCCACAGGTCTGTTTTTATTCCAATACCATGATATTTTAATTACTACTGCTTTGTACTACAGTTTGAAGTTGGGAAAGATGGTGCCTCCCATCTTCTTTTTCCCAAGGATTATTTTAGCTATCCATGGGGGTTTATTATTCCATAAACAAATTTCAGGAGTGGTCAATTTATTTGAAGAATGTCATGGGTATCCTTATAGGGACAGCATTGTATCTGTACAAAAACTCTAGGGAGTATTACCATTTTGACAATGTTTATTCTCCCCATCCATGAGCAGGGAATATGTTTTCATTTCCTCGTGTCCTCTTTTATTTAGAGGGTAATTCTTTTTGGTTGATTTTGACTCTTTATGTCTTCATACAGTTGCTACTGAGATCTGTAACCATTTCTAAGCAACCATAAATATAAGATTATTAGAGAACTATTGTTCTTTTAAAAATATTTTATTATACCACTGTTAGATATACAATTACAAGATGTTCATGTTTGAATTTTGGTTTTACAGTGTTCCAACACCCATCCCTCCACCCCTGCCCTTCTCCCATCACCAATGTCCCCACCTCCCTCCCCCTACCCCCAGCCTGCTTCCATGGCAGGTTCTTTATCTCATTTCTCTCTTTATCTCTCCTTGCTTCCCTTTCTTACACATTGTATATTGTAACATATTCTAGAATACTAGTTTGATGTACTGGGTTCGGACCGCAAAAATGGCGGCTATTATGGTGAGCAAGTCTCATCCAGCATCTTCCAGGGCCCTACACAGGTGATGGGTCCACTCCCAAAACCTATCTTGCCTCCTGGGAGGGAGTCTCATAGTCAGCTGAGCTAGGGGAGAGCCGAGATGGCAGCAATCCCCCATGCATCTGAGTCTCTGCATCATGGCTGAGAGCTCTGAGGCAGTTTGTGGGCAGGGACACTAGGCCTCTTGGACAGGTCAGAGAGGGGAATGGGGACCCCAGTTCCATCTCCAGGAACACCTGGTGACTTCTGCCTCCGAGAGTCACCTACCTGAACTCCGAACTTGGCTTCTCTGAGCTGGTCTTGAGATCAGCATCTCTCTTGTGTGGGTTCTGATGAGCTGTGGGGTTCGAACCACAAAAATGGCAGATATTATGGTGAGAGAGTCTCATCTGGCTGCTTGCAAGGCCCTACAGAAGTGATGGGCCAACACCCAAAACCCATCTTGCCTCCTGGGAGCCTCATGGTCAGCTGAGCTAGGAGAGAGCCAGATGGCAGCTCTCCTCCATGCGTCTGAGTCTCTGCATCATGGCCCAGAGCCCTGAGCAGTTCGTGGGTGGGGCCACCAGGCCTCTGGGATGGGTCAGAGAGGGGAAAGGGTACCCCAGCTCCATCTTCAGGAATGCCAGGTGACTTCTGCCTCCGAGAACCGTCTACCTGGGCTTGAACTTGGCTGCTCTGAGCTGGTCTTAAGAACTATTGTTCTTAAGAAGCCACACCAGAAAAAATGATGGGTAGTGTGACAGTACCATATTAGAAACAAAATGAGCTGATGTTTTTATAAATAGCTACAGAACTCAAAAGTTCTGTATATTTTCAGTAATGCATTTCGGTAATTTCTATATAGTATTCAGTTGTTAATAGCTTTTTTTTTTAAATGTGGAAATGCTCCTCAGCTGGGATGGTGTTTCCTGTGGACAACTAACTAATAGGATCAAACTCCGTTGATGTCATTTGTTTTTCTAAGCAGATCAAACGATATTTAGTCCGTTTTCTGAGGGGAAAAAAGATTTAAAACATCATGAGAATAAAATCACATATAGTCAGATGAAATCATTATAAGACCTATGAGAGTATATTCTTTCCCAGTAAGTTCTTGCTGCTGAGAAATCCAAATAATAGCATCATTATCTCCAGCCCTCCTTCCTGTTGCTGGATGTATGCTTAATGTGATTGAAGGAAAGTAATTAGAATTCTTTCTCATACACACCATTGCCTTCACGGTCACAGAAACTGGAACTAGAGTCATTCAAAAATAGTCAAATGTGCAGTCAACTGAGTCGTCTGTGCTCTTTTTTCCATTGGGGCCTGGGTGTGTAATGGTAGCAAACAGCATCTTCCTTGAGAGAGTGTCTATAGCTTGTGTAGGTTGCCCTAAAACCATTTCTCAGACACAATCCAAAGGATTGTCTATCCTCTGGACATTCATATCTGCCTTATGCCAGCCCCAGTCTCAGGCTCCAAAACTTGGATAGCTTTATAGGTTTTATTGTTTGCTTATTTGTTTTGGGGCACACCCAGAAATGCTCAGAGCCCACTCCTAGCGCCACACTCAGAAGTCCTCCTGGTGGGGCTCTGGGAATCATATGGAGTGCAAGGGATAAAGCCTGGTTGACTTGGTGCAAGATGAGCACCATACCTGTTGCACTGTCTATGCCCAGTTTGGGGTTTCTTTGGGAACCATCAAGACACAGTGACCAGAGTCCAAGTGGGCCATGTCTTTAAGTCCATCTGCATCAAGCTGCAGAACAAGTATTATGTTACTGAGGCTCTTTTCCAAGTTCAAGTTCCCTGGATGCCAGAAGGTACACATCAAGAAGAATTTTAAAGTTTAGTGCAATAGCGTCTGAAGACACAATGACTCAAATGTGGTTTATCCCAGATTGCTATGGAATCACATATGCCCCTAATTGTGGACCTCTGAACAAATAGCGTCTGCCCCTCTTGTGCCCCCAGTGCGCCTCGCCCCACCCGAACTCAGTAAATCTTGCTGCTTACCTTAGGAAAACAAACCAAGCAAGCAAGGTCTACTGAAGTAGTCAAATGTCTTTATAATGTTTAAAAAAGAAAAAAAAAGAGGGGCCGGAGCGATAGTACAGGGGGGCAGGGTGTTTGCTTTTCATATGGCCTACCTGGGTTCGATCCTCGGCATCCCATATGGTCCCCACGCAGTGCTGGGAGTAATTCCTGAGTGCAGAGCCAGGAGTATCCCCTGAGCATCTCCGGGTGTGATCCAAGAAAGAAAAAAAAAAGACTGTTGGCTAGTAGCTGAAAGAGGAGTGAGTGAGAAAAGAAAGAGAACATTGAAGGAAAGCTAGGATTATTTATTTTAGTCTTTTATTTTTTTCCTGGGCCACACCAAGATATGCTCAGGGCTTATTCCTGGCTCTGTACTCAGCAAGCTGCTGGAAGTGCTCAGAGGACTATATATGGTGTTGGGAATCTAACCTGGATCAGGTGTGTGCCAGGCAATGCCAATTCAAGGCTAGTGCCTTACATGCTTTATTTCTCTGGCCCCAAAATCAGTATTTTCACATTCCTTGACAAGAACCTGGAACAATAGAAAATTTGGTTCATTTGGAAGATTTCTGCCCTAATCCATTCTCTCTTATTCCTTGTGCATTGGTTTCAGATTCAAACTCTCAGGGATTCTCACTTTTCCATGTTCTGCTTTTGATTGTCTTGAAAGATTAAAAATAAGATTTTTTTTTTTTTTTGCTTTTTTGGGTCACACCCGGTGATGCTCAGGGATTACTCCTGGCTCTGCACTCAGGAATTACTACTGGCAGTGCTCAGGGGACCATATGGGATGCCGGGCATTGAACCCGGGCCGGCATGGGCCAGTCGCATGCAAGGCAAACGCCATACCCTCTGGGCTATCCCTCCGGCACACATTTCTGAGTATTATTATTAGCAAAAACCTAATAAGAACTGCTGATCTGAATGAAAATAAAATGCTAAACTTTGGTTTATTGAAGGACAATCTTGTGCCAAATCAGCTTTAGAATGGAAAGTCTGGGCAAATCCACATGTATATAGACATTTAATCTTTGTCAAAGGAGCAAAAGTATGAAACAGAGCAATGAAAGCTACCAGTGAAGTGATGTTGGGGAAACTGGCCCATCACATGCAAAAATAAAATAAATGAACTCAGATTCCTTTCTAGCACAAAAAGTCAAATCAAGATGAATTAAAGACCTTTATATCAGCTTGGAATGCACAAATTCTATGAAAACATTATAGACTTCTTTATGACATTGAATGTGGAGACATCTTTAATGATTCAAAGCATTGACTAAGCAAAAGGAAGCAAAGATAATAGGGACTATATCAAACTAGGACGCCTCTATGCTGTGAAAGAAATGATGACCAGAATTAAAAAAAACCCACAGACTGAGAGAAAATATGTGACCATCACTCATCTGTTAATACCCAAGATATACATATATATTTATATATTATATATATTTATATATATAGCACTTTTAGAACTTTACAAAAAATTGCAAAATAGGCGTGGGGGAGAGATGAACAGAAGCTCACTCAAAAATGACAGAGAGCCTATATATACATATATATGTATTTTATATATATATATATATATATATATATATGAAAAATGCTCAGCATCACTCTGCATCAGAAAACGCAAATCAATAAGATAAGAGCTCACATCAATGAGATTGACCCACCATACAAAACCAATAGTATTGGGGACATAAGGGAAAAAAACCCCTCATTGACTGCTGGTGGGAATGTCAATAGTTCAACCTTTTTGAAATCAGTGTGAAGACTTCAGAAAAATAAAAGTTGATCTTCCATATTATCCACGTCTGGGAATTTATCTAAAGGGTGCACAAACTCTATTCAGAAAGGCATTTGCACTCTTACGTTTACTGAAGCACTATTCACAAATAGCCAAAATCTGGAAACAACCCAGGTGTCCAAGAATAGATGACTGGATAAAGAATTGGATAAAGATACACAATGGAATAGTACTGGGATTTATGAAAAGATTAAATCATGCAATTTGCAGCTATGTGGATAGAACTGGAGCGCATCATGATGAATAAACTTAGGAGTGAGTCATATACAAAATAATCTACCTTACAGGTCGTATATAGAGAAACGCAGTAAGGAAACAAATATTCAAAGGCAACAGAAAACTGAGAACCAGTCTTTAATAGGAGCATACATCTGGAGAGAGAGTTGAGTGAGGGGACACTGGGACAGTGGTGGAGAGAAACTGACAGCCTGGTGGAGGGTGTGACATGAAACCCTAACATTATCAATATTGTAAATCAGGGTGCCTGAAATAAAAATTAAAATAACTATTGGATAACTTGTCAATTCATAGAACAGAATAAGATTCAGCAACGAAGAAAGGAGCTGCGACTGAGATTTGCAACTATTTGCACAAATCTCACAACAAAGAAAAAACTAAGTTTTAGGTGTACAGTGTTCCAACACCAATCCTTCACAGTGTCTGCTTTCTCCCTCCTGTCCCCACCCATCCCCCAGCCTGACTTTATGACTGATATCCTTTTTTTCCTATTAGAAATGGTAGTTTAAAATGTTGTTACTGATAGGGTAATTTGCATGTTACTTTACCTCCTTTTAGCACGCAGATCTTGTGCAGAGTGACCACTTTGCCCTATCACTGTCTCAGTGGCCCTTTCCTGGACCTATCTGTCCTCCGCCCACAAGTGACAAGCTTCCTACTAAAGACCACTTCTGCTCTTCCTTGCTATTGATAACACATGTTAGTTATTCCCTTACTAAGATTTTCTTCAAATCCTGCTTATGAGTGAGATCATCCTGTGTCTTCCCTCTCCCTCTGATTCTTTTTACTCTACAGATTCATCCATGTATCACAGATTGCATGACTTCACCTTTTTCTTTGGCTAAAAGTATTTCACTGTGGATATGTACTGTAGCTTCTTTATCCAGAAAAGAAGCTAGGTATATATCAATAATTTTGCACTTAGGTGTTTCCAAATTTTCAAAATCTGGGGCTGGAGCAATAGCACAGTGGGTAGGGCATTTGCCTTGCACAAAGCAGACCCGGGTCCAATCCCTGGCATCCCATATGGTCCCCTGAGAACCACCAGGAATAATTCCTGAGTGCAGAGCCAGGAATAACTCCTGAACAATGCTGGGTGTGAACCAAAAAAAAAAAAAAAAAAAAAAAAGAAAAAGAAAAACCATGTCAAGTAGAAGAAGTCAGTCGCAAATGAGAAAATGTGAACATCCTGCAAATCCCATTTATGTGAAATTTTGGAAATTTTAAAAAAAGGGAAAACTATATATATTAAGGGGCTCTTAATCTAGAAATTAGAACTGTGGTTTCATGGGGAAGGAGAAAAAGAACCATGAAGGACCATTTTAGGTTGTCAGCAAAGTTCTGTATCTTAAGACCTGTATGCGGAGGTAGGGGAATGGGTGGTCAGCATGGTAGTCTGACTTTCAAGTAAAAAGACTAAATAGGATTTTGTCTGTGGAATTGTAAGACAAGATACCAAAGATCTCAAGAGAGTGTGGCATCCATGTCGGTAGATGTGGCTAAGAGCTCCCATCCACCACAGCCAACAGCCGGAAGAGAGAGCGCTCCAGACACATATCTGTGCAGTGCACAGCTGCTCTTAGACAATAATGGATTTTAGGACCAGGTCCTTCCCAGGATCTTTCACATTTATACACTGTAATGATCATTCTAATTGCAACAAACTGGAGACGTTATGAGAAATGAGGAATTATGATGTCATACTAGAAGTCACTATTGAATATGCACATAGAAACATCATAAACCGTTAATATCTGTAGGGCAAGCCACAATGTATAAGAGAAGAGAGAGAAATACAGGGACAGAGACAGGGAAATAGAAAGAGAAAGAAAATGTGCCTGCAATAGGAGCAGGCTGGGGTTGGGTGGGGGAAGTGTTTGGGATGTGGGTGGTGGGAATGGGACACTGGTGGAGGGATGGGTGCTGGAACACTGTATGACAGAGACCCAATTATGAACATCCTTGCAACTGTATATCTCACATGGTATAATAAAAATAAATAAATAAATAAATAAAATTGAGTGTGGCAAAAGTCCCAAAGTGCTCCATAGAAGGAAAACATGCTCTTTTAGTGTTTGCCTAGGCCCCTGAACCCAAACACTGAATCACTAAATAATTATGACCCAATGACACTCTATCCTTCCATAGGATAAGAATTTGGTTTAGTATTACTATTTGTAGAATTTGAAAGAATTTCTAACGACACGAATCCCAAAAAATATTTAACTAGATATCAGCTCAAGAATGTTGGTGCCTTTAAAGAGTCTAAAGGGTTGAAGCTGTCACAGTAAAATTTATTTATATTTATCTTTCTTTTTTTTTTTAACTTTGGCAGCGCTCAAAGTTACTACTGGTTCTGTACTCGGGAACTGTTCCTGAAAGATTTAGGGGATGTTTTGAATGGAACCTGGGTTGGCCATGTGCAAATCAAGCGGCCTTCCTGTTATACTATTGCTCTGGCTCTCATAGTCAGATTTTAGTCTTAGTAATATGTGGTTAGTTGTAAATACACTTACAAGCAATGAAAGTTCATTACTGTTGTTGTTTTGTTATTATTATTATTAATATTTTGGCTTCTGGATCAAACCCAGTGGTGCTCAGGGCTTGTTCCTGACTCTATGCTCAGTAATCAATGCAGGCAGTGTTTGGGGGACCATATATGGTGCCAGGAATACAACTGGAGTCAGCTTCATGCAAGCCAAGCACTTTATTCACTGTGCTGTGGCTCAGGCCCAATAATGAACTTTTTCTTCAAGAACAGTGAGACATGCTAGTACTGACACCTCACAGATTGGAATGTACCTAACTACCTCATACCTTATAAGTTTGAAAACTCACTTTATCAGATAGTAATACTTATTCTGGGTGCAAGCATGGCTTTATTAAAAATAATAGAGATGAACTGGAGAGGCAGCTGAGAGGCTGAGTGCATACAAAACATGCTTTATGTACAGGAGATTTTGGATCTATCGCTATCACCTCATAGTCCCCCAAACACTGTTGGGAGCAGCAGAACTGGGAGTAGTCCTCAAATACTGTGTGATGCACCAAATGGACAATACACACAAAAAGATCAATATAGGAATATTGAATCATGCGTTTCAGAGACTTTTTTGGGGCTGGATACATCGCTTGCCAGTGCTCAGTACTAACCAAGTAGTACAAGTAGTACTTCCTTCAACTGACTCTGGAGTTGTCTGGCAAAAGTGAAGTACCTGAACTGTCTTAGAAACAGCAGTGGTCTTAGAGACAGTTTGGTTAATACAAGGAAGAATAGCAACAGAATAGAGGCAGCATTACTGGGGCTGACCAAAGTGAAGATGGTACTTAATTGCTTTTCACCTTCCCTAGAACTCTACTCTTATTATTGCTCTATTTTTCTGTTGCCTTGTTAATAGCAGGCAGAGAGAACAACCCTAGAGGAAGCAATGAGTATGGGTCATGCGCTCTGTACCTATCACTATTAATGGAGGCACTGACCTATTTTGTCCATCCAGTCAATAAGGATACTAGCCCTATGTTGTGTGCTCTGTAGAAGAGATGTTCTACAAGCTAGATCCCTGCCTTTATAGAGCTTACAAAATTTATATCACCAGCTTTGCTGTTCGAGTTGGTTCCTTCTCCTTGGTATCTAGGAAGCTTGATAGCATTAACTTTAGTTCTTCTTTTATTGAGTTTGTGTGTTATTGTATACCTCCTCTAATATGGTGAGTGTGTACACAAACATAATTTTATATATAATGAAATTTGCAGATTTTGATCTTTGGTTTTCATCTAACTTATATGTCTAAAAACTTATATAATGGTGAATTAACTCATAGACTTAGAATGGAGGGAAATCTTTGAGATTACTTGCTGAATGATGTTATAAACATTAGTATCTATATCTGAGTTTGCAAGTAGTTCTGGGCTCATGTGAAAATAAAGCATTCAGTGGCTGGAGCAATTTGAAAATGGATAGGGAGTTTGCCTTGCTCATGGCTGACCCAGGTTCGATCCCTGGCATCCCATATAGTGAGAATATATATCACTGTCATTCTCACTGAGAGCTGCCAGGAGTAATTCCTGAGTGCAGAGCCAGGAGTAACCCCTGAGCATCACCAAGTGTGACAACCCCCAAAAAAAAAAAACACATTATATATTATTTGTTTCTATCATCTTAGAGTTTACACTTCTTTTTATTTTTTATTTTTACAATTACAAAGATATACAATTAAAAGTTCCAGGAGAGCACCCATCCGCCACCAGTGCCCATCTCCCACCCCTCCCCCCCCAGCCCTCCTCATGGCGGTTTTTATTCTTTCTAGAGCATTACTATGAACTTTGTTGTGTGGAGCCACTTGGGTTAAACTGGGTAAACAAAGTCTATATTTGAAGGAATCTTAGATGGTGTTCTTTTATTGTGAAGGAAAGACAACAAGGCAAAAGGAGGATCAGGGATAAAATGCACAACCTAGGAGAAAACATGACACATTGTTATCAGTATTTTTATGAGCAAACTCATCTCACAGTGAAAACCTGAAAAATCTCCCCTGAGGACATAATAGAGGAGTATAGATAAGTCTTTTTGTGCACTGTATTTTTCAGTGTTGACCTATGCCAGAGAACTAAAATTAATTGCTGACTTTTCCAAGGACTCTGCACCTTCATCTTAGTCACCAATCTCACTGGAATCAAATTAAACCTGACACATCCAAAGGGGATACTCAAGTATTCCCATCACTTAGATGGTCCTCACTATAACTGAGTGTTCCTCCCAAAGGCACACTAGTGAGCGACTCAGGCGTTTGTTTCTTTATACAAAGGAAATCAGATTTATTTCTAACTTCAAGTTTTCTTTTGCTCTTGTCTAGAAGCTTAATGAAAAAAAGAATAAACCTAAGACATCAGTAATGTTCAAACTAAGTAAAGCCATGCTAATTCACTTGCTAAGACATTAACTATATTAAGTTAAGAGATTCTTTACTTTTCAAGCTTCTGCAAATATTTTGTGACACCAGAAATAGTGGTTAGCTCTCACATGCTGTTCTGCTTCAGTTGACTTCATGTGGCCACCTGCAGAAATGGTTCTTGGTTTCTCTTCCTTGTCTCTATGGTGGTCAGGACAGTATTTAGAAAAAACACAGATTTCCATATTCCCATTCACAAGTGCAAAGTGAATTTGAACGTGAAAGTCTTACCTAGATTTTTTAACCCTTTGCCCTATTTAACTAAATATTTATGTCAATACTTTTCCCCCCAACTAAAACATTAAATATCATAACCACCAAGTAGGAGTTACAGAATTACAAGGCATTCAAAACATACTCACAAGAACCTCCTCATTTGAAGGGGATACAGTAGACACTCAAAATATTTTCATAAGATTTTTACTTATGCTCATTCAAGGACCAGAGAGACAGTACAAGCATCTGGGTGCTTACCTTGTGTGGGGCTGACCTGGGTTCCATCCCCTGCCATGGCACGTGGTATCCAGAGCACCGTCAGGGGCGATCCCTGAGTGCTGGTTTTGGACACAAAGCAAACAAGGAAATAAAAAAATCTGCGCATTCAGTGTCTTTTAAAATAATTATTGTTTTATTTGGGGGGGTCACAACCAGTGGTACATAAGGGCTATTCCTAGCTTGTTTCTTGGAGTTTGCATAAGAGGACCATGTGGTGCCAGGCTTCAAACCTGCATCTCTGATTGCAAAGTATGCACTGTGGCCTTTAAGCTACCTCCCTGCCCTATACAGTGATTTGTTTGCTTGGTTTTGGGGGCACATCTGTGGGTGCACAGGAGCTGTACCTAGCTTGGTGCGGGTGTGGGTCACTACTTGGGGGAGCACTTAGGGGAACTTGTGGTACTGTGAATTGAACCCAGGGTCTCACAAATAAAAGACAAGTGCTTTACTGCTGAATTATATCCTGACTCATGTTACTTATTTTTTATTATTATTTTAAATGTTAATGTGCTATTGTGTACTTTAGGCTGGGTAGAAAAAAAACAAAATATGTAAAATTGCTATAAACATCCATAGATGATTTGTGTCAAATAAAATTCTGTTCTTTGGTTTCTAAGATATTCAATACAAGTCAGCTTAGCTATTGATCTTATCAGTGGGGCCAAGAATCCAACTCAGCAGCTCTCAGCCACCGACCGTACAGGACTTATCCCCAAGAGTAGAACATATGCCTAGGAAGTGTGAGGTCTGAGTTCATCTCTAGTACCCATGACTCTCTGAGCAGGCCAAAGCACCTCTTGGATTGACTCTGTATGAGTCCCAATAGGTTGGGATCCTTAATTATTTATTTGTTGGTTTGTCTATTTATTTATTTATTTATTTTTTCTTTTTTGAGTCACACCCAGCTATACTCAAGGGTTACTCCTGGTTCTGCACTCAGGAATTACTCCCTGGCTGTGCTCGGGAACCATATGAGATGCCGGGATTGAACCCCAATAGGCCACATGCAAGGCAAACCTTCCTACCTGCTGCACTATCACTCTGGTCCTGGTTAGGGTCATAATAAGAAAACTAATAAAATGATCTATCCTTGCCTGAAAGTTCAGGAGGAACAGGAACTGGGCTGAGGTTTATGTGGCCAAATATGTGGCCAGCAATTTGGCAGATAAGGAAATTTTGCTTTCTAGATTATTTTCTTGGTAACTAATTTTTCATATTTTATATATTTTAAATATATGTTTAAATTTTAATATTTTATATATTTAATTTATATTTTTATATTGTTCTAGGGTTTCTTATAAAATGTTCTGTTCTGAATGTTTTACAAAACCCATATTTAGTACTATTTAATACTGATTAAATAGTACTAAAAGATAAAAGATCTGTCCTTAATAAAAGATCTGTCCTGAATGTTTTACAAAGTTCCTATTTAGTACTATTTAATACTGTCTTCCCATTGTTTATCGATTTGCTCAAGTGGACACCAGTAACATCTCCATACATCCTGTCACAAGCAAGTGTAACCTAAGGGCATCTGCTTGCTGAAGAGCAGGAAGAGCCTCAAACCATTCTCAGGTCATGGAATTGAGGTCCATAATTGTTACTAGTTTTTGGCATAACAAATAAAAAAACATGGTAGCTTTCCAGGCTCTGCCGTGTAGGTGGTATACTCTCAGTAAAAGGTCTCATCTCGAGCATTTACTGATGAAACTTAAAGGGGAAAGATCAGGTTTGCTCTTCGATGGAGCTCTGAGGTACTAGTCTGGATGTTGAGAATGACTGACCACATGATGTGCGGGTTGCTCTGGCTTCTTGCTAGGCTTACTGGTATCAGTTAGAACCTCTCTAGAACTGTATACAATGTATAAATGTGAAAGTTTCTGGGAAGGACCTTATACAAAAATCAGCATTCTCTAAGAATATCGGCGCGGCCGCAAGCCAACAGAGCTGTGGGTCTGGTGTGGGTGGGTCTCTCTTCCGGACCAGCTGGCTTGGAGCAGGAGGAAAGGGTAGGGCCCAAATCTCCACTCCGAGTCCGGCCAGCGTGGTCTCTCCCCCCCCCACATGTGAGCAAACCCTTGGAGCAATGTTGGACTCGGCCAGGGGCTGACCGAGCCTCTTACGGGAGGTCAGCTCCATGGGATGCTTCCCCGTGGGGCTAGCTGAGCAGTGCAGCTGTGGGTCTGAAGTGGATGGGGATGGATCTCTTCTGGGGTTGCAGATTAGCTGTGGGTCTGGTGTAGGTGGGCCTCTCTTCCGGGGCAGCTGGCATGGAGCTGGAGGAAAGGGCAGGGCCCACACCTCCACTCCGAGTTTATTTAACTATTTAATACTAAATAAGGCAATAGAGTATAAGTATGTGGGTATTATGACCAAACTGTCGAAGCAGTCTACTACTGAATGGCTGAGAGCTGGGCCCTTGGAAACACAAGTATACTTTAGATTTCTTCCAAGTTCTGCAAAGAGCTCAATGGGCTAAGAGCAAGCCTGTGTGCTTGGAGACTCAGGTTCAGCTCTGACACTTCATGGTTCTCCAATGAACATCATCCCTGAGCATGGAATCAGGACTATCCCTTGAGCACTGACAGGTGTGGCCCAAAACCAGTGCTTACTAGAGAAAAAAAACTATACAACTCTTTTACTTCTCAAGGGAAAAACACAACTAGTCTTAAGTGAAAAATCTAGGATGAGTACCCTAGTTCAAAGGCAATGAATCCTGTACTTAATTTTTATCTATTTATTTGGTGAACTACTTCTTCAATGGTTTGAGGGGGGAGTATAGGGTAGAGTCATTCTTGCTGGTGCTTGGGGGCTACTCCTGGTTCTGTAATCCAGAGTCATACTTGGCAGTGCTCAGGGACCACAGGTAATGCTAAAGATCCAATCTCAGTAAGTGCATGCAAGACAAGTGTCTTTTTAGATTGGTTGGTTTGTTTGCTTTTGGGCCACACCTGGAAGTGCTCAGGGATTATTTCTGGCTCTGCACTCAGGAATTACTCCTTGCAGTACTCAGGGGACCATATGGGATGCAGGGGGTTGAACTCAGGTCATCTGCATGCAAGGCAAACATCCTACCTGGCTGTACTATGACTCCTGCCGCAAGGCAAGTGTCTCAACTCTTGTACTTACTAACTCTCCAGCCTACACTGTTCATCTTTAAAAATCCAATTTTTATTTTGAAGAATAGACTATATATGTATGTGTGTATGTATGTGTGTGTGTGTATTGTGCCAGGGCTGGTGTGTATGTGTGTGTGTTGTGTGTCAGGGCTGGTGTGTGTGTGTGTGTGTGTGTGTGGTTTGGGGCAAGGCTGGCTCAGACAGTGGGGCTGCCAGAATGGCATTGGTACATGTGTTTGCCAGGCTGTCAAAGACACTTGAAACCACTGTACAAATCCTCTGGGTCCCTAAAATAAACTTCCTTAATTTGCAGGCAGGTAACTTCTTGAAACCACTATGATTTTACCAGCTTCTTAGGGACAATTATTTGCACCTAATTTTTGCCTAATGGATACGTGAGCCTGATGAGAATTTGGAGGTTTTAAATGAACATCGAGTAAAAACAGAAACCCAAGCAAACAAACACAATGCCACCACACAAGATATGAATTTCACTGGAAAACCATGCCGTCATCAACTGCGGTGATGCCTTTCCTGGTGAGGATGATCTTCAGACCACCACAACTGCCTCTCGTCATGGCAAAGCTGAGGCTGGACCACTGGTGAAATTATTAGGTGGTTTAGAGTTTTGTGTCATCTGGAGTTGAGGGTCTGATCTACCATAATTAGGTTCACTTTAGACTTTGTGTTTCATTAACAATGAATAATGTGCTGGTAACTGGCAGGAAACTTCCATTTGGAACAAAGTAGTAGGAACATTTTCTTATTGTTCTAAGCACTTTTACTTTCCCCCAACTTTCATTTAACCTATCTGAAGGAAAAAGAGGAAAAAGGGCAATTTGTATTCCATACAATAGAAGTCTTAGACATGAGCTATTACTATAGCTTCTCTGTTATAAACTGTCCACATTCTTTATATGTCACTCCATGAACTTTTCTGTAATTTGGAGGAAATCCATAACATTAACTCTTCCTTCAGTGGCTGTAACATCCTGCTGAAAGCAAATAAAATTGGCAGCATCCTTCCTCAAGTCCTCTATGGGTAAATTTTAGGAGGGTTTTAAAGGGAGGGGGCAATGGTTTTCTCATATTTTTGAACAGGGAGTACCCCCTGGGGGTCTGAGATTGCCTCCTTAAATAACTGCTTAGGATCAACACCATTCACATTTCATGGCTCTCACTAGCAATCATTAACAGCCCAGTGTGGTTTTGCTTTTTCTCTTGTGAGAGAAAGAAGAGGCTCTGCCAAGGTTCAGAGAAGGATAACAAAGCGTGGTCTCTTTAATGGGATGAACTAACATAAAAGTCTAAGTGCGCTGAGCCCTTTCCCACAAGTAGGACCTGGTTCCGGGACTGGCATTCAAGCTGACAACCATCATCTACAGCTTCAGAGAAACAAAAGTAATTCCGAAATGAGCCAAGTGTGGGTTGGGGGAAAGAAGGATCTATCTGTTCAGCTTTGCTCAGTAGAGGATCTCTGTGATGTATAGCATTTTCCATGGAACTGGGTTTATTTTTATTGAGGAGAATTATAAGATCAAGAAATCACCTACTATTTAATGAAGCATTTTAAATCCAGCTTTCAGAAAGCTGAAACGAGGAGCTGGAGAGAGGGATTAAGGCACTTGACTTGCATGCAGAGAACCCTGTTTGATCCCCAGCACTGCGTACGATTGCCTGAGTAACCCCAGGAATGACCTTTGAGCACCTAGCCAGGCCTACCCCTGGAGCATGGCCACAGTTGGTGCCAAAGTCTTCCCATATGTCTCCTCTCAAAAAAAAAAGCTGAAATAGAGGCAGAATGTGGTACTGGGAGAAAGAACTTATCTTGCATGTATATGGTCCCCTGAGAAATGTCTGGAACACAACCACAAGTGCCCCCAAACAAACAAACCCCAGCTGAGATTTTGTATAGTATGAAAGTTTTCATATCTTTGTTGGATATTTAACATGATATCTCAATCACTGAAGTTTTTTTTTTTTTTTTGCTTTTTTGATCACACCCAGTGACAGCCTGGCTCATTCCTGGTGGCGCTCGGGGACCATATGGAATGCTGGGGATTGAACCCTGGTTGGCCACGTGCAAGGCAAATGCCGTACCCGCTGTGCTACCACTCTGGCCCCAATCACTGAAGTTTTCTATGCCAGGCCTAGCATAGAAGTTGGATAGCAATTGCCCTACTAAGCAGTATTTTTTTGTTGATTGCTTGTCAACAAGGACATACAGTCTCTGTCACAGTGCAGATCTAGAGAGTGCCCTAGATCCCTGTGAGATGTCTCTTGTTAGATCAGCTTCAGTGACTATATACCCCAGTAGTTACTCATATCCAGAGGCAATCACCTCACAGTTGAGTGCCTGCAGAAGTTGACCTAGTTCACAATGATATTCTCAATCAGTGATTGCATTCCAGTTCCTCTAGGAACCAAGCAATGAAGTAATGGGAGTGGAGTGGATCAGGTACAGACTGTGATGGATTTGACAACAAGTGTCCATCTCAGTGGAGAAATTTTGATTTTCTCCAGCTTTCCGTTTGCAGCTGAGAATGTGAGGCCAGACTTCTCAGGCACTCCAAAGCATCGAAAAATATAGATCTCACTGGTGGTCCTTTGATATTAAAATGCTGACAATTTCAATGAAAACAACACTAAACACCTTATGCAGGCAAAGTGTGAGCTCAGGGCTCCCAACTTACCACCTGCTTTATGTTGGAGAAATTGAACTCTTAGAGTGGAGTTGCTTATCTGCCATTAAGTCCATTCCAATTCTGTGACAGGCCTGGGTGGAGTGGGGACAGGCCTGGGTGGAGTAGAGTTGTGGCATTGGAGGTTAGGAAGGCTTCTTGGCACATCTGTGTGGTAATGGTGCATGCGCATACAGTAGCACATTAACCACTCTAAGGGGCATCTTGTGTTTGTCCTGGCACAATGGGGGAAAAAATCTGCCATGTACACACTTAGCTGCATACGAGGCAATTTCCAAATCCTCATTCCCCATCTTTGCTGTCTGAAATTCCTTTACAAATGAAGAACTATAATAAATTTATGAGGAAGCCGAACTTCCTATTTTTCCCCTGCCAGTTGAGCCCAACAGTTCTGTATCATTATCTGTCTGCTGGAAATGACAAATATTAAGGTAATGGGGTTAAATAACTTCCTCCAAGCCACATAGGGAGTGATCAGTGGGCCTTGGCTTTGCTTTTCCGTTATATAGAGAGTCAGGAAAACGTTCAGTCTTCCCCAGATTTACACTCAGAGATACACAGAGCTGGAAAAAACCTTAGAAAACACAAATCTAACTCTCTCATTTTTAGACATAAGTGAGCTGGACCTGACTCCTAATCATTTCTCTTTTCCTCATTTTATTTGGAAACATGAGCCTATATCAATAAGAACAAAAATTAAAAGCAAAATATTTATGTTCTCAGTGACACCTCATTTACATGCCTCTAGTTTACATTGTAGGACCTCTCAGATTCTCTTCAGGTCTCTCAGCTCTAGGTTCCTGCTAATTTTTGTAGCTTGAATAAATAGCATAAATGGGATAAATTTCAAGTCCTTGAAATTACAAGGATTTTGCTTTTGCAGCAGTGTCCCTGCCTGTGGAACTCAGAGGTAGCCGCAGATCAGATCAAAGTGGAAGGGCCTGACAAATTTTAATGTAGAGATGGAGTTTGACCAAATAACCCACCAGAGAGAGAAAGTCCATGCTGTAATTTAAATAGATGGCTGAGCCTTTGTGGTTTGTGATGTCACTAGCAACCCAAGAAAGGACTTATTTTGTGTAATTGAACCTATTTTGTTGTTTATTTTGATTACACAAAGCTCAAGACTTCTTCTGACGTTTAAAAAAAATTTTTTTTGGTAAAGTGCTAGTTATGGTTATGATTTCCCTTTTTTCTTTTTCTGGGATAGAATTTTGGTTGCCCGCACCGTTTCTCTTCTGTCATATGATGCTTTCCATGAAGATAACTAGTGGCATTTTAACTTAGATGCTGTGGCAACAGCCGCAATATCAGTGTAACGTTCAGAGTATGATCATGGCAGTGGAAGAGTCATTTTTATAGTGGGATATGGTCACCAGAGATATGGCTAGGATATTTCTTGTAATATAGCATGAAGGGTGCATTACCACTGGGTCTTTTCCCATTTGAAGGCATTTCCCATCCTAAGAGAAAATACATTGAGAAGTCACAATGGTTCATTTTGACTTGTGCTTGAATTCTGTCTATCCAGTCGTATATTTAACTGGTAAGAAATTGCACAAAAGAAAAAAATAAGGGCTGGAGCGATGGTACAGAGGATTGGGCACTTGCCTTGCATGTGGCCCACCCAGTTTGATACCTGGCTTCCCCAGAAGCACCGCCAGGAGTGATTTTCTGAGTGCAGAGCCAGGAGTAACTACTGAGCATCCAAGGTGTGGCTGAAAAAGCAAAAAAAAAAAAAAACAAAAACAAAACAAAACAAAACCAATAGGTGAGAAATGATTTGACCTGTCTAGACTCATTTCTTTATCAAAAAAATACCAACTATTATCAAATAATAACTTTGAAGACTCTTGAGAATTAAACAAGACCATGTTGCATCACATCTGACACAAGACAAATACTCAATAAATGTTTGCTTGTTCCCTCATTTCAATATATTTATGGAGACTTCTGTGCTCTGTTCAGTGACTGCCAAGCAGCAACTGTGAGGAGCAAGGAAAACAAAACAAAATCCCTGCCCACAGACAGTTCCCTTTCTTCTCCTTCCCTCTCTCAGTCACTTGATTCTCCCCACAACAGCCCTACCACAGAGAATGAATATTCTAATTCTTTCAAAGAATTCATTCCTTTGGAAGTTCCACTGGGCAGCAATTACATTTTTTGTGCCCAGACTGCCTTTCTTTATAAAACCCCAAAAGAATGTGTGATGAAACTGCAAAATCTAACCCACATTACAACTTGAATGCAGAGAAAAAAGGAACTTTATAGTCTACACTAGGTATTTTCCCCTAACCCTTATGTTCTGGTTACAGGGAGGTAACATGAATGAAACGCTGGGTTTCAAATGAAGTTTCTTGTAGTTTATAGTTCCCTTGAGAGAATGTGCTCAGATTCTCTGATAACCTTTTCCTCTGGAGGCAACTGGTTAGCTGCGCAGTGGAAGGGCCAAGGCTGACACGGCCTCATAGTGTGTGGTGAATGGGTGTCCTCAGGCTCAGCTCCTGCTTCGCCTGCCTCTCTGACTCTTGCCCTTTCCCGCATGTTGGCCCTGTGAGTGTTGGGGTTGAAGCATCGGTGACCAGTTGTTGGGTCCTCTGCCTGGTCAAAGCTGGCGGCGTGCCCTGACTGACCTGTCCAATTCAGAGTTCCCCGATTAGAGTTCCTAACACAGAAAGTTCTCTGAAGTCTGGCTGGTCTCCTTGTGCAGTCCTGCCTCACCTGCCTGCACGTAGACAGGCTTATAACTTACACCGTCTTCTCTCTGGTATTGCTGCACTGCCTTAAGGTGGACTGGGTCCCAACATGGCTTATGAGCCAACACATTCCAGAATCTGTGAGAGTGTGTGTGTGTGGGGGGGGGGGGGGTGGGGGGTGAGAGGGGATGTTCTTTAAGAGCTCTTTGCTCTGCTGTCCTTGGTCACCTTACCTTCCTTGTGCACCTTCCCTGCTTAAGCAAAATTCAGAGACCAGGAAGGGGAGATTAAGCCACCATTCTCTCCTTCCTTTGTTCTTTGTGTTATGACCCACTCAGGTTCTTGTCCTCAGCCAATCAGGATTGAAAATGGAGGACCACAGACAAGAGGATCAAATTTATTCGAAGAAGGGAAGAAGGTAAGGAAAAGAAGAACTGGAGCAATAGTACAGTTTGGAGGGTGCTTGCCTTGCTCGTGGCTGACCCGAGTTCGATCCCCAGCATCCCACATGGTGCACTGAGCACCGCCAGGAGTAATTCCTGAGTGCAGAGCCAGGAGCATCCACTTCAAGCATGACTGGGTGTGACCCAAAATAGCCAAAAAAGAAAAAAAGGGGAAAAAAAAAAGAGCAAGAAAGGGCAGGGATGCTAGAGCATCCGGTATACAGTTAAGTGGGAAGCCCTGGAATGATGTCAGACCTATTTTTATTTTCTCTTTATTAGGGGAATAGGTGAGCACTCTGTATTGGATTTAAGAAATGCAATATGGGAAGATAAAGGAACTTGAGATGAACAGGATGTTTGAAAGGAATATTTTCTATATATCCTGGGTCCTTATCCTAAATCCATTCTTAAGAATTTTTCTCTGGGGGCTGGAGCGATAGCACAGCGAGGAGGGCGCTTTTACTTGCATGCGGCCAACCCAGGTTCGATCCCGGCATCCCATATGATCCCCTGAGCACTGCCAGGAGTAATTCCTGAGTGCAGAGCCAGGAGCAATCCCTGAGCATTGCCGGGTGTGACCCAAAAAAGAAAAAAAAAGAATTTTTCTCTGGGTCCATTCTCTTTCCCTTATCTCACCCTGTCTGTATGCATCTTGTTCCTGTCTTGCCATATCATTTGTTTCCAACATATCTTCTTCCTGACTTCATGGACCTTGGCTAAATCTTAGTGAAGAACAGTTTACTTCAGACCAACCAACAAACAGTATTTTATTGTGACAGGCCTCTCTGATCTGAAGTTTCTGTGGTTGTTAAAAATACGGATGCTTTACAAAGGAGTTAGCAAATGCCCTTTCAGGAGAATTGCATAACCCTTTTGGATGACAGAAGCAGAATTTTACTTTTTCCTCTTCTTCTACAATATTCAAAACTTCCTCTGGGCAAATTGTTACCTAGAGCAGACTAGTGGGAAGGTTTTGATTCAAAAAAGACAAAAAGAGGGGCCGGCGATAGCCCAGCGGGTGGGTGTTTGCCTTACCCGGCCGGCCTGTGCCGCCGGGTTCGATCCCCGGCTCCCATATGGTCCCCGAGCACCGCCAGGGTAATTCCTGAGTGCAGAGCCAGGGTAACCCTGAGTATTGCCGGTGTGACCCAAAAGCAAAAAAAAAAAAAAGACAAAGAGAAAAGCACTGAAATTATTTAAATCTAACTTAAAATGCATTGACCTTCTGATAAGAATCTTTAAATATGTGTGACTCCTTGTAATTTATCATAGGCATTCCTTTGAAAACATGTTAATCGCAGCTGGATTGACAGGGGATTTGAGAAATGTGGCTATGATGTTTACGTCCCTGTGTCACATTATAAGTCTACGGAGTGCTTGAAGGGCTACATCTACTCCAGAATGATGGATGGGACCGTCAAGGTGTATTAGCTTTAAAGTACTCTCAGAAGGGTGAGGCACTAGCTTTGGCATACACCTGTTCAGTTTCATCCACTATATATCACTGCTAGAAGTCACTGATGAGCCTCTGAGTACTGCCAAGTGTTACCTAAAAACTGAAATAAAATAAGGTGGGGGAGGTGGAGTGGGAATGGGGCATGGTGGACCGAGCAACGTAAGTAATTTTTACTTGTTTAAAGAAAGTCCTCTCATTATCTGGATTACTGGACTGCTTCCACAAGCCTGGTAGCCCTGGAAAGCTGTTTCAGTGTCCCATAGTTTGGAGTAAAAGATTCCATCACTTCACTTGTATCACTTGTCTTCCTATTGTTCATCGATTTGCTCGAGCACGCACCAGTAACATCTCCATACATCCTGTCTCATGCTAGTGTAGTCCAAGGGCATCTGCTCGATCCAGGAACACTACGGAACACTAAGAGCCCATTCCATGCTTTTTTTTTTTTGTAAACCCTTTTTTTTCTTTTGCTTTTTGGGTCATACCCGCAATGCTCAGGGTTTACTCTTGGCTCTTCACTCAGGAATTACTCCTGGTGATGCTCAGGGGATCAAATGGGATGCCAAGAATTGAACCTGGGTCGGCCTCATGCAAGGCAAACATCCTAGCCACTGAGCTGTTGCTACGGCCCTTGTTTTTTGGTAAAATTTCTCCTCCTTCACTAAATATATCCTTATTCTGCTCATGACTGTAGGGGTTTCCATCCTCTTCTTCTTTGTCTTCCTTTTCTTGCTGTTTAGCTTCCTTTCTGCCTCACGCTTGCATCTGGCTTCCATCCTGAACAGCATATACACATACAAACACCCATACCATTTGCCCATATGTACAAACTTATAGCCATTGTTACTCATGCTTGTTCTTTCTTCTTTTTTGTTCTTCTATATGTGTGAGTATGAATTGCTTATTGGCTTTCTCATTTAATTCTTAGATTTTGTGTTGTGTGTAGTGAAGAAAAAGGAGACTAAGAGGGGTTTAAACAAAAAATTTTATTTAAGACTACCCAATCAGTAATCAGCATGCTAAGAACTGAAGGCAAGTTTATTGGTATCAAATGTGACTGCTTTAAGGCACACTGTTTTAAACAAAAAAATTATTTAGACCTGAGTAAAGATTTTTATGAAAGTTGAATTATTCTATTCTAATGCTAAACCTGGAACTTGAAAATTTATCTCAGGATGACTGACCAAAGAACCCCTACTTTGGAGAAAAGAATGGGGAACTCCTTTTCGGAGATGGTGAGTCCTTGATGCAATCCCACTAGAAGTGCTGACTAACGGTCTGATGACTGCTTATTTTGATTGTGGCATTGGGGCAGAGGGTAGCACAAGTCAGGAAATGCAGAGAATCTTGCAGATTTCCACCACTCAAAATTGCTAACAGTGGAGGTCTCAATATTATTTTGGTCCTCTTCTTTTTCTCTGAGTGATGCAGGAGCTAATTTTATCACTTCCTCTTCCATTCCTCTATTTTGTTCTTGAAGTCCAAGTCATATTTCCCTTTTTATTTAGTTTTTATCATTTTTTTGTTTTTTTGGGTCACACCCAGATATGCTCAGGGTTGTTTCTAACTCTTCATTCAGGAATTACTTCTGGCAGTGCTCTTGGGGGACCATATGGGATGTCAGGGATCAAACACAGATTGACTGTGTGCAAGGCAAATGCCCTACCTGCTGTGCTATTGCTCTGGCCTCAGTTTTTATTAATCTTAAGGTTTATATTTCTTCTTCCATTTTTCACATCTTTAACTACCTATTCTTATTTCTCTCTTTCCCCCCTATTTTTCTGGTTTTATTTCTTGGCTCTTTTCTACCTGTGCTTTATTCCCTTAAATTGCTGAAAATAAATCACAGTGCATCCTAATCTTTAAAATTCTGGTCATCACTGCTCGGGTTCCTTGATATTGGCTTTCAACTTCTGTTTACCTATGACCAATTTTACCAATTACAGCTGTGCCATTGTTGCATTAGAGGTGAGATGTCAAGCACTGCCAGTATATATATATATATTTTTTTTTTTTTGCTTTTTGGGTCACACCTAGCGATGCTCAGGGGTTACTCCTGGCTCTGCACTCAGGAACCACTCCTGGCGATGCTCAGGGGACCATATGGGATGCCAGGGATCGAACCCAGGCCGGTACAGGCCGGCCACGTGCAAGGCAAACGCCCTACCCGCTGGGCTATCGCTCCAGCCCCAATATTTTTATTCTGTTATTTCTAAAAGATAATAGTGGCTCAATGAGAAACTTAACTGAACATTAGAAAAAAACTGAACAGCCGCAGAATAAAAGGTGGGGGACAAATGACCGTGAATGTGTTTGTATGTTTGTGCACGCATGCAATATGCATACACACATCTTTGGGAATGAGAATGAGTTATACCTAAAGATTGTAGAGTCCTTTGGACTGGAGAGATAGCACAGGGGTTGAGGTACATGCTTTGCACATGATTCCATCCCCAGCACTCATACAGTCCCCCGAGCTCTGCCAGAAATGATCTCTGAGCTGGGAACCAAGAGTAAGCCCTGAGAATCTCTGGGTGTGCCCACTGCTCCTAAATACTTAGAGTATTTGTTATGAGTCAGTTACTTACAAGCATCCTCTCTAAGCAGCCTCTTTAATCAGGGCGGACATTGCTATCAGATCAAAAGGATGGTTCAGATTTGTTATGTGGTTAAAACCGACATTTTGAGGATGAGGGAACACAGAGCAAGAGGAGAATTTCAAAAGACTAAACTAAGACAGGGAGATATTTAACCTCTTTTCTCCTCTGCTGACATTCCTCTCTTCCCTCTGATTTCCTTGACTGACTGTCTTTATGGGAGAATGGGAAAGATTTCTGTAGGGATTCCCTCTCAGAACAGAAATCTTCACAGATTCCCAAAAAAAGGAGTGAGTTGAGGGGAAAAATTCTTTCTGGTTTAGAAGAGACAAAGGTTGCTGTGTTGATTTTGTTTTTATTTATTTATTCATTTATTTATTTTTGTTTATTTGTTTTTGGACCACACCCAGCAGTGCTCAGGGAGTTACTCCTGGCTCTACACTCAGGAATCACTTCTGTTATGCTTGGGTGACCACATGATGTGCCTGAGATTGAATCTGGGTCAGCCACATGTAAGACAGGCAAGGCATGCTCCCTACCCTGTGTACTATCTCTCTAGCTCCTGCTCTGATATTTTGAGATATGAGATTTTGTAATCGGTCCTTAACTTCTCTAACCTTTCAGGAAACATCATTATTTGTAATATTAGAGGCACTTGGGAGAAATATAACCTGTTTTATGCAATTGCTAAGACTCAATTTCATTGCAATATTTTTTTTGTTTGCTTTTTTGGGTCATACCCAGCAATGCTCAGGGGTTATTCCTGGCTCTACACTCAAGAATCGGGGCCAGAGTAATAGCCCAGTGGGTAGGGTGTTTGCCTTGCACCCGGCCGCCCATGCCGGCCCGGGTTCAATCCCCGGCATCCCATATGGTCCCCCGAGCACCGCCAGGAGTAATTACCTGAGTGCAGAGCCAGGAGTAACCCCTGAGCATCGCCGGGTGTGACCCAAAAAAGCAAAAAAAAAAAAAAAGAATTACTCAGGGTGGTGCTCTGGGGAACATATGGGATGCCTGGGATTTAACCCAGGTCGGTCTCGTGAAAGGCAAATGCCCTCCCAGCTGAACTATCGCTCTGGCCCCTCATTGTGATATTTGTTAATTGTTAAATTTCAAGAAACTGTTTGTCTGAAATAGTTGTCATTGAATGAAATGATGTCATTATATCTGAGCTTGTTTTAATTTTGCACATATCATTTAACCCAAGGTTCTTGGGAAGGACATGGCAGGCAGTCCCTGAGCATTTAGTGTCTTCCAGAACGTTAAGTCTGAGGCAGACATGGTTCACCCTGGTACTGGGACTATTTAGCCTCATTGTTTTGCCAAGAACTTGGCAGAGAAGTAAATGTCTGTTTCCAGTACCTTCCCTAATACTCTGCTATGGTTGGGAGCAATGATCTGAAAGAACTGACAGGCTATAAAACAAACAACAAGGTGATACTTTGCAAAGAGTTAAAGAAAAGAGGTCACCAATTTGTGTCGGAGTGTGCATTTCAGGTCATTTCTAATTGTCCCCAGGTTTTAGCCTTTCTGTTCAGTACCCATCAGCAGACCCTCCCTGCTTTGGGTCACATTGAGCTGTGCTAAGTGCTAAGTGCTTCTATCTTTGTGCTCAGGAATCCCTCCTGTTGGGGCTCAGGGGATTATATGGGGTGGTTGGATTCAAGCCTGGGTCAGCTGCATGCAAGGCATGAGCCCTATACCTGCTGTAGTATCTCTCTGGTTCCTGTGAAATAATATTAATAACACACTGGGAGTATTATTATATCAATGATTATAATTTTTCTTGTTTTGACACTGTATTTTTATGCCTTACAATAAAACAAGACAGAATGCTGACTGTCCTGGCTGTATGATAAATGAACAGATCTTATTGATAAATGAACAGACCTTATTGATAAATATAATATTTAATGTCTTCTAAGTGAGGAAAGAGATTCCAAAAGCAACAAACCCTTAAAACAAAATAAAAGAGATTGGATATGCATATATGAATATATGCACAGATCTGGGCAAAAGAAATAATGATTCAACTTGAGCCCAGGGAAGAGAGATGAGACCCTCCCTTCCTAATCCAGGCCCCTCCCTCTCCTTCCTCTTTACTCCCTCAGCCTCCCCAGAAATGCCCTCCTTGGCTAGTTCACCCCAGGATTTCCTGATTATAATAAGGAAGCCACGTTTATCTTGCCAGTGAGTTCAGATTCAAATCACATCACCTTTTGACCTTTAGCCTCACCCTCTGTTTACCAGTCTGAAAGCTGGCACTCATGACTGTAAATGGAAGAAAAAAAGAAAGAAGCAAAGAAGTAAAGCAATCTATGCCAAGCGGCTGGCAGCTGTGCAGGCTTACACCTTGCTTCTCTCTTCCTGTGTGATGATCAGAAGCTGAACGTTGAATCATTACAAGGTTTAGGGGAGAGCCAGAGGGCCGGAACCACCAGTTTTCCCCTACTGAAGGCAATTTCGTTCACTGAGAAAATAAAAGGCATTGTGATTTCCTTTTTGAATTCTCCTACCCTGGAATCAGTGAATCTTCCCCTGTCTTTCCTTGCTTCTTTTTCTCATGGTTCTGTTTTTGCCAGTTACTGATCTTTCAACTTCTGCCCTGGGATACATTGCCTCTGCCTACTAGTAATATTTTTTGATTTTTTTTTTGGGTCACACCCAGCGATGCTCAAGGATTTCTCCTAGCTCTGCACTCAGGAATCACTCCTGACGGTGCTCAGGGGACCATATGGGATGCCGGGGATCGAACCCGGGCTGGCACAGGCCGCCGCATGCAAGGCAAATGCCCTGCGCACTGGACTATTGCTCTGGCCCCTGCCTACTAGTTATTGACCCTAACCCTTCCTTTTCCTTTTTCCACTACTTTTAGATGTTCCACCCCCGTGTGCAGATACTTTAGTTGCTATCAAGTCAAAGAGCAACCACAAATTAAAATGATGCTATAGCCTCTGACGAGTCCTTCTCTCCTTCAATTAGAAGCTCCACCTAGTTTTATATTCACTCTCAGAGTAAAATTCAAAACAAAGTTTGATTATTATGCTGTTTCATCTCCTTTGCCAACAGTCCATTTCATCCTTCAATACCTACTCATCTGCCTCTGACACCACTAGCTTCTAAAATAAATGATCAAAGTTCGCCCAAGACTTCCATGCTGACAAAACAATGGGCATGTTGTGTCTTATACTCCAAAGCCTCCTATCCTTCTCTGAGTTCAGCGACTGTTTTTTTGAGGTCTCTCTTTCTTACTCCTTCTTTCCATCTCTTAAAATAGTTTTCTCCTATATGTAGCTCCTCTATGTCTTGTATATCCCATGTGTCCCTATATGTAGGGGTAGGTAATTGGTCCTTTTTCTTTCCACTTTGAATTTTCTCTTCTGTATCCCTTCTGTATTGAGACCTAAAGTTATCATTAATATGCAGATGAGTCCATCCTAACTATCTGCAGACTGTGGTTGACCATCAAGAGGAAGATTCCAATTCTTCTGACTGAGCAGTTCAAATCCTCTCTGAGTAGTGTCTCAATTGAAGATTGTACCCTTTGCCCAAGAACAGGCTGCATCCAGCATTGATTGAAGCAAGGGCACAAAGGTTTTCAATTCAGGACAGCTCTTGAAAGATACTGCAGAAAGGAAAATCTTTTCAGTGGAAAGAACTGTTGGAGATGTATTAAGTCTTTCACTGGTGTGGAAAGAGACATGACCCAGAGAGATTCAATGATGTGCTCTGTCAAATACTTTAAGTGGAAACCACATAAGTCTAACAAGAACATCTTCAAAATTTAGATTGATGAACAGACTAATGTAATTTCAGTCAAAATCTAAACAGGCTCTTTAGAGATTGACATGTTGGTTTTAAAGTTTAAAAGAAAATGAATGCTGAATAAATGAAGCATCTTGAAAAAAAAAAAGCAAATTTTCACAGTACTTGACTTCAAGGCTTATTATGCAACTGTAGCAATGAACAGAGTGTAATATTTAGCATAACTTTGGACAAACAGATAAACAGAATAGAGTGCTAAAATATTTTCATTCATTTATGTCTAAAATAATTTTTTAAGGCACCAGGATAATTCTAATGAAGAAAGCAAATATTTTTAACTTCCATGGAGGGAAAAACTATGGAAATATGTGTAAAAATCTTTAATCCCTACTTCACTGTATAGAATCATTAATTCAGGGCAGTGAACCAGGTACTTTAATGTAAAACTTAAAGTAAAAGCTTTTGAGAATTACAGTAAGCATAGAAGTAAGCACATCTTTTTCCTTTGGGGTATGCCAGTATATGAGCAGGTATTTAGCACAGTGGAAATGTAGTACAGTGATAGAGTACTTACCTGTTTTGCATATTTGAGTACTTACTTGTTTTGCATATGTGAGGCCCCTGGTTTTGATGTACTGAAACCAATAAACAAAAAGTGGGGTGGGGGTTGCGAGAGAGGTCAGTGGGCAGAGGACATGTACTGTAAAGGTGATGCCTTTTGTGAGGTTTGATCCTCAGCACTGCGTGGTTCTCCCAACATTACCAAGAGCTTGTACAGAGTTTGGAGTAGCCCAACATTCCCAGAAGCTCTGACTCTGCCTCACTCAAACAACAGGAAAATAGTAAGAAGCTACAAATTTGGACCAGACAGATAGTATAGGGATTAAGATGCTTGCCTTTCACTCGGCCAACCCTGAATTGATTCTGAGCAATGCATAGACTTTGCCAAACACCAAAAGAAGCAAACTCTGAGCATAGAAGCAGGAGTCTCCCCTGAGCCCTGCTGATTTAACCTCTGACCCCCAACTTGCTACCACTGCCAAATATTATATAAAAATATTTTTCCTCCTGACTTAGTGAATTACAATCCTAGGATTTATCCAAAAGAGAAATTTAAAAAAGCTATTCACAGAATGACTTAGAGCAGACATACATCACTTGTATAACTTGTCTTCCTCAATGAGGTTGCTCATTAATTTGCTCGAGTGGGCGCCAGTAGGGCACCAGTAATGTCTCCATTAGTTGGGAATGAGGTTCATTATTGCTACTGTTTTTGGCATAGCTAATACACCACTGGTAGTTTGCCAGGCTCTGCTGTGGTTCTGGGTTCATCCCAGGGGGACCAATCTTTTCTATGTCAGGCCATCAACCATCCAGGACCCATGGGGCAGAACCCAGGGTGTAGACAAGCCTGTCTCCCATTTGCCACCAGCAGACACAGCTGGGCACTGCAGTCACATGTGCAACACCTTGAGGGACAGGTCAGGAGTTTATATATACATATATATATATATGTATACATATATATATGTGTGTGTGTGTGTGTGTGTGTGTGTGTATAAATTAGAATCAACACAAGTGCCTAGCAAAAGGGTTAACATACTGTGAGGTATTTACAATGAATAATTACCAATCATCTTGCTACCTTAAATAATGCAAATGGATTTTTAAAAAATAATGGTATTGTGAGTGTCAGAAACCAGAGAAAAACATACTCTGTTCTATGACTCCATTTGTATGAAACACTGGAACAGTCCAAGTTATAAATAGTAAAGGAAACTGCTTGCCTCTGGAGTGAGATGAGGTGGAATTGATTGTAAGGAATTGGAGAGAAAATTAAGGAAATAGGAATGTGTTTTGCAAGGTGGATACAGGGTACAATTGTCAAAACTCATCAAACTGACCATATAAAAGCTGTACATTTTATTGTATTTAACTAAGGAAAAGCATGTACTGATATTTATATACACATGCTTGCACATGTTCATGTACACACACATATCTTCATGGAAAAATTTCAGAATCACTATGATCAGCCAAAGAAGCTAGGCACTAGGAAGCACGTTTTTAAGAATTTATTTATATGAACTGAAATCACTTGCAAAAGTAATCTGTTAGTGACAGAAAGAAAAATAGTGGTTGTTTATGGAGATGGAGTTTGGATGGAAGGTAGATTTTCTTGCATGACAAAAATAGCCTGTGTCTTGATTACGGTTTTAGTGAGAAGGTATAAGCACTATCAAATCTCATGCTTATAATCTAAGTACTTTGCCAAGTGTAACTTTTCACAAAGTATAGCTATTTTTGCATTCATACAAATGGACAAAGATGACCCCTTTTTTGCCAACGATGTAGACAAATCAGTGCTCAAATACCTTTCTGAAGAAAATGAAAACCGTATCAGTCTTTTAAGCAGGCAATCAATCTCTCATGTCTCTTTAACAAGTAATGACTTTTATCCTGCAGGCTAGAAATCCCATTTCTAGGAATCTGCCCTATAGAGGTGAAAGCCCCAGTGCGTAAGGACATTTGAACAGTAGTGCTTACTGAGGCGGTGTGAATAGTGGCAAAAGGACTGTGAACAAAGGAAAGTCTATCTATTATGGAACTGAATAAATTAGGTCCATCTGCCCCTTAGACTATGATGGCACTATTTAAATGATGAATTATACTTATATGAGTTTTCTTGAAAAGATTTCCACAAGCTAGAGTGGGACTGAGAAAAATGTGAGTATAGCTTGATTTAATTTTTACAAAACAAAGACAAAAACATGTCTTCACTACATACAAATGTACATGACCGAGTTACTTAGGGAGGAGCAATTATCAATGTAAGAGTCAAAAAATCAAGCAAAAATTATCTCTATCTATCTATCTATCTATCTATCTATCTATCTATCTATCTATCTATCTATCTATCTATCTATCTATCTATCTATCTATCTATCTATCTATCTATCTATCTATCTATCTATCTATCTATCTATCTATCTATCTATCTATCTATCTATCTATCTATCTATCTATCTATCTATCTATCTATCTATCTATCTATCTATCTATCTATCTATGAAAAGCATGTTTGGGTTAAAGAGAAAGAGATATTACAGGCACTTGCTTTGCATGTCGCCCATCTCAGCTCAATCCTTGACACCATTTAATCCCTTGAGTACCACCAGAGATTGCTTCTGACACAGATCCAAAAACACAGGCCCCCTGACCACCATTGGTGTAGCTCAAAAAGCACCCCTCCCAACCCCCCAAAAAGCATGCTTTTTATATTTTATCTGTGTAGCAAAACATTTATCTGAATATATGTGTGAGAATCTATTTACATTTATTTGGCAGGTATGCTATGTGTGTACACACATGTATATAGAATATATATGTATATGTGTGCATATATATACATATATACATATAGACACATATATACATATGTTAATATGTACCAGGCAACACCAGACTAGAACTGAGCATTAACGTAGGTAAAGGGATATAATGAAATGGTGAATGTTGACACCAGAAGTACTTGTGAAGATTAAATTAGTCATGTAAATTGCTTCTGAGCCTCACAACAAGCCAGACCACCCTCCCCTACTCCAAGGAGCCCGCCATTTTCCACATCCGGACTTCCCTCTCGTCACAACTCTACCCAGCAGACCAGACTATCACAGCCCGGATCATCAACAGCCACCCTGCAGCAGTTTCTTTTCAATCCGGCCCAGGTATGCTGAACCAGAGACTCTCAGACATGGGGCAGAGCTGCTACTTGCTCTCCCTGTGCCCAGCTGCTCATGAGGCGCCTGGAAGGCATGGCGGGTTCTAGCCCTGGTCTGCCACCCCAGCAGAGCCTCACAACAAGCCAGACCACCCTCTCATACTCCATGGGGCCCGCTATTTTCTACATCCGGACTTCCCTCTCATCACAACTCCACCCAGCAGACCAGACTATCACAGCCCGGCTCCCGTGCGATTTATCAATAAATGCTTTATTTAGAGGTGACTACAACAGTATGCCACCCACACGGCAAGCCTGGCAAGCTGCTCGTGTAGTATGTGATATGCCAAATACCAGTAACATTTATATTAGGTCATTCCCATGACCTAATATAATGGTTTGAGGCTCTTTATGTTCCTGGAGCAAGCGGCTGCCTTTGGGTTCTACTAGCATGAGACAGGACATATGAGATATTACTGGTGCCCGCTCTAGCAAATAGATGATTAACAGGAAGATAGTGATAGTGATAGTGAAAGGGATATACATAACTGTAAAAATATGTATTGCAAGCCACAATGAATAAAATAAGGGGGAAAGAGAGAGAGATAGAGAGAGAGAGAAAAAGAGAGAAGAAAATTGCCTACCTGCCATAGAGGCAGGCTGAGGAGGGGATGGAATCTCGGGAGGGTACACTGGTAGAAGGTTGGGTGCTAGAACACTGTATGACTGAAACCCAATCATGAACAGCTTTTTAATTGTCTATCTCACTGTGATATAATAAAATTGAAACAAACACACAAACAAATAAATAAATAGTATGTACCAGTCTCTATTTTAAGTGCTTCCAGTAATGCCTAATTGAATCCCTAAAAAAGACACTCTGGGGCAGGCACTTTTAGCTTCTTTATTTTCTAGATAAGGATATTGATGCAAAAAAGCTGTCCTCAGTTGTGTAGCCTAATGAGGGGTTTGAACTGAAGCATTTTTATTTTTTTTTTGCTTGCCATTTAGATTTTATATTTTTATTTTTTTATTAAATATTTTATTATACCACCATGAGATATACAATTACAATGTTGTTCATGTTTGGAGGTTTCGGTCACATAGTGTTCCAGCACCCCGCCCTCCACCAGTGCCCATTTCCCACCACTAATGTCCCCAATTCCCTCCCCCTCCCATAGCCTGCCTAAATGGCAGGTTCTTTATCTCTTTCTCTCTCCCTCTCTCTCTTTTCCTTCTCTTACACATTGTGGGTTGCACTACATACACCTAGAGGCCATCACGTGCATTGTTTTGTCTGTATTAAATGCTCAGTTTTAGGTTGGTATTAGCCCTTTCAACATTTATTCACACATGTTCCCTTCTCTGTCTTATCTAACCTCTGACTCCCACATGTTTGCGGAAATTTCCACTTTTGGTAAGACCTCCTGATCCATGTTTCGCCTGACATTGGATTTTGGTGTCATAATATGTATATGTATATATATATATATACATATATATATCAGGCAAATAAATGCAATCATTCTATATCTCTCTTTCCTTCTGACTAATTTCACTCAACATGATCCTCTCCATGTCCATACATTTATAGGCAAATTTCATAACTTCATTTTTCCTGACAGCTGCATAGTATTCCACTGTGTAGATGTACCAAAGTTTCTTTATCCAGTCATCTATTCTCGGGCACTCTGGTTGTTTCCAGATTCTGGCTATTGTGAATAGTGCTGCTATGAACATAAACGTGCGTATTTTTGGCTTCCCAGGTTATATTCCCGGGAGAGGTATGGCTGTGTCAAATGGGAGCTCAATTTCTAGTCTTTGGAGGAATGTCCATATTGTTTTCCAAAAAGGCTGTACCAGATGACATTCCCACCAACAATGGATGAGAGTCCCCTTTTCCCTGCATCCACACCAGCACTTATTGTTCTTGTTCTTTGGGATATGTGCTAGTCTCTGTGGTGTGAGATGATATCTCATTGTTGTTTTGATTTGCATCTCTCTGATGACTAATGATGATAAGCATTTTTTCATTTGTCTTTTGGCCATTCAAATTTCCTCCTTGTCAAAGTATCTGTTCATTTCTTCTCCCCATTTTTTTGATGGGGCTAGCTTTTTTCTTATTGTAAAGTTCTACCAGTGCCTGATAGATCCTGGATATTAACTCCTTATGAGATATGGATATTGGGTGAATATTCTGTGGATTGTTTTTGTATCTTGGTCATTGTTTCTTTTGAGGTGCAGACACTTTTTAGTTTCATGTAGTCCCATATGCTATTCTTCTACTTGTTTTGTTAGTGGTATTTCATCTTTGAAGATGTCTTTAGCTTCAATGTCATGAAGGGTTTTCCTATGTTTTCTTCAACGTACTTTATGGATTCAGGTCTGATATTGAGATCTTTAATACATTTTGATCTGATTTTTGTGCATGGTGATAGACAGAGGACTAAATTTGTTTTTTTTACATGTAGCTGTCCAGTTTTCCCAGCACCACTTATTGAAGAGACTTTCCTTGTTCCATTTCGCACTTTTTGCCCCTTTGTCGAAGATTAAATGTTCATGTGTTTGAGGCTGGTTGTCGGGATACTCAACTCTTTTCCAAAGGTCCACAGGTCTGAACAGAGGCATTTTGGCTCTCTGTTTTGTGCTTCTATTAACTCATGCTCCTTGTTGTCTTAATAAGTAAATAATAAATAAATAAATAAATAAATAAATAAATGAATGAATAAATAAATAAATAAATCAACCATTTCTGCTCCACATCCTCCACTGTAGGCAGCTTCATTTAGAAGTCAATTGTAAACTCCTTTGATGGCTTGTAACTATTTTGATGACAATGATCTGGCCACCTTCAAACTCCCTGTGGACCACCGCCATCTCTTTAAAAGGCCTGTGCTGGGTCTCATTCCTTCACTACTTCCTGTGGTGACCTCCTGGCAGACTCAGCCACATCCTTTGAGTTCCAAGGCTTGTCCCTTCTCGAAGATTTTACATCAGATCCTATTCCTGCCCAGACCACTTCCTTCCTCGGGGGTCTTCCTGAATCATCTACCTCAGCACGTTTCAACCCTGCGCTTCTCCACAACATTCCCTTCATCTCCTTTATAGTATTTAATATCACCAGTACTTGCTTGTGTTGATGGGGCATTGACCTCTTGTCTCCTCTGTGCAGTGGAGGGAGGAGCATTTCAATCTTGACCCAATGTATCTCAGTGCTGAGGGGCATGAACAGCGGGTCCTCAGACGTGCTTCCTGAATACATTAAAAATGAATGGAAGACAATATTGAAAGGGGACCAAAACCTGGGTTGAGAATCAGATCGACCAGGCTTTAACTTAAGCTTCTGGCTTGGGGGTCTTGTGAAGCCTCTTGAAGTACATTTCGTCACTTCGTGAAAGAGAGGATAATAGGATCCACGTATAGAGCTGTGGGGATCAAATGAGTTAACCTATCTTAGCAGGGACACTCATCCTCATCATCACTCTCAGGCTGTATCTTATGTCTCTTTGCTGCCTCTGGGTCCATAACTCCTGAGAAGCCTCTCCCTCTGATTTTTTTTTTGCTGCTCTCTCACCCTTTCTAGCTCTCTCTGCCCTTTTATCAACTGTAAGGGATTGTGGATGTGGCTCATTAATCCAGGACATACCTCACATAAGTGAGGTCCTGGATTCAATCCCTGGAACTGCAAAAATCAAACAAAGGTTGATAGCTGTGATAGCTGTATTATTCTTAATATTGGGTAAATCAAGTCAGCTCTTGGCTTAGCCCCTTTCTGCTATTGGACAGCCTCCTTGGTTAGCATAAGGGATTCTAGCCTCTCAGTAAACAGAACCTGCTTCCAGGAGTCAGGTTGATGCTGTGCTAAGATAGGTTAAACAGACATTGGAGGAAGCACAGTGGCTTTGTCATAGCACAGAAGTGATAAACTCTTGTTTTCTCTTGCTTCTTCAGTCACAGGAAACCCTGTGTGCCCCACCCTTCCCAGTGGTTGCTGTTAGAAAAAAACACTGATGGGGATCAATGTTTAGAAAGATGTGAAAGAAAATGCAATTAGGGGTTAAAATATCTCTCTCAGTGGAAAATAAGTGGAAGTCTGGAAATAAGAGAGGGAGCCCAGAAAGTTTTGATTGCTTTATGTTTATCTAAGGGGAGAGGGCGAAAGCTATTGCTTCTCTAGGGATCAGCCCGAGAAGGCTTCCTGGAAAAGTACCGAATTATCCAGACTCCAATCTGCCAACTCTTTAAACACTTCCTGCCTCCTGCTTTTCTGAGCTAATTTTCAGTTACTAGAACATATTGTCTCGAATATGCCACTCTTTAAGCAATGACTTTTCTGCTGCCTCTTCCTTCACTGCTGGGGTGTTGTTGTTCCCCCTAATTATCCCATCATTTACCTGAGTACCCAGCACAGGCCCTATTCTAGAACCAATACAGGACCACAGAAACTCCTGGAATAATAAAATGTGTTTTCTGTATCTTTATATCTGAGAGACAGAGGTAGGTGTGTGTGTGTGGGGGTGTGGGTGGGGAGGGGAATGTGGCAGTTTATTTGGTGGGTGAAGATAAAAGGAAAAATGTTCCCAGGTTGAGTTAGGGAGCTAGTCTCCAGAAATTCTTTTTCATTCCCCTTGGCTGGTTAAATGTTATAAGCATCAGCTCTGGGCTCACCTTCACTGGGAGGGTTTTGAAAGGAGCATCCGTTGTTATTTTTTTCCTGAGCTAGTTTTGATGTGGGCAGGCAAGCATTTGCAGAACTCTTCTATTCTGGGTGGAGCCCCATGGCAAAGGCCTTTAGTTGTGCAGCCTAGGGTTCAATCCCTGATACCACCCACATGTGCCCAGCACAATTCCTGAAGCTCTGTTGTAGGGGACCCCGGCACCACTCCAGAGGGTGCAGCGTGTGCAGCCCACTGCAGCCAGGCTGTGAGTACTGAGAAGCGTGACCTCCGGCATGTGCAGTGGTGAATGCGCCAAGCACTGAAGCCAGATGTGCCACCCTGGGATGAGAGCCCCACAATCAAGTGTGTTCCGCAGTTGTGACAACAACGAAAGGGAGGGAGAAGGAAATAAAGACCTACTGACCACTTCATATCTCTTAAGCCCCTTATGATTATTTGATGTCAGGATTAAAAAATTTACATGTGCTGAATATTCATATATGCAATCAGCTTTAAATTATTCTGAGGGGCAGAGTGGATATATTGATTGGGTTAGTAGCCCATTCACAGTCACTTTTGATTTCAGGTCCTTATCTAGATAATCACAGACTCAGCTTCGTTAATTCCTTGGTTGAAATTATTGCCCATGTTTATTCCTATGTAGCAGTTAATGCAAGAATGCTTTTCTAATGCAAAGTAGTGTTTCCCTCTACCTTCTCTTCTGATTGCCAGTTTGGAAGAAGGAAGGCAAACAAGATTCTTTGTGTCTGTAGGAGAACATATAAAGGAGACATGAGATGCTGTGAAATGAGACCCATGAAGAGGCATTCATTTGGCAAATGTCTTCTGTGCAGTTACAGTGGTAGTGGGCTAGGGTGTGTGTGTGTGTGTGTGTGTGTGTGTGTGTGTGTGTGTGTGTGTGTGTGTGTGTGTGTGTGTTGGGGTAACTCTGACCTGGATAAGCCCTGAGCACAGCCAAGTGTACCACATCAAAACAAACAAACAAACAAACAGAGAAACTCAGCAACACCAAATCCTTGTGCAGTCACTTAATAGCAATAAGTGACTTTTCTTTTTTCTTTTTTTTTCCCCAAATTTTATTACACCATTTTAGACATAAAATTGAAAGATGCTCATGTAGAGTTTTGGTTCTACAGTGTTCCAACACCCATCCCTCCACCCAAACCCATCTCCCATCACCAATGTCCCCACCTCCCTCCCCCTCCCACACCTCAACTACTTGGCGGGTTCTGTATGTCATTTCTGTCCTCTCTACCTCTCCCTTCCGCCAAACTTTCCTGCACATCGTGGAATACAGTGCATTAAAGGACATTACTGTTTCCACTATTTTAATGAACAGAGTGGCAGCTTGCGGCCACATGACCTGGGCTCGAACTGGTTTTGCTCTGTTAATCTGGTCGGGTGCGGTAGTATCCCAGTGTCCGGACAGCGGAGGTGGTGGCTAGTGTGGTGGGTGAGTCTCATCTGGCTGCTTCCGGGACCCCCAGAGGTGATGGGCCCACTCCCAAAACCCATCTGTCCTCCTGGGAGCCCCATGGGCAGCTGGGCCTGGGGCGAGCCGAGTTCCAGCTTCCCCAGCCTCTGTGAGGCTCTTCATGCTATGGCGGTGGCCCCAGGGGCAGCTCCTGGGCGGGACCACCAGGCTTGACAAAATGGAGGGGGAAGGGCAGGCCCCTGACTCCATCTGACGAATTCCCAGTGATTCCCGCTTCTGGGAGCCACCTACCTGGGCTCAAACTGGTTTTGCTTTGTTAATCTGGTCGTGTGGTAGTATCCCAGTGTTCGAACAGCGGAGGTGGTGGCTAGTGTGGTGGGCGAGTCTCATCCAGCTGCTTCCGGGACCCCCAGAGGTGATGGGCCCGTGACTTTCATTTTTGTTTGGGGGCCACACCAGACTCACTCCTGGTTCTGAGGTCAGCAACCATTCCTGATGGGGGTCCTGCCACTGTATGGGGTGCCAGAATATTGAACCTGCATTGACTCCGTGTGCAAGGAAAGCACCCTACCTGCTATGGCAGGTACTATGGCTCTGGTTCCAAGCTCTGGGTTTAATTTGGCAACACAGTCACACACACACACACACACACACAGAGTACATAAAATAAAGTAAGTATTTTTTTTCAGCTCCTGTGACCACTTCTAGCTCTATGCGTAAGTTCGTTTCAGATCTGGGGAGTCATGCATTTGAGGAATCTGGCTCATACTCCCACATACAAAACATGAACTCAGCCTTTGGAGCTCTCACTCCAGCTCCAGCAAGACTTCAATGATGAAGAAAGAATGGTTTGGAATCTACCTCTCACTCCTAAAAGAGCAGCAAAATGTTTGGAGAGTTGACCTGGTCCAGCAGCAAGGAGTGGTCCAAAGAGAACTCATGGGTTGGCCCTGAGGAAGTTCCCCTTCTCCCTCCTCTTGTTGTAGGCAGGCAGACAGGGGGCCGTCACATGGCAATAAAAATTCTTGAAGAAGAAATAAAACTGGTCCTTCAGAGATCCAGAGTCACACCTGTTGTCACAGGGAACCAGACTTGAGAAGACCATATCAACAATAGACCCTGGGGGAAGGGAAGGCCAGAGGGAATGTGTGAATTGCTTTAGCTGATTAAATCTCCTGAGGGGAAATGAATCAGCCTTCCTGCCCAGGACCCAGCTCACAGAAGACCCCACAGCATTCCAGTCAAAGAAGACCACTCCCAAAGTCTACTCCCCTTGGCAACGGGCCCCTAGTAACCTAGGCTGAAGCCGCATATGGGAGTAACTTGGGGAGAAATCTATAAACGCCGTCCTGACCAAAGGACGGTGCACACATGCTGCCTGGGCACACATGTTACCTGTGCGCACATGCTTCCTGGACACACATGCTGCCTGAGCCCATGTGGCCGAGCACCTGCAACACTCCTACCAACTCTGCATCCAGGTAACGGCCTCTCCTCTCCCAAGCTCTCTCCTGCCACTCTTTCCCTCCAACCCGTTTCTCTAGTCCCCTGCTAGAGTGCACAAACCTGTTGGTGACTGCCCTATTTAAAACTCTTCAGGGGCTCCCGAAAAATCCAAACTGCTTATGGGAGCTGAGACTCTTTGTAGTCGCAATCTGTGCTCCTTCAGCTTTCTTTCCCTCTTACTCTCAGGTCCAGGCTGACAGAAATTCTCCATCATTTCCCGAAGAGGCCCAGGGGCTTATGTCATAAGGTTGTGCAGGCAAACCTGAAAAAAACACAGATTTAAACTGCGTGGGTTCTCGTTTACTCAGGGCTTTTTCTAGCCATGGTTCTGCATTCACAGATCCCGCCAATCATGAGTGTTGCTTGGCTGAATCTGCAGAAGAGCTCAGGGGGAACCAAGTTGATTATTAACCACATGTTGGGCGGCACATCAGTGAATCACACCCCCTGAGTTGTTTAGTGGCCCACAGTGTATGCGATTGTCCCCCAAGTTGTATTGCTTTTTGCTGTACCCTGTGGGATCTTAAAGGCACAGTACTAGCCTCTCAAGGTCTGTTGAGGCCAGGGTTTTGAACCTGGCCTAGACTATAAATAGGGGCCCCAGGACAGCATCCTGGGGGGGAGGATCTTCCAGACTGAGCAGCTGCCTCTGGTATCTGGCCAGCACCTAGGCCGTAGGGCCCCTGGTACCTGAGCCGATGGCTGGCACCAGGGAGGAGAAACTGCTCCTGATGCCTAGGCCCAAGGGCAGCACCAGAACCAGGCCCAGTGCCTGAGCCTGAGGGATGGCATCAAAGCTACAGAGCTACAGAACTTCAAGGCTACTGACTGGTGGCAGAGACACGGGAAATGATAGCAAAAGGTAAAAAACGGTCACTAGGAAATAGGGACATAGCCAAGGAGTTCAGAGAAAAGAAGCCCTGGAGAGAAAATCCCTGCGCTGAAAGGACCTAAGGAATATGTCCTGAAAGGAGACATCCTGGGAGAGGACCAGAAGCATGAAGCCTTAAAGAGAGGCGTGGGGAGTGAGAAGGCCTGACGAGATAAGCCCGCAGAGACCCCCAGAAGAGAACAGCCTGCAGGAGAAACCACCAGAGAGACAGAGGTTCAGGAGAGTTCTGCAGAGAGCAAGCAGATGCAACAAAGTAAACAGTAAAGTGTTCTTCAGGAACCTCTGGCCTTGCTAGTTATTCCACTGATGGGTCAGGGGGGAAATGGTGTAGGTCCCTGACACAGGCCGGGGCCCTAACGGACAGTGAGTACTGCTGGGGACCCAGCTAGATCCCCAGATTTTGCTTCCATAGTCACCCCTGGGCCCCAAATGCTAAAGCCATGGAACCCACAGGGAGGTCCCTTGAGCCTGGGGCCTTAGGACCTCCCCTGGGGGCGCATACAAGGCAAATGCCCTGCCTGCTGTGCTATTGCTCCTGCCCCCTTTACCTACTTTCAATACTCAGAGCAAATCTAATGTTACTCTTTCCAGCTACCATTGTAAAACTGTTCCCTTCTCTATATTACTTACCCTCTGCTCCCCCATACCTATGTGGGAGAGTCCAATCATAGATAAGTCCTCCTGTTCCGTTTTACCTGGCCTTTGACATTAGTCTTATTCTACTTTTTAATATCCCACAAATGAATGCAGCTATTCTATATCTATCATTTTCCTTCTGACTAATTTCTCAGCATGATACTCTCCATGTCCATCCATTTATAGGCAAGTTTCATGACTTCATTTTTCCTAACAGCAGCATGGTATTCCATTGTGTAGATGTACAGTACATTATTTTCGTTTAAATTTTTTTTTCAGTTAAAAAGAATTAACTCTAGGGGCCAGAGCAATAGCACTGTGGGTAGGGCGTTTGCCTTGCACACAGCGGACCAGGGTTCGATCCCCGGCATCCCATACGGTCCTCCGAGCACTGCCAGTAATTCTTCCTGAGTACAGAGCCAGGAGTAACCCTGAGAATTGCTGGGTGTGACCCAAAAAAAAAAAAAAAAAAAAAATTCACTCTACAGGTGCCTTTTTTTTTGCTAGTGAGCATGAGCACGGCTAAGTTGGAAATCCATCCCATTTCCTTCTCTTCCAAGCCACACGCAGCTGATAATCACCTTGCTTGAATATCTGTTGAATCCTACAGACTCCAGCCAGCTCTGTTTTTCTCACATAAGCACTTGTTAAAGCTGAAACAGGATCTTAACCACAGAGAGGGAAGCTATGCTATGGGGTACTGTTAAGGCTTAAAAATAACTATATTGCCAAGGCTTCGAAAATCAGATGGGCTGGACATGTAATGCGATTTGGAGACAACTGCTGGACTAGAGCCGTTACTGACTGGATCCCACGAGATGTCAAAAGATCACGTGGCCGCTCACCTACAAGATGGTCAGACTTCCTTGTTAAGACCCTGAAGGAATGGTTTGAGGCTCTTCATATTCCTGAATCAACCAGATGCCATTGGGCTACATTGGCACGTGATAGGGTCAAATGGAAATGTTACTGGTGCCCGCTTGAGCAAATCGATGAATAACGGGATTCAAGTGATCAAGTGATCGAGTAATCCCATATGGTCCCCAAGCTCCGCTAGGAGTAATTCCTGAGCAAAGAGCCAGGAGTAACCCCTGAGCATAGCAGGGTGTGACCCAAAAGCAAAAAAAAAAAGTAGGTAAAGGAATATAAATGATAGCCCTTCAGTATTCTGTTTTGCAAAGCACAAAAGTGTAAAAAGGAGAGAGAAAGAGAAAGAGTGAGAGAGAGAGGCGAGAGGCGAGTGAGAGAGAGAGAAGAAAAGTGCCTGCCGTAGAGGCAGTTTGTTGGGGATGGTTGGGAGGGAAAGCGGGAACACTGGTGATGGGAAACGGGCACCATTAGAGGGGTGGTATTGGAACACTGTATGACTGAAACCCGATCACGAACAGCTTTGTCATGGTCTATTGCACTTTGATTCAATTAAATAAATAATGTATTGTAACTGATAGATCCTGGTCAATGCCAAGGCCTTCAGCATATACCACTGCCCTTATATTACTTCTGGTTTCCATGTTCTTCCCCTTGACCCCAAATATCCTTCTGCTAACCTCTGTTCTGTGGTCAAAGTCCAATGCTTTTTTTTTTGTGGGATACAATCCATCCATTTTTTCCCATTAAATACCACTGATGAGAGAGAGAGAGAGAGAGAGACAGACAGACAGAGAGACAGACAGACAGAGAGACAGAGCAGAGCATTCGTTCTACTTATTTCGTTGAACTTGGCACACTCTAGTGCTATCCAAGTTGTAAGAAAAGACAATCTCTCATCTTTTCTTTCTGAAACTCCCCTTGTGCTAAGGTTTATTTGTAGGAGAACTCTTGCATCAATAGCCCAGAACTCAGACCCATCCTTCCACCCTGACACTGGCAGACTGGAGTGTATTCTGAAGGTTGGGTGGGAGCCTGGGTGCATTTTGGGGACCTTAAGCTGCTGATGGAACTGTAGCTGCCACCTGGATCTTGGTCTTTGGCAACATGGAGACAAGCCTTTTCCACAAGCCTGGGATGAGCCATGCTGGTAAATTGACTGGACTTACAACTGCTGCACTTTGTTTGAGACAAGGGTCTGGCCTGCTCGGGTTTTACAGGGGTTTTGATGACTTTGGTTTGGGGACTCATGGACTGGCACTGTTGGCCACCATCTTCTTCAGGCACTTCTTGTTCTGCTTCTTATTCCTTAGGAATTTGGGGTGTGTCCCTTTAAGAAACTCATATTGTTGACTGGGGTTTCTCAATGTCAATTCTATGTCATTTTGGGGACAGGTTGTGCTTGATCTGGTTTGTGAACTTGGCTATGTCTGCACCATGACCAATGCTCCCCAAGCACTAGAATCAGAAGAATGGGATCTCTCTTTTCTTTTCTTTTCCTTTTCTTTTTTTTCTTTTCTTTTTCTTTTTCTTTTCTTTTCTTTTCTTTCCTTTTCCTTTCCTTTCCTTTCCTTTTCTTTTCTCTCTTCTCTTCTCTTCTTCTTTCTTTTTCCTTTTTTCTTTTTCTTTTCTTTTTCTTTTCTTTTCTTTTTTTCTTTTCTTTTCTTTTCTTTTCTTTTCTTTCCTTTCCTTTCCTTTTCTTTTCTCTTCTCTTCTCTTCTCTTCTTTCTTTCCTTTTCTTTCTCCTTTCCTTCCTTTCCTTTTCTTTTCTCTTCTCTTCTCTTCTCTTCTTTTCTTTTCTTTTGTTTTCTGTTCTTTTCTTTTTCTTTTCTGTTTCTTTTCTTTTCTTTTCTGTTCTGTTCTTTTCTTTTTTCATTTTCTTTTCTTTTCTTTTCTTTGTGTGTGTGGGAGGGGTGGGACACACTTGGCAATGCTAAGAGCTTATTCCTGGCTGTGCACTCCAGGGTCACTTCTAGTGGGTTTGGGTGTGCTGGTGATGGAACCCAGGTCATCTGCATACAAGGCAAGTGCCCTATTGCTGTATACTATCACTCCAACCTTGGTTTCATTTTTTAAGAGCTGAATAATATTCCATGATATATATATAATATATATATATATATGAGTGTGCATAAACATATAAAGCAATTTATATTTTATATTCAGTTTACATAGACATATAAGCAGTTGATATATAAATTATATAAATAATAGTTTCATAACCTCTCATCTATCCTGGAGCTGTTTCCAGATTTTGGTTATTATAAATGATGTTGGAAAATACACAAAATGTGTATTAATCTTCTTTTGAATTTATGTTTCTCTGTTCTTGGGATAGATCCAACAAGTGGAATTGCAGGTCAAAAGGGAGTTCAATTTTTGATTTTTTGATAAGTATACTGTTTCCATAAAATCTGAATCAGACAACTTCCCTCCAATAGTGAAAGACAGTGCCCTTCACAAGCATCTCTGCCTTACTGGTTATTTCTTTTTGACCCAAACTTTTGAATACAGGTCATTCTGGTATAAGATAGCTCATTGTTTTGATTTGCATTTTCCAGGGAATAAATAATTGTCAGGTAGCTGCTGGGGTCCCCCAATGATATCAGGAAACCAGTTCTCTTCTATCTTGAAGCCAGCAGGAAGTGGATGAAAACTCAGGAGTCCAGCGCAGTTCTAAAAGGCTTTTACTAAAACAAGCTCCAAAGCTACAATCCAAAACAATGGGATTCCCCAGACCTCTAGTTCTTGGTCTGAACTTAGGCTGTGCACGAGGACCCAAGTCTCTGAGCAAAGTGGATCTTCATACCTCAAGTCAGTCCCCTAATATATCCAAAAGTAATCCTAATCTTCAGGGAGGGTCGTGTCAACAAAGATCAACAAATCAGCTTCTAGGTGTAGACCTTATTTCAGGTCCAAACAAATGGTTATGCCAGGAATAATCTTTTTTCTGAGATTATTTCTTATGTCAAAACACTGGAGAGAGAGGGAGAGCTGGCATAAAGAAATACATCTTAATGGATGTATATTCATGGGGTGAAACATATCATAATTCCATGGGTTCATGTAATCTAGATGGTATCCACAAGTTTCATCAATTTTCTGTTCTGCACCAAGGTGATTCTGAGTGTCTTGTCCTCTGTTTACTGAAAGGGTCATGCTTGCCTGCTTGAGGGCCAAGTAGCATGAACCTACCTTAATCTTAAATGATAGTCTCAATGTAGCCAGGGTGGTAGTTTCCTGGTAAATTCTAACTGTCCCACGCTGGGACCAGTGGGTATAAAGAGGAGCTGTGCCCAATAACATTGAAATAGTAGTAGAGATTATAGTAATGTTTCAGCAGTTACTGATTCAGAGTCAAAATAACTTCTAACTGCTGTACCCTCCATCAGTATTTACACAGAAGCAAGATTTCATTAGCATGAACCTTGGTTTAAGAATATGCAAATAGATTAAACTGTGAGTGGATTAAACAGCAAAGCTCCTGAGCTAGCTAGGCCTGTCTTCCAATAAGTAATGACTAACACTTTTTTTTTCTGTTTGTCATCTTTGTGCAATTCCTTCTTGAAGAGAGTATGGAAAACAACAGGAAAACAACTTGAGAGGCCTTGGAAACAGTTAGTTAGGTTATAGGCCTTCCTGGCTTAAGTGACCAAACACACATAACTCTCAAAGGTGTCAAGGCACACGCTGAAGAAAAGAAAAACTACGTTAGCCTGGGGCACCACTAAGGGTCTGGCTAAACTCTAGAGGAAGCAGTTAAACTTTATTTCCTTTCTCTCCCTGCCCCCCAACTCAGAGTGTGGAAACCATCAGTGAATGCTAAGAACATCAGAGGCTCAAGAGTTCATGGCAGCTATACAGTCTCTGGTGCTTCTCTCTCCTCCACACACTGGCAGGGCACTTGGAAGCGGGAGGGGGGTCAGGTTCCTCCCTGTTCTGTTGGCCTCTGATAAGCTAGCAAGTTTTGGTGGGGGAAGATCACTCTTTCCTTCTGAGCCAGTAGAGTTGTTGCTCTTTCCCACTTCTGCAAGACTTTGTTTTATTAAAATTTGCCATCTACAAGCCACAACGTGTAAGAGAAGGGAGAATGGGGGAGAGAGAGAGAGAGAGGAGAGAGAGAGAGAGAGAGAGAGAGAGAGAGAGAGGAGAGAGAGAGGGAGGAGAGAGAGAGAGAGGAGAGAGAGAAAGAGAGAGAGAGAGAGAAAGTGCCTGCTATAGAGGCAGGCTGGGGAAGGGGCCTGGAATCTGGGGACATTGGTGGTGGGAAATGTGCACTGGTGGAGGAACACTGGTGGGTGCTGCAGCATTGTATGACTGAAACCCAATCATAAGCAGCTTTGTAAATGTCTGTCTCACGGTGTTATAATAAAATTTAAAATATTTAAAGAATTACTATCACTATCACTATCTTCCTGTTCATCAACAATTGCTTGAGTGGGCTCCAGTAACATCTCCATATGTCCTGTTTCATGCTAGTAGAGCCCAAGGGCATCTGCTCACTCCAGGAACATAAAGAGCCTCAAACCATTATATTAGGTCATAGGAATGACCTAACATAATTGTTACTGGTATTTGGCATATCAAATACAACATGGGCAGCTTGCCAGGAATGCTGTGCAGGTGGCATACTCTTGTAGCCACCTCTAAATACAGCATTTCCAACCTAGAACTGAGCATTAAATAGAGGCAAAAGATACACATGACAACCCTTTAATGTATGTTCTGTAATCCATAGTCTGGAGGGAAGGAAAAGAGAAAGAGAGAGAAAGGGAAAGAAATAAAGAACCTGCCATGGAGGAGGGCTGGGGGAGGCGGGGGAACCGGGGGCGTTGGTGGTGGGTGATGGGCACTGGTGGCGGGATGGGTGCTGGAACACTGTATGACCAAAACCCAAATATGAATTGTTTTAATTGTATATCTTTGTAATTGTAAAAATAAAAAATAAAAAAATATCCAGTATATATCAGGCACTGGTAGAACTTTACAAGAAAAAACAAACAACCCCATCAAAAAAATGGGGAGAAGAAATGAACAGAAATTTCAACAAGGAAGAAATTCGAATGGCCAAAAAACATGAAAAAATGCTCATCATCACGAATCATCAGAGAGATGCAAATCAAAACAACAATGAAATATCATATTACACCACAGAGACTTGCACATATCCAAAAGAGCAACAACAATAAGTGCTGGCGTGGATGTGGAGAAAAGGGAACACCATCCATTGTTGGCGGTAATGCTGGCTGGTACAGCCTTTCAGGAAAACAATATGGATATTCCTCCAAAAAACTAGAAATTGAACTCCCATTTGACCCAGCCATACCACTCCTAGGAATATACTCTGGGAAGCCAAAAATACTCAATGGAAACACCATCCCTACTTTTATGTTCATAGCAGCATTATTCACAATAGCCAGAATCTGGAAACAACCAGAGTGTCTGAGAATCGATGACTAGATAAAGAAGCTTTGGTACATCTACACAATGGAATACTATGCAGCTGTTAGGAAAAATGAAGTTATGAAATTTGCCTATAAATGGATGGACATGGAGAAGATCATGTTGAGTGAAATTAGCCAGAAGGAGAGAGACAGATATAGAACGACTGCATTTATTTGTATGACATAAATATATATGTACATATTATGATACCAATATCCAAGGTCAAGTGAAGCATATATCAGGAGGTCTTGTCAAAGGTGGAAATTATCACAAACGTGTGGGAGTCAGAGGCTAGGTAAGACAGAAAATGGAACAGTGTGCTAAAAATTGTCAAAAGTACTAATACCAACCTAAAACTGAACATTAAATACAGGCAAAAGATACACATGACAACCCTTTAATGTATGTTCTGTAATCCACAATCTGGAAGGGAAGGAAAAGAGAAAGAGATAGAGAGAAAGGGAAAGAAACAAAGAAACCTGCCATGGAGGGCGGGCTGGGGGAGAGGGAGGGAATCGGGAGCGTTGGTGGTGGGAGATGGGCACTGGTGGAAGGATGGGTGCTGGAACACTGTATGACCAAAACCCAAATATGAACATCTTTGTAATTGTATATCTCACTGTGGTATAATAAAATGCTTTTTAAAAAGTGAAAAAAAAAATAAATACAGCATTTATTGATGAACCATGCGACCGCAAGCAGCCAGCGCAAGCTGGGCTGTGATAGGCCTCGTCTGCTGGATGGAGTTCTGGCGAGAAGGAGGTCCGGATGTGGAAAATGGCAGCCCTCATGGAGTGGGGGGGGGGGGGGTTCATCTGGCTTGTTGTGAGGCTCTGCTGGGGTGGCGGGCCAGGGCTAGAACCCGCCATCCCTCCCGGAGCCTCGTGAGCAGCTGGGCACAGGGAGAGCTGGTAGCAGCTCTGTCCCATATCTGCGAGTCTCTGGATCAGCATACCTGGGCCAGATTGGAGAATAAAAACTGCTGCAGGGTGGGTGTCGATGTCCATGCTGTGATAGGCTCATCTGCTGGATGGAGTTCTGATGAGAGGGAGGTCCAGATGTGGAAAATGGAGGCCCTCATGGAGTGTGTGTGTGGGGGGGGGGTCGTCTGGCTTGTTGCGAGGCTCTGCTGGGGTGGCGGGCCAGGGCTAGAACCTGCCATCCCTCCCGGGCACCTCGTGAGTGGCTGGGCACAGGGAGAGCTGGTAGCAGCTCTGTCCCATGTCTTCGAGTCTCTGGATCATAAATAATAAAAATTTGCCATCTTAGAAGATGTTTTATGAAAGGATTTGCTTTCTATTTGTGTGTAGTCTGCACTTTTTATAAGGGGTCATCTGTTTTACGTTATCCAAATGTTCTCTCATACAAATTCATTTATTCATTGTCATTGGCTGCTTGTGAGATGGGTCTAGTTCAAGGCCATGCAGCTGATAGCTGGAGAAATTAAATGCTTCTCTGGATGGTGCTTGGGCCCAGCTCTTCTCAGAGGAAAGGAGATGCTCTGAACCTTCATCAAGGTCACTGGTGCAAAGAATTATCCTTTGGTATGGGTTGTTCAGCAAAACAACCCATACCAAACAAAGCATGCCTGATTGAGGCTTGGAGACAATAAGAAAGTGTGACAAGACAGAGAGTGACTAGGCTGAAGTTTAGAAAGCTCAGTCCTGAAAACAATAGTCCAATTCACAAGCTATCAGGGTTGAAAGGAAATGCTTCATCAATTTGCATGTGAAGTATCCTAGGTAAGGGTGTGTGTACCACTCCCAGCCCCGACCCTCATTTCCTCACAAAGACTCACCCAGCACAGGTTGATATTATGGGCTGAATTTGTTCTCCCTGGTAATATATGGAAATTGAAACACTAGCCTCAGAAAGTATTTGGAGATAAGTTTTTGAGGTGACTAAGTTCAAATTAGGCCCTTAAAGTGGTTATTAATTCAATCTTCTGTCCTTAGAAGAGGAAATTTGGAGACGCAGGGGGCAGGACATGGGGAGCTGATAGAAGACAATTAACACATGAAGCATATTTTGCAAATAACTATCCTGGACTTACCATGCGTCCCGGTAGGGAGGAGATGAAGAATACACATACCAAAATCAAAATAACCTCCTGGACTAAAAATAGTATTAGTGGGAGGTCTGGTGAATTTCAAACAAGATTTGTAGTTTAATTAATACTGTTGTATTGGTGTAGTTTCCTGGTGGCTGTAATTACACTGTTTATGTATGATATTTACTTTAGGGGATTAAAAACTCCATTATTTTTGCAATTATTACTGTAAATCTAAAGTTATCTCAAAGTGAGACTACAAAAACAACAATAGCTCCTAAGGTAGGTGTGATTTGAGCTTGTAAAGGCAGGGCCAGGAGCTGAGACCCTTACCCTAGAAGGCATGAGATGGTGATGTGTCCCCAGACAGCCTGACCCCAGAACTTATAGAGACCCTGACTGTACCGTAGCTCCCTCATGCTTCAAGGATACAGAAGTATAATTTTAATTTCTTTCTTTCTCTTTTTATTTCCTTCTCTCTCACTTCATCCCTCCCTCTCTCCATTCCTTTCACTCTCCCTCTCTTCCTCCTTTACTTCCTCCATCCCTCTCTCCTTTCATCTCTTCCTCTTCTTCCCTCTTTTCCTTCTTCCCTCTTTCCATTTTCTCTCTTTCTCCCACCCTTCCTCTCTCTCTCTCTTTCTTTCTTTCTTTCTCTCTTTCTCTCTTTCTTTCTTTCTCTCTTTCTTTTCTTTCTTTCTTTCTTTCTTTCTTTCTTTCTTTCTTTCTTTCTTTCTTTCTTTCTTTCTTTCTTCTTTCTTTCTTTCTTTCTTTCTTTCTTTCTTTCTTTCTTTCTTTCTTTCTTTCTTTCTTTCTTTCTTTCTTTCTTTCTTTCTTTCTTTCTTTTCTTTCTTTCTTTCTTTCTTTCCTTCTTTCTTTCTTTCTTTCTCTCTCTCTCTCTCTCTTTCTTTCTTTCTTTCTTTCTTTCTTTCTTTCTTTCTTTCTTTCTTTCTTTCTTTCTTTCTTTTCTTTCTTTCTTTCTTTCTTTCTTTCTTTCTTTCTTTCTTTCTTTCTTTCTTTCTTTGCTGATGATTAAATATGGGTTGCTGTGGGCAAGACAAGAACCATATCTGTAGAGCTATCTAGCCCCAATTCTTTTTTTTGTTTGTTTTGAGGTCATGCCCAGCTGTGCTCCAAGGCTACTCCCGTTCTGTACTTGAGGTTGCTCCTGGCAGTTTCAGGGGACCATCTGATTCTAGGGATGCTCTACCCATTGACCTATCTCTTTGGCCCCTGAGTCTGATTTTTTCACTTAAGCGAATGTGTTCTCTTATAATAGTGGAGAATGTAGAAAATAAAGGATTATGCGGAACTTGTGTTAATAACTATCCCTGATGTCAAGGGTGTGTATCCATGTGTGCCAGTTGTGTGATATTAATTCACTAATTCTAAGATCTCTAAGTCTGAGGTCCAGGAGATGGCTAACACTTGCAAGCCTAAAGCCCTGAGTTTGATACTCACTGTTACTCACATAGGCAGGTGGGATCCTGGCGATTCTGAGATCCCCTGACTGCTCCAGTGCTTTCTCTTGGTACAGCAGTCAGGAGTATGTGAGCATTGTAAAAGACATGAGTACTGGCTAGCACCGGAACTGAAAAACTATGTGATTCGATGTGCAAATGGGGGATGGGGAGAGACAGAGAGAGACAGACAGACAGACAGAGACAGAGAGAAGGAGAGATGCAGAGAGACAGACAGACAGACAGAGACAGAGAGAAGGAGAGATGCAGACAGACAGACAGACAGACAGAGAGAAAGCCTGCTATGGAGGCAGGGGGGGGGGGAGGGGATGGGAGGAAAATGAGGCACACTGTTGTTGGGAAATGTGCACTGGTGGAGGGATGGGTGTTGGAACACTATACTGAAACCCAGGCATGAAAATCTTTGTGATGGTCTATCTCAAGGTGATTCAATTAAAAAAAAATATATATATTTGCAGTTGGATTTTTTTAAAGAAAGGTGTGTGAGTAGTGTGACCGGGAGCATGTGTTTGAGCATCCATGACACCCTGCCCCACAGCTGCAGCCTGAATGTGCTCTGGCACCTCAATTCATGGAGTGTGCCCCTCAGCTGAGTGTGTGACCCCAGTCAGCACTGTTAGTAAAACGTGTGAGCACCATGACTGCGATGTGTGATCTGCTTGGACAGAGGAATGGGAAGTTGGCAAAGAGGTCTAAGGCAGAGGCTGCATTACTCCTGCCACCTAGTGGTCGCAGGGACTGTGCCAGACAACCAAACTTGTTTTCTATATATGGTGCTTTCATCTTCCAAATATTTGTCTCGTGACTCACTGGGCAGAATGACCGGATAAGCGAAATAATCCTTTATGTGGTGTTGGTTATTAATAGTGTACATGTTTGCAAATGGGAGGGCTGTTATCTTCTCACTTGGGGTCTGGTCAGATTTTCTCTGCCTCTTACGTGCTTTCATAACCCAACATTGAAATCGTTATGGTGTAACTGGAGATTCAACAAATGCTGGAGACTCTATGTAGATGGGTCTGATGGAGAGAATGTGAAAATACTGAGGAATGAATCCAGATACTTGTATTTGTTCACTATGTGACTGTAAGTAAGTAACTTAAGTAACTTAACCACTTACCTGGCTTTTCTGGGCATCTGCCCTGGCTGCTGAGACATGCAGGTAGAAAGGCGTCCGTTCTCCCTCCAGCTCTCCTGGGAGTATTTTGTAAACCCTAAAAGGAGATTAGAAATCCCACAGGGTATGGTCTGGGTGTAGAGTCTAGGAGAAGATAAGGAGCAAAGTGAGCTCTAGCCTGCTCTAACCAGACCAACTACCTGACAGAAAACAGATTGCTAACATTTGTTGTTTGATTTCTTTCTTTCTTTTTTTTTTTTTTTTTTTTGCTTTTTGGGTCACACTGGGCAATGCTCACGGGTTACTCCTGGCTCTGCACTCAGAAATTACTCCTGGTAGTGCTCAGAGAACCATATGCGATGCCAGGGATCGAACCCAGGTCAGCCTCGTGCAAGGCAAACACCTTCCCGCTGTGCTATTGCTCCGGTCCCAACATCTGTTGTTTGAATAGATTCATGAGCAAGAGTTACAGAGTATGTCATGAAAAGTCTCCAAATCTTCCTCCAAATCCCAATCTGAGAGGAAACAGTCACAAAAGAGTGCCTATGTGTTCCCATTTTCTTCTACCTATTGTGTTAGTTTATTACTCTAATCAACAGAATAGCTTATACACATCCTAGTGTTTCATAAAACCTTACTTTAGGGCTGGAGCAATAATATAGTGGGTAGGGTGCTTGCCTTGCACTTGCCTTGCACCCAGGCATGAGCTTGATCCCTGGCACCCCCAGAGGTCCCCAGGCGCTACCAGGATTGATCCCTGGTGTAGAGTCTGGAGTAAGCCCTAAACACCACAGGGTGTGAGGGGTGTGACCAAGCACCCCCGCCTCCCGCTCCCCCCCCACTCCAAAATCTATTATTTTTTGCGTTTTGGGTCACACCTAGCTATGCTCAGGGGTTACTCCTGGCTCAGCACTCAGAAATTACTCCTGGCAGTGCTCAGGAACCATATGAGATGCCGGAGATCAAACCGGGTCAGCTGTGTGCAAGGCAAATGCCCTACCAGTTGGACTATCACTCCAGCCCCCCAAATCTATTTTGGTGTTTAGACTGGAGTGTTAGTAGGGAACCCAGAGGCAGCCTGTGGGTGACTGGTCAGTGCCATGTGCCTTCCTCCTCTGCTGGCAAGTGGCCAGATTCCATCTCCAACTCCTTCCTTTGCATGAGTCTTCCCTTCCTCCCTCTTTCTATTGGATTCTCACTGACAGTTTGAAGTTGTCACACCTTGTGACACCTGTCACTAGTCTGCGACGGGAATGATAGAACCTGACCCCTTCTAGTTGCCCAAGATTTAGCTACTTAGCGGCTTGACCTGAGTGGGTCCAGCCCACTAAGTTCTAGGAGGGCGGTGCTCAGACCAGAGGCATTAATACTCTCTGCAAGTGCTCCGAGAAGCTGAATGAGGAACTCAGGATCAGGCCTGGTCATTTACATCTTGACTAATCCTCCCCATCACCTTGGGGAATCCCACCTGAGGCCAGTTCTCATCAGGACTGAGCAGGACTGGGAATTGTATTGGTAGCCTGAGGCCTCCAGAGGGAGGGCTTGAGAATCACTGTCCTGCCCAGGCTGGAGTCTCTCTCTGACACCCCTGTCACTTGCCTCCTGTCATGCACTGTGCTGGAGAATGAAGCATCCGTCACTGTCTCTGCCTTGGACATGTTTTCCTATACCAGGCCCCTTCCGGACTCAACCCACGCATACCATCCCTGACTCCTTGCCCTTCCAGAGACTCCATACTTTCTGAGGTAGAATAGCTTCTCTTTTCTATCTTTCTTTTTTAATTTTGCGGTCACTCCCTGGAGTGCTGAAGGAACCAGACAGTGTGAGGGAATCAAATCCCAGGCTCCCCCATGCACCCCAGCCCTAGAGCTTTCTTCCCAATCCGTCATCTTGTGGAATCCTGGGGACCAAGTCCCAGCACTTTATTTAATTATTATTTTTGTTGTTGTTGTTGTTTGGAGCCACACTATGCAAATGCTCAGGGGTACTAGGGCTCACTGTACTAGGGCTACACCCAGCAGTGGTTGGAATGCCAGGCAGTACCAGTGACTGAACCTGGGGTTTCCACGTGTAGAGCAAGCACTCTAGCCCTTGGAGTTATCTCCAGGGCTACAGAGTAGATTTTATTACAGCCAGTTTCCTGAAAGAATTTATCATGCTGCTCAATGGCAGGACTGCCTCTCCTCTGGAGGACCACAGATGACTCTTTTGGAGGCCAGATTTCTTACCTAGTTGGTGCTGAATTTTCCTCTGTGGTGACACGGCAGAATTAGATGTGATAGTCAGTGAATGGGAATTGATTTGGTGTTCAGCAGTGATGGAACTTGAGCATTTCAACGGGTGTGGCTCTTCCACAGAGCCATCTCAGGAAGTGACCTGTTTACACTCACAGGGCTGCCATTGTTCTAAACAGAACTGGACATGCTCTTTGGGATCTGATACCATCTGGAGCGATATTTGTGGTCCTCTGGCATCTGTTTTCATCTTCCACCATCTCCCAAGAGCCTGTGGATCCAACCACCACCGCAGAATTGTTGTTTGTTTCTTGAACTCATCCTGTACTTTCACATCTCTGGGATTTTGTTTTTCTCACTCAGTTGGCAACACTCTTCTGATCCGTTCTTTGCTTAACGGTTCTTTTATTGCCCAACAGCAGCTAAAATGCTTCATGTGCTTAAGGGTGCTTTCTTCATTCTTCAAATCAAAATAGTAGCTTGCTTTCTTCTTACACCTAGTATTTCACTTCTGCGGGTATGACACATGCTTGCTTGAGTAAATGTTGCCACAAAATCCTGACAACAGGCATCATGAAAACCATCCGTTACCCAGGCAATACCCAGCAGTATGAAACACTAATAACTAATAACTGCATATAAGGACCCACATGAGACAATTACTTTGTTGTAATAAAAACAGCACTGTGGAACTGGAGAGATAATACCGGGATGATGAACACTTGTCTTGCGTGAGCCTGATTCAGGTGATCCTTGACACCACAAGGTCTATGGTAGCCCCTGAGCACTGCTGCATGCATGCCATCCTTCTGTCTCCAATAAAATAAAAAGCTATGTTGAGCATTGGCAGTAAGCACTATGTATATTAGACTAATCTGAAGTAGCAGCTTTATTGAAACTTCTTTGAATGGGTTCACATTTTTTTATATTGAAAACTCTTGCCAGGAACCTGCCATGGAGGAGGGCTGGGGGAGGGGGAGGGAACTGGGGACATTGGTGTTGGGAGATGGGCACTGGTGGAGGGATGGGTGCTAGAACACTGTATGACCAAAACCCAAATATGAACTTTTTAATTGTATATCTTTGTAATTGTAAAAATAAAAAATTAAAAAAAAAACTCTTGCCAGGTGCCTACCATAGAGGCAGGCTGGGGAGGAGGGGAATCAGGGGACATTGGTGGAGTAAAGTGGGCACTGGTAGAGGGATGGGTGCTGGAACACTGCATGACTGAAACCCAAACATAGACATCTTTGTAATTGTATATCTCATGGTGGTATTATATATATATACATATATATAATATATATATTGGCAAGTGTTTTCTTTTTTTCTTTCTTACTTATATATATTAATATATATTAATATATATTATATAGATAATATTTATTAATATATTATTCATATTCATATATTATTCATATATATTATATATATTCACTTCTGCGGGTATGACACATGCTTGCTTGAGTAAATGTTGCCACAAAATCCTGACAACAGGCATCATGAAAACCGTCCGTTACCCAGGCAATACCCAGCAGTGTGAAACACTAATAACTAATAACTGCATGTAAGGACCCACATATATATTATATATATATATTAATATATATTAATATATATATATATATTAATATATATTAATATATATTAATATATTATATATAATAAGTAAGAAAGAAAAAAGAAAACACTTGCCAAAGGTGCACCTTTGCATATATAATATATATCTATATATCTATATCTATATCTATATAATACCACCATGAGATATACAATTACAAAGATGTCTATGCTTGGGTTTCAGTCATGCAGTGTTCCAGCACCCATCCCTCTACCAGTGCCCACATTACACCACCATTGTCCCCTGATTCCTCCCCGTCCCCAGCCTGCCTCTATGGCAGGCACCTGGCAAGAGTTATTTTTTAATTATATATATATATATATATATATGTATATATATATATATATATATATATATATATATATATATATATGAAAGAAAAAAAAAGAAAACACTTGCCAAAGGTGCACCTTACTGACATCAATGTTCTTGTGCATTTTGAAGAGATCGATTTACTGAGCTGGAAGGGTCCACCTAGCACATTTCAGGGAGTAAGGAGAGATGGCTTCTACTTTCCCTTTGGCAGGGAGTCTCTGAGGCTGCAGATTTCTGACCACGAAGAGGAAGAATTGGATCTGGTGAGCCCCATGACTGCTCTAGCTCTGGGAAATGTGATACAGTGAAAATTTGATGCTTTGGTTGGCGTGGAGTCCCCAAGGCTTGGGAATTTTCACTGTGGGATTTGGTCTTATCCTTTTTTGTGGGTCTTCCTACACTGGTGCCTCATGAGAACATTCTTATTCCCCATTTCTCTTCCCAGAATCTAAGCTGATCTTGAGTCATGCTTGGTCTGCTCAGATTTCTAGTCAAGACCACCACACCATAGACCTCTTGACTTCACCGTGGTAAAGAAATCCCCCACAGATGAATGTGGCATCTTACATCATACCCCTCTGTCCTTTCCCCAAGCACATGACTCACTAGTCCTTGACCCGGTACCCTTCTTTCCTTCCACTATCATATGCCAACAGGAAAGCGGTGCCCCCTCCTATATGGGAAAGTTTCTCTCTGTGTCTATTCCAAGATTGCCTCAAATTCCTCTTCTTCCAGGAACATCTCCTGAAACTCATTTCTCTCAACTCACAGAATACATTCTAGCCCAACTGATTAATTATATTGCATTGTTTAAGAGTATATTCATGTTATTTAGAAATGTTCACTCTACAGTTTGTTTTACTGTGGTTGCTCTGAAGAACTTTGTCATAGACATTGGACATCAAGTAAAGAGATGAATTAAGGTTGGGTCCCAGAGTTCAACAGATTTTCCTTCCCTTCTGTTAATTTCCCTCATGATAAATTAACAAAACCCAGGATCAAGAATCAGTGAAAGACTTCACACTTGAAAGCAGCTGATTTCTTGAAAGGTGAGCTCAAAAACTTTGGAAAGGTGAAAGCTGGTAAATAATTCTGCCACCCTCCAGTGGTGGGAGTTAATATGATTACTGATGGGGACATGGGAAACCAGGGGGGAGACTCTAAGCAAGAATCGCACAGGCGAAGTTCTCAGCCCTTTGGTGCAAAGGGAGTGATGCAGATTCCAACCAATCAACAGCAATATGACATTTCTTTTTACTCAATATGGCAGCATCATTCTATGCCTGCTATATGCAAAGTCCTTTAGGGTGAGAGTTGTCCTAATTCTTACGACTTGACCAGAGTGATCTGCTTATAAGTTGGTGAGTGGAATTCCTGATTCGATCCAGTGCATGGGCATATAAATCCCTATCAACACAGATTAGATTAGAAGATAGGAGTAAATAAGGGAAGAGTACACTTTTGCAAACCATAGGTTTTTTTTTCAACCCAACACACCAAATTCTAAAGTTCTGTTGATCTCTAGATGCATGAAACTGTATCAGAGCCCTATGCATCAAGAATTCACTCAAGGAGCCGGAATGATAGTCCAGCGGGTAGGGCGTTTGCCTTGTAATCAACTGGCCCATGCTGGCCTGAGTTCGATCCCCGGCATCCCATATGGTCCCCGAGCACTGCCAGGAGTAATTCCTGAGTGCAGAGCCAGGAGTAACCCCTGAGCATTGCCGGGTGTGACCCAAAAAAGCAAAAAATAATAATAATAATAATAATAATTCACTCAAGGGGTCAGAGTGATAGTCCAGCGGGTAGGGTGTTTGCACATGGCCAGCCCATGCCGGCCCGGGTTCGATCCCGGCATCCCATATGGTCCCCCGAGCACCGCCAGGAGTAATTCCTGGGTACAGAGCCAGGAGAAACCTCTGAGCATTGCCGGGTGTGACCCAAAAAAGAAAAAAAAAAAGAAAAAGAATTCACTCAAGGGACTGGAGAGAAGGTGCGGTGGGCAGGAGGGCAGGGCACTTGCCTTACACTACAGGCCTATATGCTTTTTTGGGTCCCAGCACTCCATATGCAACCCCAAGCACTTCCGGGAGTGAACACCTGAGCAGAGAACTAGGAGTAAGCCTCAAGAATCCCAAAAAAAAAAAGAAATCCACTCACAGATATTTATTAACATATTTATAAGTTGCAGATATTGCCCTAAGTGTACTTATGGAACTCATATTAAACTAGGAGGATAAAGAGAAAAGAAAAATAAACCTGAAGAGAATAGCAGCACTCCCTCCCCCATCCTACAATAAAACAGTCAGTGAAATGGTATACAGTATATGTATACTATACAGTATGCAGTAGACTATACAGTATGCAGTAGACTGTACAGTATGCAGTAGACTGTACACTATGCAGTATACTATACAGTATGCAGTAGACTATACAGTGCCATATAGGCGGGGGTGATGTTTGGGAAACTGGGGCATCTTAAGTGGAGTGCTTGTTAGTCCGAGATAACAGTAGCTAGGCACACTGGAAAGAGCAGGAAGAGCCTTGTGTGTTTCCTGGGGAAGAATGTTCTGAAGTGAGTGAAGTCAGTGCAAAGGCTGGAGAAAAACCTGTGTCTGCTACGTCCCAGAAACATCACTGACTAGTGTAACTAGTACAGAAGGAGCAAGAGTGAGGGTAGTGATGCAGGGGGCAGGAAGTTATGCCCTGAAGGTCTAGTGCTCACTGTAAGAGCTTCACTTTCTTCTGAGAGATCAAGGGGCCTAGTGGACCAGAGTTCTGTGCAAATAGATGACATGATGTGAGGGCTGTTTAAAAAGCTCCTCCAAGCGGCTGGAGCAATAGAACAGCGGGTAGGGCATTTGCCTTGCATGCTGCCGACCCTGGTTTGATTTATGGCATCCCATGTGGTCTCCTGAGCACACCAGTAGTAATTCCTGAGCATTGCTGGGTGTGAGCCAAAAGGCAATAATAAATAATAATAATAATAATAACAACACAATAATAATAATAATGATAATAATAAATAAGATTTAAAAAATATCCTGAGGGCTGGAGAAATAGTACAAATGGCAGGGCACTTACCTTCACCAGGACTTATCCATTAGCATAGAGTACTGCTGGGTGCACCTCCAAACAAAATAGAGGAGAGAGAGAGAGAGAGAGAGAGAGAGAGAGAGAGAGAGAGAGAGAGAGAGAGAGAGAGAGAACATTCTGGCCTCTCAGCATTGCTGAATTAATTCCCAACACAGCAAAGCCGAGTAGTATAGCATCATTAACTACTAGCATTGTACAATCATGAATCATGGGTATGACCCTCAATACCCCTGCATACCACTTAGTAGAACATTCCCCCAAACTGAAAAATGAAAAGAACTCTCCAGCCCAGAAAGGAGAGACAAAAAAAGCAAAATAAAGAAAAAAAAAAAAAAAGAACGTTCTCGCTGCTATAGGGGTCAGACTGGTGGTGGGATAGATTGGGAAGCCACAGTGGGTGTGTGGGAGGTCCCTGTAATAAATGCAGCCTGGAGATGTTAGCAGTAAAGGTGGGGTTTGGGAGAAGTGGAACATTTCTGGATGCATTTTAAAGGTGGAGTCAATAGGATTTCGGTCAGATCAGACACAGGATGTGAAAGGAAGAGAGGAAAGGAGGATGCATTTAGTTTAATGCCTACAGTAACAGAGCATGAGATATTGTCTTCAGCTCAGATGAAGAAGTTTGCAGGGAAGGGTATGTGTGTGGTGGCCTGGAATTTTTAGGACATTTGATGTTGACATGCGATATCTTGAATGTTCTACTAATTCTAGAGAGTTTGAAGTTCATTTGCCTGTATTCATAGAAACAGTGAGCATCTATGAAATTCTGTGTTTGGCACATTGAGAGCCCCATGCGCTACCTTGGAGCATTCCCTCACATGCCACGCAGATGGGGCTAGATAGTCACCCGCTTGGATTCCGTGGTTTAGCACCTAAGAAATCCCAGCGTGAAAAACCATGCTCATTGGAGCATAGCCTCCTGGTAGCCTCTAAACCATCTGTACTCTCTCTAGTGAGGAAGTATCTCCCTGGGTAAGGAGAAGAGAGACATGGTGCAGAAGCAGCAGGAGGAAAGAAGCAGAGGAGAGAGGCCGTTGATCCTCCGATTGGCAGAGCCAACCAGTGCTGAGCCCAGCCACCAGCCTAAGGAGCGATTCATGGACAAGTCAACAACATCACTTGTAGGGGACTGGAGCCTAGTACAGTGGATAGAACATTTGCCTTGCATGTGGCTGACCCATATGGTCCCCAGGTACCGCCAGGAATAATTCCTGAGTGCAGAGCCAGGAGCAATCCCCTGAGCATCACTGGGTATGGCTCAAAAAAAGAAAAAGCGAAAGGCAAAACAAAAGAAGTTTGAAACATAGTATATCTAAAACCCAATCATGAATAGATTTGTAATTTACAGTGATTAGATTATTTAAAAAATACATGGGAAGCCATCATTAATAATATTGTATATCACAGTAACTCAATCAATAAAAATACTTAAAAAATAAAACCAAAAAAAACCCAATATCGTTTTTAAGTTCCAAACCACCAAAGAAACTTTTTGTCAATGTACTTCTGGATTCCTCACAGGTCTTGTTCTGCAGTGCTGGAGTACTATTAGGCCTTCTTTGACATGTGTATACTATTGGATTCAACACTGAAATGACACAATTGGATTATCTGCAACAGGAAAGTACCTGTTATTTGACCACCTGGTACTTGATGACACGGTGACTGGTATATGCTAAGATGGCCTGGAAGTGAAACAGAGATGATGTGGAGACCTCAAACTTTGCTTTCCAAAGGGAATGAGCAGCCTCAGCAGGACTATTTATAAAGGAATATCTGTGCTTTGGGGCAGGAGCAATAGCACAGTGGGTAGGACATTTGCCTTGCATGTGGCCCACCCAGGTTCAATCCCCAGCATCCCATATGGTCCCCCGAGCACTGCCAGGAGTAATTCCTGAGCAAAGAGCCAGGAGTAACCCCTGAGCATTGCTGGTTGTGACCCAAAAACCAAAAAAAAAAAAAAAAAAAGGAATATTTATGCTTCAACTGATTCTTTTAAGCCTTTGCTCTCTGTCTGTATGAGAGAGTTTGTACTCAGTTCTGAGGATGGGCCAGACTAGGTCCCATCTCCTGCAGCTGCATGTTGTGTTTTAATGTTTCTGAATCAGACTCTCTTGGCTCTGGGAAGAGGAAATGAACTGGAAGCAGTTTCCTCATTTTCTCCTTTCTCTAGTTCCCATTCCTTCATCGTATCCTCTTTACTTCCTTGCTTCTTCACACAGGAAGCCTGCTGCAACCCCTAATTTGATGATTCTCTCCACCTTTAGCTCTATTGCTCTCAACTCTGAAGAGTTCTTTTGAGGATTTAACTGGAAGTAGGGACTTATATAACTCCTCAAAACTAAACCCAACAATGAGTGTTTGTCAAACGGGTAAATGAATTATCTACATTTTCACACTTCCTTGGAAGAGATTTAGTTAGTTCATTACTGTATCACTCTCTTCCCGTTCATCATCAATTTGCTCGAGCGGGCCCCAGTAACATCTCCATATGTCCTGTCTCATGCTAGCAGATGCCCAAGGCATCTGCTTGCTCCAGGAACATAAAGAGCCTCAATCCATTCCGGAATGAGTCTATAATAGTTACTGGTATTTGGCATATATATCAAATACAACATGGGTAGCTTGCCAGGCTCTGCCGTGCAGGTAGCATACTCTTGTAGATGAACCATGCGGCCGCTTGCGGCACGCAGCTGACACTGATAGGCTGGTCTGCTGGGTGGAGGTCTGATGAGAGAGAAGTCCGGATGTGGAAAATGGAGGCCCTCATGGAGTGGGGGTCGTCTGACTTGTTGCGAGGCTCTGCTGGGGTGGTGGACCAGGACTAGAACCCACCATCCCCCCCCCCCGGGCGCCTCGTGAGCAGCTGGTCACAGGGAGAGTCAGTAGCAGCTCTGCCCCATGTCTGCGAGTCTCTCTAGTTAGTTCATGAGAAAGATAAAGTAAAACACTATTATTTCTTGCTGTTTGCTTTTGAGACACACCAGGAAGTGCTTGAGGCTAGCTTCTGACTCTGTGCTCAGGAAACATCGCAGAAATCCTTGAGTGATCATTTGGGATTATAAGTGTTTCAACCTGGGTCTGCTGCATGCAAGGTAAGTGTATTCTCCGCTTTATTATTTCTCCAGCATAATGAAAAACCACTTTTGAAAGAATAAACTTGGGATGAACCTGAAGCTTCTTTCTCAAAAACCTCCATAGGTTGCAGGTCAGCTGCTGCCCTGCCTCAGAGAGAGGCGTTGATTAGTTGACTGTGCGTATTTCTCTACATGGACATTGTGATTTTCTTCAGGGCACAGAGAGATGCTTACTTATCTCTATATGTATTCTCAGTGTGCTGTGCATGTGATAAGCACATAATAATGACCCCAGAGTATGATTAGAAAAGAATGGCATGAGTTACTCATGCCAGATGATCATTGCTGAAAGTTTGAGAGTGTGTTTCAGTCTTCAAGGAACAAATAACTCATACATACACACATGCACGCGCACACACACAATCATTTTATATTACGGTGTTAGGCAGTCTATGTTCCTCACTGAGGAAGCCGTGATTAAGTCTCAGGAAACAGAAAGGGAAGATAAGACACAATTTAAGTTAATGAATCGGGTGGGAAGTTCTGATGCCAGGACTTCTGATGTCAAGACCAACCTGGCTCATAAACCACTCTTTGAATAGCATCCCTTTGTCTCCCAATCTTTATCCACTTAAGAATATTTTGCCTTGATGCTCTCTCTCTCTCTCACACCAGCTTTTTGGATTTGGTGATGGCTTATGAGCACCTATAGAGAAATCCAGGCCTTTCTTTTCTCAGGCTATTTGTTGGCTCTACGTGTTCTCTCATAGCATCAAAAATGGATTGACAGAGGCCATTAAAAATGGCTCGGTGGTAGAATACATGCTTACACATGTGAGGCTCTGGCTTCAAAATCTGCACTGCAATTGAATAAGGGAGATCACACACATGCATGCAGGCACACACACACACACACACACATTAGTCCAATCAACCTCCTAGTCACTATGATTTCTAGCAATCATATCTTAAAAGGGAAAATATGAATTAGTGCAGTGAGTCTCCAAGTGAAAAAAAAATCAAGAAAAGAAATCAATAGTGGGGATGGAATGATAGTACAGCGGGTAGGGCTGTTTGCCTTGCATGTGGCCAACCTGGTTCAATTCCTGAATGCAGAGCCAGGAGTAATCCCTGTGCATCGCTGGGTGTGACAAGCTGCCCCCCACACAAAAAAAAAAAAAAAAAAAAAAGAAAAAAAAAGCAAATTAAAAAAACACAAAATACCATTTCATTATTGGGCGGAGTGATAGTACAGCGGGTAAGGCATTTACCTTGCATGCGTGCAACCCAGATTCCATCTGCAGCATCCCATATGGACCTCCAAGCACCACGAGGAGTAATTCCTTAGTGCAGAGCCAGGAGTGGATCTCTGTGCATTGCCAGCTGTGACCCAAAAAAGCAAAAAAAAAAAAAAAGTCAGTACTTGCATCCCTCCAAATGCAGACTCTCCCCAGCAAGGAACCATAATTTCTTTACATCATAAATCTCCAATCAAAAAACTTATTTTGATTGGAGATTTATCATCAATAAAACCATTCCCAAGGTTTTACTGACTGCAACTCTCAGTTCCTGAGTGTTTTTCAAGAAGGCAAGAATGTAAAGTTGGACTCTTTGAGAGAATTACTTCTAGATGGTCTTTTAGAAAAGGTTGAAAACAATTTTAACAGACCATGAGACAGACTATAAACTGCAGATTAAACTGAAGGTGAGTGCTACCACAGTGGATAGGTCGCTTGCCCTGAGGGCATATCCATAAGCAAGCCCATATGTTGCTGGGTGTAGCCCCCAAACCAAGCCAAAAAGAAACCAAGCAAAACAAACAAAACCGAAATGAGAATTAAACTGAATGAACAGACTAAAGTAGTAAGGATTGAGGGAGGGGTTCCTGAGTTAGTTCCGAGGGACTTTTTATTCCCTTTATATCGTCGTGCACCTGGAAACAAAGTCAGTCCCTCATCCCACATTTATTGGCTGCCCATGATTGCCAGGGATTTCTCTAGGCCTTAGGTATGCATCATTGAACAAAACAGGAAAACAAAATCTTCCTTCTGATTTGGATCTTGCATTCTAGTGGGGGGATGTTCCTCCTGTCAGTCTTCTTGTGAGCAAGAGGAAAGCTTTTCAGAACAACCTGAGAAACGCATACCTATCTCTGCTTCCATGTTTCTCATACTGACCTTCTTTTCTTGTTCATTTTTTTTTCAGGGTGGGGGCACATCCTATGGTGTTGAGGGCTTACTCCTGGCTCTGTACTTAGTTAGGAGTCACTCCTGCAGAGGACCATTTATGGTGTCGGGTACAGGACCTGGGTTTGTTGAATGCAAGGCGAATGTCCTGCTTGCTATAGTATTTTTCCTGTCCCCCTGCCCTTTCTACTAATTGTCCGAAGGCCCCAAGATTTTCATAGAGGAAAGCCTTCCCTGGTGAATAGTAAAAGAAAATAATTCCCAGTGTGTTCAGTTTTATTAAAGGGGGGGAAGGGGCATGGCGGACTCTTGGGGAAATGAATCTGAGTCATCATTTCTGTCAGAGCTTAAGACTTACTTTTTCTCTCTTCAGAATGCCTTCGCTTTCTTTCTGTTATCTTTCCCAAATGTCTAGTCATTGCTCAAGATCCATGCAATTATTCACATATTTCTCAATCTCTTACCCTACCATCACCATTAAAAATTACTTTCTTGGGAAAGAAATAAAGAATCTGCCATGGGGCGGGCTGGGGAAGTGGGGAGGGAACCGGGGGCGTTGGTGGTGGGAGATGGGCACTGGTGGCGGGATGGGTGCTGGAACACTGTATGACCAAAACCCAAATATGAACATCTTTGTAATTGTACATCTCATGGTGGTATAGTAAAGTACTTAGAAATATTACTTTCCCACTTGGGCTGTCATAATAATCTGCTAACACTAGTCTTTCACCGTCCAGATTCATGTTCCCCAATGTTGCCAGATTTGCTGTGAAAACAGTTCTTATCTGGCCACTTGCTTATCTTTCAAAAACCTTCATTGGCTCCTGATGGGATGGACATCCAGATGCTCCTCCAACTCTGCCTAAATATTTAAAAAGTTATTTATCTGTGGGTGTCAGACATGAATTGTGTCTAAGATACATGCCCTGTGTTGCAAGCCCGAGGCTGTGGCTTCCATGCCTGGTGCTGCCTAAGGGTGATGAGCGCTGACCTGGTGCTCTGCAGTCTTTCCTCCTCAGCACTTGGCAAATTCAATCATTTGTCAGCATTTGCAGGTGAAGGGGGTGACCCACTCTCCGGAATGTGAGCCACCGTCCGGAGTGTGGTGGGTATATGCAAAAGAGCCATAGTGAAAAGACCGTGATGGCAGGCAAGCAACCCTACCAAGTGCAGGAGCATCATGGCATGGCGTGCCATACTGGAGGGCAAATGTATGCACATACAATCACACACTTAGAATAGTCTTGGTCACCTTAGCAACAACAACTGAGGGAAGGCCGAGGGTGAAAATTGATCTTCAAACTTCACTTTTCATGTCCCCTAAGCTTTCAGCTCAGGAGATGGCTTAGCTTTCCAGGGGTATATCTCAAGTTCTCTCTCTCTCTCTCTCTCTCTCTCTGTCTCTCTCTCTCTCTCTCTCTGTGTGTGTGTGTGTGTGTGTAACTCTCTTTGTCTTTCTCTCTCTGTCTCTGTCTCTCTCTCTCTTTGTCTTCCTGTTTGGTTTTGCTGCTTGCTGCGTGTGTGTATGTGTGTGTGTGTGTGTGTGTGTGTGTGTGTGTGTGTTTGGGGGAGTGTTTTAGAAATGAACTCAGGGCTTCATACATGCAAAGTATGTTCTTTACCACTTAGTAGTGACAATAATAGGGGCAGGAGCCATTATTGTAGTCCAGTGGGTAGGGCGTTTACCTTGCTTGCATTTGCCTTGCATGCGGCGGAACTGGGTTCGATCCCTGGCATCCCGGGCACTGCCAGAGTAATTCCTGAGTGCAGAGTCAGGAGTAACCTCTGAACATCGCTGGATGTGAACCTCCCCCAAAAAAAATAATGATAATAATAATGTTTGTTTGGGGCCCAGACCTGCCACCCTGGGCAGTGCTACGGCTAACTCCTGGTTCTGAAATTAGTCCTCTCTCCTGGCAATGCTCAGGGAAATATAAAGTGCTGGGGATTGAACTGGGATTGGCTGCATGCTTTGACCCTGAATTATCTCCCCGTACCCAGTATCCCAGTCCAATTAAGCCACATATCAGTCTTTGTCCCACTGCTATTTAGCTGCTAAGTCTGTTTCCTTTTGTTTGGAACCCCCAGAGGTATTTGGTAGTATCAGGTATGGATTCAGATAAGGTTCTACTGCCACTTCCTTCCTGAAGGACCTTCTGATCCCTTTACTTTTCTCTCAGGGCATCTCCACCCTCGAATTTGTCTTTCTTTTTCTTTTACTGGCCATCATGTTCTATTTTTTTTTTTTTTTTTTGGGTTGGGGGGGGTCACAGCTGGCAATGTCCAGGGATTTTTCTCTGGCTCTGCACTCTGAAATTACTCCTGGCAGCACTCAGGGAACCATATGGGATGCCGGGGATTAAACCTGGGTGGGCTGTGTGCAAGGCAAATGCCCTGCATGCTGGACTATCTCTTCAGCCCCTGGCCATCATGTTCTTGAGGTCAAGTTCACGGCTGCCCCTTCTTGTTCTTCTGACTATGGCATGTACGTACAAAGAAATTCTGGATTATGGAATCATGAAAGATACAATGGATTATGGAATCATGAAAGACATGATGGATTACGAAAACATGGGGCTCTGAAGCATGTATGGGAGAGGATTCTTGGTGGGAAGCCAGATGTGTTGGAGAAGAACGTGTGTATGTGTGTGTGTATGTGTGTGTGTCTGTGTATGTGTGTGTTGAGACATTTGTTGGCCTTGAGGTCAGCCACATCTGCAATATTTCCAGCAGGAAATGAGACCAAGAGGCCTGTGTCCACCGAGATAAGGGGACAGTCCTTTACTGTAATCTTGATTTACGTAGAAGAACGAGAAAATAGCAGGCGCTGAATAATGTCATTTGACATTTCCTGGAGTTGCCAACACAGAACGAGAACTCCTGTTTGTTGAGAAGCTGGAATGTGCAGCCTGACCGCTGTGGTGGTTTCGGGACAGCTATGATAACAGAGCTTCTTTTGTTGTTTGGGCCACACCCAGCTGTGTCAGCGCTCATTCCTGCCTTTGGGCTCTGGGATTACTCCTGGCTGGCTCAGGGACCACATGGAGTGCTGGGAATAAAAACTCCATTGCTAGGGCCTAATCCACTCTAATTTGTCTCACTGGCTCAAGTACTGAGCACTTTACCAGTGGTTCTTATATGTCAGACACTACTCTCATTTCTCAAGCTCCAGTAACTCATCACAACTAGCTGTGTTCAGGGTCCACTCCTGGCACTGAGTTCAGGAATTCCTTCTGGTAGTGCTCACGGGAGCTCATGTAAGGCATGTACTATCTCTCTGACCCTCATGTCATTTTTTTTTCAGGGGGAGGACTTGGCATCACAGTGAGTTGTGCTCAGGCAGGGATTACTCCAGGCTCTGTTACCAAGAATGACTTTTGGTGATGCTCTGAGGACCATCTTCAGTTTGAGGATTGAACTGGGCTAGGCAGCAAGCAATGCAAGTGCCTTCCCCACAGTACTATCTCTCTGCCCTCTCATTCAAATAAGGAGCAGGGGAGAGGAGCAGAGGTGAGTATGGAACTTATCCAATGCCACAGCTTGGCAAAAACCATTCTGAGCAGAGGAGTCTGGTGTCAAAGAGCAGATATTAATGTTACTGGCGTGCTGCATTTTTCTCTAATTCTCCCAGTGAACCATGAGTCACTTGGAAGAATATGGAGTCTTTGAGAAGTTAACAATTTCTCCAAAGATGTAGTTATAGTGAATGGTCAACCTGGGATTCTAGTTTAGCTTTATCAATTTCCTCTCATGAGTTGCTTTTTTTTCCCATGGTGCGGCTGGTAATGAATCACTAGCCCGTTTTGAGAATAGTCAGGACAACTAAATTATTTTAGGCAAACCTCCAGCAAACACTCCTCCAGAACTAGGGAAAAAGGCTTCATCCAGAAGACATCCTATGCCTTTAAAAAATGCATATTAGAGTGACGAAGATTCAAGTGCAATAGATTTCCTGGAAATGAGTGTGTGATGTTGGGTTAATGACAAGACATGGTCAGTTGGGTCAATGAGTCGCCTCCTGGCTGTGAATTCCCTGGAAATACCCTGGCGTAGATCATTTGGCTCAGAGCAAGAGATTCTCTTCCTTGGGCTTTCACACGTGTTCCCAGTTGAAGTCAGAAAGTCAATTTGATTCATTTATCAAACTAGGAAATACTCTCTAACTGCAGCACTGTTTGCACTTAACTCCTGCCGCTGTGTCCCGGATGAGATTACCCTCCTAAGGGCAGCACTTTTGTGCAGACGGGTTCTCGGCAGGCAGCAGAGCCTATGGCCTGGCAGCATCGTTTCTGTGCAGATGTGTCCATTACTCACATATAATTAATGAAATGTCCTCTTTGATTCAGTCAGTACCTTGAGAATTGTTTCAAGCATTGATTCTGCTCTGTTGAAATGCTGAAATGTGGCACTGATTAAAGACTAGATAGGAAGCCAACTTCCTTTCAGTTACCTTCTAATCCCAGCCTTCTATGCACTAGTATGGAGGCAAAGAAAATTGGCCTTGGTTTCAGTGGTCCTTGACAGTAACACCTAAAATAGAGTCACTCTGCAGTCCTGTGTGTCCGACAGTCTACTTCCAACAAAGGTGTTCTTGAGAGCCAGCTGGAACAAAGGATGTTTGGGGGAAAGGTAGCCTTTTTAATGTATTAAGCTTGATTGTTTGGAGATGCTATAGTTGGCTCAAGGAATATGTGTTGCAGGACTCCTAAGGGCCGCTGCATCTGCTCTGGATTGCCTCCTGCAAATCACTTCGTAGATAAGGGGGTAGTCTAAATGTGGCAGTTTATCCGACCATGTATGCTGTACTAGCTGGTATAAATATTCTCCCATGCTACCACAATCATCGTGGGACTAGCTAGATCTTACCAGCATATTAGCCTGGCCACGTAGGATACCTAAGTAATTAGACCAGAGAGAAATGCTGTTTTCCTCCAAGCAAACAAGCATGGCCCCCTGTTATACTCAAAGGCAACTAAAATATAAAACTACAATGAAGTAGAAGAGACTTGTGAAGGCTTGGAGAAATATTTAACTGGCATTAGTATTAGTCTTTGGTACAGAGACATGCCATCTCAGAAACCCCCTTCTCTACCCTATAAAGGCACTCCCAGGCAGATCTTGGCTCAAAACATTAGCATACTAAAGGGCCTAGGTGAGGTGCAGGGAGGGATTACCTAAGGGCATTTGACCCTCCCTGCTTTCCATAACAGTGGGAGGAAGGTCTGAGTTGCGGGGTATAAACTAGCCGGTTTTCCTTTCTCGCGTGCTTCTTTGTGGGCTCTTGCTCTTTGTGAGCGTTCACCCTTCTTGAAAGTCTTCTCCTTTTACAAAGCTTTTACACGTGGTGGCCGCCATCTTGGCCTACACGTGGCTGAGGTTCTAGCCTGGAATCCTAAGCACCGGGCTTTTCCTTTTGCTAATTTGTATGCCTGAACCTGTGGTAAGTAAAGCCTTTTAAAACTGCATCGGATTCCTGAGTTTTTATCCATTCCCTCGCCCGGCCCGGAGATAGAAGGGAACTTCGCTTCCCGGCACTGTCGGGGACCCCGCGGCACGCCCCAACAAATATGGATATATTTATTTTTCTCAATCTACTCATTAATTACACGGGAAACAGTGGCATTCTACACCCAGTGTGTTTAGGGGCTATTGCTGGTTCTATGCCTTAGGAGTAGTCCCTGTTGGTGCTCAGGAGGACCATACACGGTGCTGAGAATTGAAGTAGCGTCACCCACAATTATCTCTCAGCTGGCCCAGGGATAGCCAAAGACAGATACACATACGAGATTCTGATTGTAATTTTCAGGCATCTTGGGATGGACCTGCCGCAGGGCTGCAGGCTTGCATGCTTGAGACTGTGAAATCACGCACTGGTACTGTCCACCTGTGCTGACTGCAGTTCCAGCAGCTCTGTCTGGGTGACCTGGTGCTGCGACAAAGTGTGCAACGTGTGCAATACACCACAACCAAAGTGTATTATGCCTGTGAGCCCCACAGTGAAAAGACTTTGAAGCACTACAGCAAGGAGTGAGAGCTCCAGAGTGCAGGGTCAGCAGCGTGGTGTGCAAGTACTACAGTTGAAGTTAGCAACTCCAGACTGGGGAGAAAGGATCAGGGGAAGGCATGACTGACCTGGAACATGATTGACCAACATTTGGTTTCTGCAACACATATCGTCCTCCATGCCTGTCCGGGAGTGATCCCTGAACTCAGAGCCAGGAGTAAGCCCTGAGCACCACTGGGTGTGGCAGCAAAACAAACAAAGAAGCAAACAAACAAGCAAAAAACCCTGAATGAGCACCACAACCACATGTGTGTGTGTGTGTGTGTGAGACCCCCACTCACCAGAGCAGCAAAAGGGGAAAGACTCATTTTCAACATTTAAAATTTATTTTGTGTTGGTGTCTAATGTTATAGAGGCTTCTGCTATTCAATCTTTCAATAATTTGGAATATTGTATGGGATGAAAGTTTGCTAGGTAGCGTGTTTATGTTCTGTTGAACCTTCAAAAGCTGCCAGTGACACAAAGGATTCTAGCCTATACTGTTCTCCACTGGAGGTGTCTCTCTCTCTCTCTCTCTCTCTCTGTCTCTCTCTCTCTGTTTCTCTCTCCCTCTGTCTCTCTGTCTGTCTCCCTCCCTCCGCTTTTCAACCTTTTGAAGCCTCTGATTTGTGAAGTTGAAGTTAGTGAAAAAAATATATCCAATGCTTTTTTTTCATATCTTTCCAGAGTTGCGACCTTCAGTGGCGGAGAAGTAGTTGAGCGATTGTAGGAAGCTTAGGAAGGGATCGTACACGATGATCCACCTCTTTTCTTTCTCCTCATTGCACTCGAACCAAATGGGTACATATGAGACCACCTGGAATTACAGAGGTAGCTGGAACTTTAATTCTCCTAGTATTTTTGTAGGAATTTCACCAAGATCAGAATGCTGGCAGTGAGCTAAGTATTCATCTATTGTTGAAAGTTGTTCTTGTGAGATGGCGGGGTGGGGGTGGGGCTCGGGTGGTGTAGGGAGGTTGCTGTTTTCCCTGGAAGCACTAGGAATATACCCTGGACTTTTAAGGGGGAATATTCCGTGTGTCCAGTTGCAACACAAAGTGGAGTCTCTAAGGAGACTTCCCTCAAGGCACGCTGCAGTGGGCCATGGGGATAGCCAGCACGCCTGCTTTGCATGTGGGAGACCACTTATATGAGCACTACCTGGTGCAGCTCAAAACGAAAATAAAAAATATATAGTGAGGACCTCCCTTTCTAAGCCCCTGATTTTTTTCCTTTTTTTCTTCTTTCTTCTTTTTTTTTTTTTTTTTTTTGGCTGGGGGAATCAACCCAGGGTTGACTGCATGTAAAACAACCAACTGAACTCCTCTTCTATGCCTCTATCTCTGGGCTTGACACTCGTAATCAGCTACAGGAACCTCCACCCTTTTTTCTGTGGTTTCTGCCACTTGTTGGTTAGGCCTCCATTAGTCCATGGTTGGATGGAGTTTGAAGTGCCAAAGGGTTAAGGCATGTTAGTTACTGCGAGAGATAAAGGAGAGAAGAAGAACCAGCCAGGGGCTTTCTTAAATGGCTTCACACATTCGAGCTTCTGGTCAACCCCGCTGGGTTCTCAAGCAAAAGGTGCATAGAGCAGTCCAACCCTGGGCAGGACCTGCTCTCCCTGCCCACCCTTGGGCGGCACCCTGGGTGCTGAGTCATTGCTACAGGCCCAGGTGTGAGCATGGCTGACCTGACGTGGAGAAAGAATAAATAAAAGCCACGAGCAAGGCATTGTGCTAAACCTGAAAGTACAAAGGGGAAAAACAGCGCAGTCTTTGCCCACTAGCAGTCTAAAGGAAGGTGCCCACACCATGCAGTAGCTGAGGACTTTTGAGGGCTGTGTACTTCCTGGGTGCTTCGCTAGGGCTTCAGTAGGGACTTTCAGTCAGCCTTCAGGGGAGGGCGCTGCTGCAAAGGGAATCTGCCCAGAGATAAAACTCTTAGTTTGATCCTCATGAATATTGAATAGGAACCGCTCTCACAAGGCTGGGTAGGAAAAGGTGCCCTGCGTGATGAGGAGAGGGTGTTTGGGCGCAGGGTTCAGTCAGGAGAAGCAGCAACGGTCTAGCCTGTGTAAAGAAAGGGCAGTGTGAGGAGAAAGGAGAAGAGATCAGGATGCTGGTCAGGAACCTTTCCTGAAGGCGTGAGGGAGCCCAGGACACAACTGGGAGGCTTTCTCCCAGGTCCTGTGGGCACTGGGCGGCGGGGAGGAAAGCTGCCCGCCCCCAGCCTTGGCTCACTCTGCACTCAGGGTGGAGCCCGGTGCCACAGGCCTGCAGACGGCAAGAATGCCCTGCGGAGAGGAGTGTGCACTGCCAGTCGCGGATGTTTTTGCACAGTGTGGGCACCGCAGCTGAGGCTCAGCTGTCGTGGGAAGTGCTCTGGCTCAGGGCTAAGCAACCTCAGTTCTGTCAGGTGGCACCTTTTACTATCTTGAATGCCACCCTAGCAAGTTGAAACCCTTTGCATTTCACTTGTGCCCGCCCTTCCTGTTTTAGAATAAGGTCCATTTGTTTTGCAAAGTACCTCCTTCCTCCCCCTGAGCTCTGAGGAGACCCGTGGGAGCGTTCTCAGCACCATCACCTGGGAACTTACTAGAAATGCAAATGCCCAGATTTCACTCCTAACCTACTGAACCAGAAACTCCCTGCACCCAGCATTGGTACCAACATTGGCATTGCTTTTTGGGGGTGAAGGGGGATGGTTCGGACGGAAACGTGGAGCCTCACACATGCAAAGCATGCTTTCTCTACCACTACATTTGCACTCCTAACCCCAGAAATCTTGAGTTATAAAAACAAACTCATGGGGGAAGGGATCACACTCGGTAGTTCTCTGGGGTTACCCCTGGCTCTTGGCTCAGGGATTTTTTCCTGGTGGGGTGCTGGGAATTGAACAGGGGTTGGCCAATGCAAGTGCTATCTTCATCCACCTAGACGTCTTGATTTAAAGAGCCTCAGGGCGGTAGACATTAAAGTTTGACCAGCACAGATATAGGGCTGAACTTTGTCATCCAACGCTGCAGTAACTCTGGCACAATCATTTTTTTATTTTCTCGTTGTGGTTCTATTGGCGGCAACTTTGCTATGGCACCAGGAGAGGGCGCCAACGGACCTGCCTTTGGTCCTGAATCCACAGACGGGATTAACACCGGAGCTCTCTCGCTGCAGGAGTAAAGGACAACATGTGAAGAAGAACTTCAAAAGGCTTCGGTATCAAAGTGGCAGTTACGGAGAAAGCATGCTCCGCGTTGCCTCTGCAGCGGGCAGCGCAGCTCTTTCTGCATCCCCAATTTGGGCTACATCTAGAAGAGCTGAAGCGTTTCTTTGCCTCCCTGCTTTGAATTCCTTTCCTTTGATATGCACGAGCCTTCCAAACTTTCCTTTGTTCTTTTTCTTTCCTTGTTGTTGTTTATTTTTTCTCCACCTCAGGTTTCAGGGCAGCCTCTGGGTGTCTAAGGCTTGAGATCTACCAACTGCACCCGCCCTCTCGGTTCCGCATTGAACCGCAGCGCTCTGCAGGGTGCTGGTTCGGTGAGGGCCGCCCCTGCCCCCCTTCTCTCACTTCCTAACTCGCGCTTGCCTTGACTCTGCTCCTTTTCTTTTGATCTTGCATATGGAGTCTCTGTTCCCGCCGGCTTCTTTTTGCAGCTCCTTGTTCTCAGGAATCAGGACTTCCCATCGTTGAAGAATTTGCACCAACCGGCCCCCCCCTCCCACCGCACCAATACCAGGGCAAAACAAAACCTGCCTCTCTGCCTTTTTTTCTCCCTGAAGCTGTTTGGGGGCCCTTTCTGCAGAGTCCCCTTCGGATTAGATCTAAGGAGCAGGTGCTGGGCGTAGGGTGAGTTAGACTTTTAGCACCTTCAAAGAGAAACACCTAACTCCAGAAAATAAGCTATTTGTACAGGTTAGCTCAGGGAATGAGGCTTTGACCATTAAAAAAAGGAGAAAAAGGAAAAAACAAACTCACGTATCTATGGTCACTTTTTTTAGGGTGGTGGTGGGGGAGAATGCCCGGCGTTACTCCTGGCTCTGCATTCCTGGAGGGGGTGCCAGGGACCGAACCTGGGTCTCCCGCATACAAGGCAAACGCCCCACCCGCTGTACTATCACCCCGTCCCAGGAATTTGTGGTCTTAATGTGGTTGTTGGTCCTGCTTTTTGGGTCACACCCGGCAATGCTCAGGAGTTACTCCTGGCTCTGCACACAGGAATTACTCCTGGCGGTGCTCGGGAACCATATGGGATCCGGGGATCGAACCCGGGTTGGCCGGCACCCACCTTGCTTTCGCTCCAGCCCCTTAATGTTGTATTTGTGGGTGATGTAGAAATAGTCTCACCGTTGTTTTTTCTGTGACTACCATCCCAACAGAAATGATTGCATCTTCTAATACAAGACATTCAAATTCAATGCTGTCATTACTTTTGTTATTGCTAAACATTTTTCAGAGAGAAAGAGAACAATTTTAGGTTAACAATTGAACTGAGAGGACGTGACAAAGATGTTCCTTTTCCTCCCTGCCCCTCACCCCCCACACACTTCCATTCACAGCTACCCCCATTACCAACATCCTTCATCAGAAGGGGATGTTTTTCACCGGAAGTGTCTGAGTTTTGCTGGGACAAACCAGCAACCTGGACCTAACAGCAATCAGCTAATGTGGCCGCAAAGGTTCTGAAAGCAGAGACCACCTCGCCCACATCATGGAAGACAGGGCTCACGGCCCACCTGGCAAGAGGAAGCTCCCAGACCACATTCTGCTTCTCTGCATCAACCCCTGCAAGATAACAGGAGCCGACCAAGTGGCGGGAGTTCCACTGGTCTTGGTTCCCTTTTCCCAGCCCAAGACAGTTTAAGAATCCGGCTCATTCTCTCCCAGGGGCTCAGCTCTGCCCCAGCCTCACCAGAGGCAGGTAGGGTCTACCATGGCGCACCCCAATAAACTTCTATTTCCTTCACTTTTACTTGTCTCTGTCTGTCTGTGCCAGCTGAGTCACTGATCTATCAGAGTGAATGAACATTAGCACATTATAGTCACCCCAAACCAATTGCTTCCCTCCCTTCACTTCTTGTATAGCCTATGGATTTGAAAAATTGTATAATGCCGTGGACCCTCTCTCCCACTAAAGGGCGCAGTGCCTGTGCCCACTGGGTAGCCGGGTCATGATGGGTCTCACTGCCTCTTCCAGAAGGCCACGTCGGCACAGCAGCAGTCATCGTCTTCTCGTAGTGGGTTACTTTACTTCATGCATGTAAGAGCCCTTCATGCCTTTAATTCACCATTGTAAAATTTTTGTATTTATTTTTTGGCTTTGGGGGCTATAACTGGTCTGGTGATTTTTGTGGCTCCTGCCAACTTACTGTTGGGACAATGGAGGGCCTGGTGCAGGGCCTGGTGCAGGGGCCTGGTGCAGGGCCTGGTGTAGGGCCTAGTGCAGAGCCTGGTGCAGGACCTGGTGCAGGGTCTGGTGCAGAGCCCTGGTGCAGAGCCTGGTGCAGGGCCTGGTGCAGAGCCTGGTGCAGAGCCTGGTGCAGGGCCTGGTGCAGAGCCTGGTGCAGAGCCTGGTGCAGGACCTGGTGCAGGGTCTGGTGCAGGAGCCTGGTGCAGAGCCTGGTGCAGGGCCTGGTGCAGAGCCTGGTGCAGAGCCTGGTGCAGAGCCTGGTGCAGGGCCTGGTGCAGGGCCTGGTGCAGAGCCTGGTGCAGAGCCTGGTACAGGGCCTGGTGCAGAGCCTGGTGCAGGGCCTGGTGCAGGGCCTGGTGCAGGAGCCTGGTGCAGGGCCTGGTGCTTGTTCAGGTGATGCCAGGGAAACCGTGCAGTGCTGGGAATCCACCTGGGGTCCTGCACCCGAAGCCCTCCAGCCCATTGAATTATGGAGCCACAAGGTGCTGGGGATCAAGCTGGGGTCAGCCACTAGCTTGACCTCTGCCCCTAAGCCCTCCAGTGCTCTGTCCTGGGGCCTGCTTCTGTTGCTTTGATATGCACAGCACATTTTCTGCTTTAAGAGAGAAGCAAAGCAAGATTGTGCAGGCATCTGAGCCGGGAAGCAAATACCTACAATAAGCAGGAAAGGTTTTTTTCTGATTTTAAGAAAACATACAAGCATCAGTTTTCTTATACACCGAGCCATTCGTATGTTTGATCTATGTGAACTCATACTGTGTGAATCCAGGCTGAAACTCTGCGTGCTGGGTTGGGGGTCCCTGCACTGCCGGGAACAGACCCAGGCCCTGTGCGTGCCTGGCACGTGCTTCAGCCCTTGGGCTCCTCCTGCCTCATCAGTCTGCTCTAAACAAATTCAAGTGAAAAATGCGTCATCGCTCTCCTAGAACGGAGCAGCGTTGGGAGAGGAAGAGTGAAGTCGTTTAAAGCACGGTTTTGTGATGACAGATTTAATGCAATGAACTCCTGTGAAGTTTATTCCTCTGGGCCACTTTGTCTCTAGCTTGCAGAGACTCTGAATTTCTTCTTTTTTTTTTTAATTTAATTTTTTATTTTTTCAATTACAAAGATATGCAATTAAAAAGTTCATGTTTGGGTTTTGGTCATACAGTGTTCCAGCACCCATCCCGCCACCGGTGCCCATCTCCCACCACCAACGTCCCCGGTTCCCTCCCCCTCCCCCAGCCCTGCTCCATGGCAGGTTCTTTATTTCTTTCCCTTTCTCTCTCTTTCTCTTTTCCTTCCCCTCCAGACTATGGATTACAGAACATACATTAAAGGGTTGTCATGTGTATCTTTTTGCCTCTATTTAATGCTCAGTTCTAGGTTGGCATTAGTACCCTCGACAATTGTTAGCACACTGTTCCATTTTCTGTCTTACCTAGCCTCTGACTCCCACACGTTTGTGATCATTTCCACCTTTGACAAGACCTCCTGATATATGCTTCACTTGACCTTGGATATTGGTATCATAATATGTACATATATATTTATGTTATGCAGATAAATGCAGTCATTCTGTATCTGAGAGACTCTGAATTTCAGTGGTGGAGTGGAACCACAATGTTGTTCTTTTGGCTTTCAGATAATGAAGAGGAATTTACAGGCCGCTCCTTCCAAGAAGATAAATCTTCTTGATTTGTCACTATCATGCAATTGGGTTTTTTAGGGTGTGGGTTGTCTCCCCAGTGATGCTGTGGTGGCCTTAGGGCCCATTCTTGGTTATTCTTGCTCATATGGGGATGGACAGGCCACACATCTGTGTGTCCTAGTTTAGTCTAGGCCTAGTTTAGGTCCTAGTTTGGTACTAGAACCCTGTGGGGCTGGCAGCGTAAGTTTTGCAAGATTCTTTTTTTTCAGTTTTTCATGTTCTAGACAAAGATAGTTATTTTTTCACCAAACTTGGAAGCAAACTTCTGAGCTAGTTTGCAAATAAACTTCATCCATCAGACTTCCTGTTTCTCTCTCTGTATGTTGTCTAACTGTGGTAGAACCCCCAAAAAGAGTTTAACCAGAATCTCCACTCTGGATACACCTGGTCACTGTGGAGAATGAATCAAGCCCAGCAGCCTCCTGCTGGGTGTCTGAGCCCCCACTGTGTCCTTCCCAATAACCCCATTAGAGGATTTAGCCGGAAGCCCCTCTTATCCTAAGGTTTGTTCTTAGCAATTTTCTGCCTGCAAGCTACCAATCTAAAGTCTGTTTCTTGGCTTAAATTCACCCTCCTTCCCCTGTGCTTGGAGGTAAGCCCAGTCTCTTTCCCCAACCACACAAACCCATCTTAGTAGACCCCTTACTTTCAAAATGGCCTTCCCTGGGGAAAGCCTGTCTTCTAGTTTTTTAACAAGTGTCATGGAAACATTTCTGAGATGTCTCTCTCAATGGCATATAATTCAGGAGTATAAATTTTTTTTAATCACAGGAAACCAACTCTTTCTACCCCAAGCTGGTTTTCATATCTACAAACAGAGGATTAAGATGCTTTGTCTCTGAACTGGAGTGGAAGTACAGCAGGTTGTACACACTTGCCTTGTACACAGCTGGGCTCAATCTCCAACATCCTATATGGTTCCTCCCTGAGCATTACCAGGTGTGATTCCTGAGTATAGAGTCAGGAGTTACCCGAGTTCACATGTGGTCTCAGAGCGCGTGCGCCGCGTCAGCGCACAAGAAATAAAGATAGATAGATAGAGAGAGAGAGAGAGAGAGAGAGAGAGAGAGAGAGAGAGAGAGAGAGAGAGAGACTTTTGCTTCTGCTTCCACCTCACACTAGTACACTAATGTTTGCTGCTATATGCTCAGAAGTGTGGTGCCTGGCACGTAAGATTAGTCAGGAAATTCTTATAGGGTCAGAAAGGTACCCCCAAAGCTTGTTTTCTCTCCTTTCTGTCTCCTTTCTTTTGTGTCTTGGTGCTTTTTTATATCACATCATAACATCCTATCTGAAGGGGGTGGGACTCTTTCTTCCCGGTAACCCCCTTGGGGGGAGTGAGATTGTGCTACTTGGTCAGTCTTTAGTGGCTGGGGTGAGCAGCTCTCTGCAGAGCTCTCGGTCCTGCCTTCTGTCTGTCCAAAGACCAGAGGGCAACTGGTGTGGGTGCACAGGTTGAGACAGGTTGAGGACCCAGGAGAGCTGGGTCCTCTCCTGTCAGGAAAGAGAGAGAGAGAGAGCTGGTATAATGGTATAAAGAAACACATCTTTTTATATATATATATTATATAATATATATATATATTATATATATTTTTATATATATATATTATACCACCTTGAGTATACAATTACAAAGATGTTCATGTTTGGGTTTCAGTCATAGAGTGTTCCAGTACCCACCCCCTCCACCCACGCCCTTTCCCCACCACCAATGTCCCCCCAATTACCTCCCCTCCCCCATCCTACATCTACCTTTTTCTCTCTCTTTCTCTCTCTCTTCCTTCTCTTACACATTTTGTTGCAATATATACATTTAGAGGTTATCATGTATATCCCTTTGTTTACATTCAATGCTCAGTTCTAGGCTACTTTATTATTTTCAATGATTTTTAGCACACTGTTCCCTTCTCTGTCTTGCCTAACTTCTGATTCCCACACACTTGCTGTTGATTTCACCTGATCCATGTTTTGCCTGGCCTTCGATCCTTGGGTATTGGTATCATAATCACTGTCACTGTATCACTGTCTCCCCTTTGATCATCGATTTGCTCGAGTGGGCACCAGTAACATCTCCATATGTCCTGTCTCATGCTAGTAGAGCTCAAGGGCATCTGCTTGCTCCAGGAACATAAAGAGCCTCAATCCATTCCATGGGAATGAGGTCTATAATTGTTACCGGTATTTGGCATATCAAATATGACACTATACTTACCCATATACATAGATATCTATCTATAGTTATATCTATCTATAGATATTTATATATAGATATGGATAGCTATATATATTGATATACATTTATATCCCGCAAATAAATTCAGTCGTTCTATATCTGTCCTTTTTCCTCTGGCTAATTTCACTCAGCATGATCCTCTCCATGTCTATCCATTTATAAGCAAATTTCATAACCGTTTTCCCCTAACAGCTGCATAGTATTCCATTGTGTAGATGTACCAAAGTTTCTGTACAGATGACTGTGCAAAGCCAGTCGTCTGTTCTCCGGTACTCTGGTTGTTTCCAGATTCTGGCTATTGTGAATAGTACTGCTATGAACATAAAAGTGCAGATGGTGTTTGTGCTGTGTGTTTTTGGCTTCTGAGGTTATATTCCCAGGAGTGGTATGGTAGGGTCAATGGAAGCTCAATTTCTATTTTTTGGAGGAATGTCCATATTGTTTTCCAAAGCGGCTGTACCAGTCGACATTCCCACCAACAATGGATGAGAGTCACCAAAATCATGTAGGTGGGCCCCACGGGAGGCTTACGTGAGGTGGGAAGGGGAGAGAGATGGTTGCTGTCTCCCCAGCCGCCTCTGCTGCCTAGGATCCGCTGGGCAGGCTAAGGACTGATAAAGTCTGCGATGAGCCACTGCACAGCGTGGGAAGTGGCCTCCAAGCCACACCTGATGTCTCGGCATGAGATCTCTAGGCATGGGAATTGATCCCCACCACCCGAGATTTCTCAGGAAGCCACAGACTCAGGCTGGAGTGAGGAATTGCTCTTTGCAGGAAAGGAAACTCAGTCCGAGGCCTTACCTGGGGTTTCCTCAGGGTTCTTGTCTTCCTTGCCAAAAAAGAATTTTCAGGAGTCGATGAGTAGTGAAGTTTTACAGATTTTATTAGGGTTTTAGGATGGGGAAGGAGTAGGGAAAGAGAGAGAAACACACTCAAGGGAGAACGCGGGCTGCTCCAGAGGTGGAGAGCTAGCCCAGACTGATTTCAAAGGGGGCTTTTTATCCCTTTGGGCTGGAATGCTCTGGAATCTTCTGCTGGGCCATCAAAGGTTGATGGGACTAAGGGCTGTGTGGAAGAAGGTGGATCCAGCTTCCTCAGGGTCTGTTGTTGATTAATGGGTCCTATCAAGTTTTCATTCCTGGTTCCAAAAGGTGATAGCTTAATGGCAACAGTTCATTGCCATGCAGGAACCCCCGCCCCCAATGTCCCTCCCCTTTGCCTGCCTACATCAATAAAGCCCAAGAATTCTAACCATGGGAGAGTTGTAATGACTTAAAAGTAGCTATTTCCATTTACTTAGCAACTAATTCATTGAGAGGCACAGTAAATTCACCTAAAAAGCACATTTTTCCATCTAGCTTATAATTACGTGTGACCATAAATAGATTCCGCCACGGAGATTCACAGGGATGTGCTGTCTGACACTTCAGACTTTGTGGGCAAAAAAAAGCATGTACCCCACCCCCTCCCTTTTCATCTCCATCCTACTTTGTGGTTTTGACCAGAACCACTGTGGGCCTCGAGGCCACAGGGCCTGGGTGGGGGGGTGGAAACTGCTTCCGTGTTTGAATGCCAAGAGTCCACTGTAGAAGTTTTGATCTTCCAAGCTCTGGCTTTTGTCAGGTTCCTTTTGAACTTGAGTCTCACTGAGCTGAACTGACTCCAGCTGCTTTCATATGTACTTGTACTTGACCTGGCAGGAACAATTGAGGGGGTAAAAAACCCCAAAACCCACCTTGTGACTAAATTTCAACCTTGTCTCAAAGGCAAATCTCCTGTGACTGCTTTGGTCTAAGCTGGGAGTCTGTGGGGAACCTTGAACAATCTTTTGGCCTTTACCTACTGGTGATTCCCGACCTCTCTCCCTCAGCTCTTCAGCTCCTTTCAGTCTTCTGTGGGTTTGACCTCCTGCCTGGTGGCCCCGCAACTTACTTCCGTCTCCATCTAGTCTCACCACCAAACCCCAATGCTCCAGTCCTGCCTCCCTGCTCTTTGACTCTCAGTCTTCAGCAGCAGAAAGAGTGAAGGCAGCTCTGAAATCCCACAGAAATCACTCTCAGGCTATTCCAACCCTCTAACAGACACGCATTGGGCGCGCCCCCAGGGGTGACTGGCCTCTTAGATCCTGACTTGGTGTCTGGGGGGATTAGCTCCATGTGGGGGACTGATTTATGAGGGCAGCTGATCTCCAGAGGTCTCTGAGAGCCCATAAATTGAGGGGGAGGGGGTAGCCACCAGGCCTGGAGCCCCTGGGAACGTGATCCTTGACAGGCAGGCCTCAACCTGGAGGCTCTTCCTTTCCCAGTAATAACCTTAATCATCAGCTTAATTAGAGTCTCTTAGAGGTGATGATTACATGGTTCTCTGATGACAGCCCATCAGGGCTGAGGGCTAGCCACCCTGCTTCCTGGTGCTCTCACAGGGAGGCCTAGTGACAGTCAGTCACCTCAGAATCGGAGCAGGAGAGGAGTGTCCTCCTCTAAGTGTTGGTGCTAGCAGCCACCCTTTGTGTCTTTAGTCATCCTCCATTCAGGCCAGAGGGGGTATGTCCTAGAAGCAGGTGGTGTTGCCTTTCAGACCCTTTCTTTTTAATTTAATTTTTTTTTTTTTTTTTGGGGGGTCACACCCAGCAGTACTCAGGGGTTTCTCCTGGCTCTGCACTCAGGGATAACTCCTGGCGGTGCTCGGGGACCATATGGGATGCCGGGGATTGAACCCGCGCCAGCACAGGCCGCCGCCGTGCAAGGCAAACGCCCTACCACTGGGCTATGGCTCCGGCCCCAGACCCTTTCAAGGTAGTCATTGTTTCTCAAATCTGGGTCCTTGTAAAAGGCTCCAAGGACAGAACTTGTATCTGCTCACCAAAAGGTGGTGAAAATTGCTATTGTTTCTATGACAACTGATGGCCTTTTTTTTTTTCCATTTCCATTTCCTAAAAGCTGCTGCAATGATGGACAGCCACAGGTCGGAGAAATTTGCAAGGCAGCCACGGCCCTGCTAGGTTGCAGAAGCAACTGCACACAGCGGTTTGATTGTCTTCCCGGTGCGGCTCTTTGTCTCCATGTTCTGGTGCTGTGTTTGCAATGCAAGTCACATAGCTGTGGGAATCGTAGCTGCTAGGCTGAATGAAGAGAGACCCCAGCAATTTGTACACAATCTCATTTGAACTCTTGAATTTTGGAAGACAGTTTCGTTCTTTTTTTTCCCTAAAAAAAAGAAGTCCTCTGTTCTGCTTCTTGTGCTTAATGAGGCCTTTCAGAAAGGAAATTTAGCAGACAGCACAACAAGAGTTCCTCCCTGTAAACAATTACTTACTAAATTCTTCATCAGAATACAGTGATACCACAAACTTCATGTGGATTAAGGGTCTCTATGTTTATAATCCACAGTGTCAACCTCATAAGAACTCACTCTTCTCCTGGGGGTCGTAAACAGGAGCAACATTAAACACCACACTGCATTATATGAGGGAATGCGGAAAATTTAACTTTTGGAGGATAATAATTGCCTACCTAGTGAATGAGAGTGCTCCAGCCAGTGTGTCCCACTGTGTGAACTGACTCCTTAATGTCAGTGCAAAGTCTGGCAAATCTGTTAGATGGTTAGTATAGTCAAATCTGAACAAATGCCCAAAATGCATCAGCTGGGGCGGTGCGATAGCACAGCAGGTAGGGCATTTGCCTTGCAAGCAGCAACCAACCTGGGTTCGATCTCCGGCATCCCATATGGTCCCCTGAGCACTGCCAGGAGTAATTCCTGAGTGCAGAGCCAGGAGTAGTCCCTGAGCATTGCCACGAGTGCCCCCAAAAAAAAAAATGCATCCGCTTTCAGTGGCATGAGAATGCACTTCCAAATAGTGAAATAGAAGCTTAGTCTAAAACAGGACTGTATTAGCTGGAGTTCTGGTTATTATTTTCTCAATCTGCTGATATACCAAATGTCAGCCATGATGGGAGAGGGTCCTTGGTATTTTAAAACATTATATGCTGGGGCTGGAGCAATAGTACAGCTGGTAGGGCCCTTGCCTTGAACAGAGTTGACCTGGGTTCTGTCCTTGGCACCCTGCATGGTTGCCTCAGCCCTGCCTGGAGTAAGCCCTGAGCACTGCCAGATGCACTCCCTCACCAAAACCAAACAAAAAGCAAAAACAAAACAAAACAACAACCAAAGATATGACATGAGAGCTCTTATAGGCAAAATCTTTTAAGAATGACTATGTAAAGTCTTTCCCTGAGGGTAAAGAAGGTCTGAGAACATTTTGGAGACTGGTCATCTCAGACAAGTGAGGAGATTTTGAGAACTTGCAAGTGCTTTCTGAGTGGTAATGGAGAGCAGCATGTACAGAGACTTGGTACAAAGAGCCAAGTCCTGGATTCAAGATCATCCAAACTCAGTAGATAGAGAGGGAAGAGTTCTTGGCCTACTCAGGTCGCCAAGAACATTCTTGTCTACATAGTTAAGTGGGGCAGGGAAGAACAGTTTGGAAGGTGAATTGCAGACTGTGTGTGGCTACTATGGTGATGGTATATTATCCTCGTGGACCTGCTCCCTAAGGCACACTCCAATGTAACTGTGAATAAAGGTATCTGAATCTAGTTCGTGACTGACAGCGGGAATTGAAGACTTGGATGAGGGCACAAGAGATCCCGGAACCGGAAGCAGATCCCGGAACCGGAAGCACCTTGCCTTAGAGAGAGTTTCTTAATCATGGGCCATATGACACTCTTTGCGCCTTTGGGATGTACCAAGTGGGTGGGACACAGGTAAATATCTCAAGTGTGTATTGGGGAAGGGAGGAGGGTGTCACAATATGAGACTATAGGGGCCAATTGGTAGGACCAAGAGGTCACAGAAAGGAACAAAATTGGAAGCGGGTCCCTGTTGTAGAAAGGGCCCGGTTGGAAAAGACTGAGAAGCAACTCCTTAGACCTGCCTTTCCCAAAGGGTGCAATACTGCCCCCTGCTGGAGGATACAGGAATGACACAAGGAACTGGTGGTAGCCACAGGTGCCATTGCTAAGTTGCTTTCTATTTGTTTATTTTTCAGATGGTAGATTTCCAGGGGTTACCAACTATTTTTCTGCAAAGCGTATAGTAGGCTAATGACATATGGGAACCTCTGCTTACATTATCTCTCTGAGTTCTTCCATCTCTGATGTTCCCAGGTCTTGTAAAGCGAACAGTCTCAAACTCTTTGCACTGGCCTCTCTTGGAGCTGAGATGGTAAAAATAACAGCAGACAAGCAACACCTACAGCTGGCTGGAGAACTTGAGCCAAAGAATTTTCCCAGAAGCTTTATTTACTCCTGGTGTGCTGGCCACCTCCTGAGGAGATTGGTAACCGTTGGGTCCTTCAGAGTTCATTTTTGTACCTCAATATCTCTCCTGGGTCAAGTCTTCAGGCCTTTTTGTATATTCACACCCACTGACTTACCTACATTGTTTGGTCTTATGTCCTTTCTTACTCAGTTTATTCCATCTAAACCCAAGTGGAGACATGGCAAAAAGAAAAGATAGTTTCCTAAATAAAAATTACACCCTCTTCTTACATAAGAAGGAGCTGTCAGATTTCTCTCTCGTCATTTTGAATCTAAGTTTGGGTGCTCACTGCTGAAGGCCAGTTTTGAAGACAATAGCATTGATACTAAAAATAACAGCTTTTTTTTCAGGCACTAGCAATTTAAGAAGATGGCCTACTCAGGTCGCCAAGAACATTCTTGTCTGCATAGATAAGTGGGGCAGGGAAGAACAGTTTGGAAGGTGAATTGCAGACTGTGTGTGGCTACTATGGTGATGTTATATTATCCTCGTGGACCTGCTCCCTAAGGCACACTCCAATGTAACTGTGAGTAAAGGTATATGAAGAAGGTTTCTGCCTTCTCTAGGACAAGATTAAGGAGTACATTTTCAGACTAAATTTTCTGGTTTCTAATACTGAATTCAGCCCTTAATTTCTTGTGGTTCACTCTAATTTTTTCTTTGGAAGCATGTGAGGGATAAAGATCTACTGGTAAATTGTGAATGAGTGAGTGGAGGTAGTACTCTGAGTTTATTGCTACTCAGGTCACCAGAATTTAGGATAGGAGTGACTTGTGATTACTAATAATGCTGTTCTCCATTAGTAAAGGTTCAACTTCTGATCTCATCAAGATTTTGCGTAAGCAGTTTTAAGATTTTGAAGCTCTTCTAGCTCATTCAAGGTTATAGAGATCTTACAATTTTGAATGGTCTAGTCTGCTTACTTGGCAATCAGTCTTGGAATTTTTAATATTGTTGCAATGATAGATTTTTTTTGGTGGTGGGTGTGGCAGTCACACCCAGTGATGCTCAGAGTTTACACCTGGCTCTGGGCTCAGGAGGAACCATACAGGATGCCAGAGATTGAACCTGGGTTAGCCATGTGCAAGGCAAATGCTCTACCCACGGTACCATTTTAGTTTGTTTGTGGTTATACCTCTTGGCGTGCTCAGCAGATATTTTTGGCTTGTTGCTCAGAGATTGTTTTCAGCAGTACTCAGGAGACCACGCAGTGCGTTTGATCAGACCCGGGACCGCATACACGCACCCTAAGGACTCTACCACTGAGACACATCTCCAGCCACTAGAACTTATTTACTGGGGAGAGGACACACGAAAGTGGTGCTCAGGGACTGTGTCTGGCTCTGTGCTCAAGAAAGATCCCTGGTGGAACTTGGGGAAACATATATGTGATGCTGGGGATCAAAATGAGGTCAGCCTCATCCAAGGGCAGTGCCATACTTCTTGTACTATGTCTCTGGTTCCTAGAACTTTTATATGTATATATACACTTTTTGGTTAGGAATAACATGGCTGTGGGGTTTCCTTTGCCTGAGATATCTCTCTGCCTCTTTCCTCACCTCGAGCGTTCTGTAGCGTGACTGTTACTTGATTATTATTATATCAATAAGAGATGTTTGGTTTAATAAATGCCCTTTTAGTGTCAGCTTTGCAGTGGTAGACAAGTCAATAATGGTCGGGAGCTGCTGGGGGTCCCAACGATATCAGGAAATGAGTTCCCTTCTACCTCCGAAGTTGGCAGGGAATGGATGAAAATTCAGGAATCCAGCTTGGTTCCAAAATACTAATTCAATAATAAAACAAGCTCTGCCACTACAATCCAAAATAATGGGATTCCCTAGACCTCTAGCTTTAGGTTAGAACTTAGACCATATGTCGGGCCCAAGTAAAGTGGGTCCTAGACCTCAAGTCAGTCCCCTTATTTATCCAAAAGTAATCCTATTTTCAGGGAGGGTAATGTCAACAAAGACCAATGAATCAGCATCTAGATGTAGATGTAGAAGTAGGCCTAACTTGTTTCAGGTCTAAACAAATGATTATGCTAGCAACTAGTTCCTTTCTCAGAAATTATCTCATGTCAAAACACTGGAGACTGGTATAAAGAAATACATCTCAATGGATGTATATTCATGGGGAGAAATGCATCATAATTTAATGTTTCATGCTATTTAGATTGGTGCCCACAAGGTCATCTATTTTCTGCTCTGCACCAAGGTGATTCTGAGTGTCTTGTTTTCTGTTTATTGAAAAGGTCATGCTCGCCTGCTTGAGGGCAAACTAGCAAACTAGCATGATCCTTCAGTCAATCTAGAGTGATAGTCTTTATGTAGCCAGGGTGGTGGTCTCCTGGTAAATTTTAACTGTCCCACGTTGGGACCAGTGGGTATTAAGAGGAGTTGTGCCCAATCTAGATAACATTGAAATCACAGTAGAGATTAGAATAATGTTTCAGAAGTTACTGATTCAGACGTAACTGACTCAGAGTTGAAATGACTCTTCTAACTGCTGTACGGCTCCATCAGTGTTTCACAGAAGAGATTTTATTAGCATGAACCCTGTCTAAAGAACATGTAAATAGCTTAAATTGTAAGCATATTAAACAGCAAAGCTCCCAAGCTAGCTAGGCCTTGTCATCCAGCAAATAATCAATGGGACATATAGGTTCTAAGCATTAGAACCTTTAGTGGGCAGATTCTAAGACATTAGCAGGTTAGGATCCTCAGAATCAAAACTCATGGTTAGGTAGAAATTGATGGAAAAGTGACTCCTGAGCCTGCTGTTATGCCGCCCCCCCCCAAACGGGAACCATTTAAATACTTCACATTAGTTTCTTGCAGGATAGTGTGGGCTCCCCATGAACAGTTAATTAGGGGAGCAGGTTCATTATGGCAAAGTGGTTGAGTTTAGAACAAGCTAAATAAGAAGATTAAAATCATTTCAGAGGAAACATTTCATGGTATATTAATACATTGGCTGTAAATAATAAAAGATAATGAGAACATTAAATCCTAACAACAATATATTAACTGCAAGGAACTAATTTGTAAATGAGTGCTTTGCTGCTCTCTGAGATACATTTTCACTTGTTTAAAGGAGCACTGAGAATGGCCTCCAATGGGACACCTTTGCTAAGCTTTGAGTGGAGCTCTTTGAATAGTTGAACATTACAGGCTCATTACAATGTTTGGTCTTAGAATTCTTATTTGGGGGTGGTGGTGGTCCTTACCTGGCAGTGTTTAGGCCTTGTTCCTGCCTCTTTATTCTGGGATCCTTGGGGCAGGAGCGATAGCACAGTGGGTAGGGCATTTGCCTTGCATGCGGCTAACTTGGGTTTGATCCCTGGCTTCCCGTATAGTCCCTCAAGCTCCCCAGGAGGAATTCCTGAGTGCAGAGCCAGGAGTTACCCTGAGCATTGCCAGGTGTGACCAAAAGAGAGAAAAAAAATTCTGGGATTCTCAGAGATCTCTCCTGGTAGTGCTCAGGGTACCATACTGGGTGTCAAAATTAAACCTGGGTCGACTGTGTACTCTAGTCCCTGGTCTTGGATTCTTTAGGAATCCAAAGACATGGCCCAAGGGAAACAAGGAACATTAGTGTTTTATATTTGTTCTTGAAGAAATAACTCAGGCATTCCTTTAACTGAGATGAAAAAATTCACTAGATGCTTTTGACAGTCTGTTTTTGGTCTCACGCCTAAAGCTGGATTACAAATGCAAGAAATTTAGCAGTACCCATAGGTGAGTGTGGGACAGGGAGACAGTGGCAGTGGCATGTCTTAAGGTCTGTCTCATGCTCTCTTTGTGATCAGTGTCACCAAAAGTAGGAAAAACACTTTGGGGAGGGGAGTTGGGAACAGGTTGATGAGGCCCCAGATTCTTTTCTCAAGCTTAATTTGCTCCAGAAACTATCCCATTGTTCAAGAAAAAAAAAAAAAGCAGAGGGAGGCTGGCCCCGCCCCTCAGGAGTCAGAGAAATGTGGATTGAATTGAGCACAAGCTTTGTGCAAAATCTGGGTTCTGGGAACAATCTGGGAACAACGCTTTCTGGTTCCTGGAGCACCACTGGAAATGACCTCAAACCCAGAACAGGGAGTTAGTCCCATGTAGCTAAAAACAATCAAGATAAAAAGAAGAAAAGGAAAACAGGGATCCAGAAGGGGTAATGAAGAGACAAAATAAAGAACGCTGCACCATGGGGCCAGGCCTCACCACATTTTATAATGAGAACTTAGAGGCGTGGCGGTGCAGACTGACAAGTGAGAGCCAAGTTTTGTGAAATCTGGTGTTTCGATAAGGGAGATTTGTGCTTTCTTTGACATTTACCTTTTGAGTTTTTTATTGACCTCAAAACTGAGTTAAATTAATATTACTTAAATCAGTCCAGTTCTTTGCTCTGTTTGCTAAATATTTAATTGTATGGAAAGATAACTAGAGACATGAAAGTAAATGAATGATTCGCTTCAAATTGGTAGCAAAGCGGAAAAAAGCAGGGATGAGCAGCTATTTGCTTGAACTATGATATGTTCTTATCAGGGCCGAGCTCATTGTGTTGCCAGGATACATCTGGTCACTGCTGAAGGACATTGTTCTATGTACAATAAAGACACTTCACTTGGCTTGATTCATTGTGTGAAGTCCTAATAATCATATTATTTCTTTCTCCAATTCACAAAATTTTATAATTCATCATGAGTGTTTTACTTAATTAGTACAGATTAGAAAGTTGCTCTAGACTACAGATTTCCTCTTTGGTGATTACACATCCAGTTTCACTAAATCTTGGCAAGGATAAAACAATTACCTCAAGTTCATAAAAAGCCTCGCATTTCTGCCTATAATGTTCAGTAATTTCAGCATGACTGCCTTAATGTCCAATTACATATTTAAAAAACTAAACACACCTTAATATGCATTGATCAGTCTAGAAATGTACTAAAACCTTTTCCTAAAGCATCGGATCGGATGACAATCCCTTGGCTATGGATTACAAAACCTGAGATCACCAAGGGGTGGGGAGAGGTGGTGGCAAGGAAAAAGGAGGATGGAAGAGATGGACAGTGGAGGCAGTGGAGATTCTTGGACACTTGGGTGTTGGAAATACCTTGTACAGTCACAGTAACTGTGGACATCAAGAACCTAAACTGACACTACTGTAACCAGGCTACCTAAACAAATCACTTGACTTGATCACTTGACATCCCATTATTCATCGATTTGTTCCAGCTGGTGCCAGTAACATTTCCATATGACCCTATCACATGCCAGTGTAGCCCATTGGCATCTGCTTGCTTCAGGACTACGAAGAGCCTCAAACCGTTAATTCAGGGTCTTTTTTTTATTTTTATTTTTTTGCTTTTTGGGTCACACCCAGTATTGCTCAGGGGTTTCTCCTGGCTCTGCACTCAGGAATCACTCCTGGCGGTGCTCAGGGGACCACATGGGATGCCGGGATCGAACCCAGGCCGGCATGGGCCAGCCGCGTGCAAGGCAAACGCCCTTACCCGATGGGCTATCGCTCCGGGCCCCTCATTCAGGGTCTTGATGAAGAAGGCTGACCATCTCGTAGGTGGGCGGCTTCGTGATCTTTGACATCCCATGGGATCCAGTCGGTAATGGCCCTAGTCCAGCGGTCATCTCCAAATCGCATTGCATAAACAAATAATGATAATAATTAATAATAATAATGATAATACCAATACTAATACTAATACTAATACTAATCGGTTCACAGTCTTTTTTCTTTGCAAGTTAAACACATAGGCAAAAAGAATTGGGAATAGAACCAATACTTCCAAAACAATACTTTTCCTTCTCTTCCCTCCCTCCCTTCCCCTCCCTTACCCACCCTTTCCTTCCCTTCCCACTCCCTTTCTCCGCCTCTCCCCCTCATCTCACTTGCCCCCTTCCCTTTCCCTCCCTTTCCCTCCTCTCCTCACTTCCCTTCTCCCCCTCTCCCCCTCCTCTCTCTACACAGAAGTTCAGATGTTGATCTGTTCTATAATTAGATTTTTTTGCAATAAATTGCAGCTTCTTCTATGAGTCTTTCCTAAGAACCATATCACTGCAGGGGAGATGGAAGAGGTTCAGTGCATTGGGGCAGGGGTGGGGGGGGAAGCTGGCACTCTGGTAGAGGGTGTGGTGTTGGAATGCTCTATCATGAAACTGTCATTATCAGTGCTATAGAGCACGACATCTAACATAAAATAAACAGTATTAACTGTTTTTCTTTTTTAAAAATGTGCCTTAGTTCAGTATTTTTAAAATTAAATTCTTTGTTCAGTATTAAGCTATGACATATTTTACTTTCTCCCTCCCTATGAAAAGTAGAATATTCTGAGCCTGGAAAAATATCAGTACCATTTAGAATTCTAAATGTGAAATGTGAATATCATTAATACAGTAACAATTTTCTTCATAGTGTTTTGAAGTTAACATATCAGAAACAATTCTACTATTCTTCAGTTTGGTAACACTAATAAACAAGTGTCTGTTATTTAGAAGTAATTATGATTCCATCCATGTGTGATATTCAAATGAAGGAAAATAAGGAAATAAGCAGTTGCTGACAATCTTTAGTTCTTAATTAGAAGCAACAGCAAGTTTTTAGCTCTTAATTTTCATTCAATTCTTCTCATTGTATTGCTGCTATGTAATGATATTATAAAGTCATTGCATTTAGAGAATGTCACGTTTGACAGCACAGTACTTGGAGCTATGCAATCCTTTCCTCTGCCACTTTCAGAAGCAGTGCTATTAATCACAGAGTACATTTGCACTTGGCAGAAATAAAATGCTTTGAGATCCTGGATAAAAAACCATGTAGGAAATTACAGCGCATACTGTTCTTCCAAAGCTTTTGTAAGGAATATCTCTGACGAGAACTACTGGATTAATTTTACACCTATAGTCACTGACTTCACATAAAGCCACACTATATGAATGGAAAAGAACGTAGCAGTTGATTCTTGATATGACCAATGACTGCTAAAGTAATCTAGGGCTAGAACAAATCTAAATGAATTACTCACTCACCCCTGTCTAAATGAATTACTAAGACAGGGAAGATTGTCTTAATATCTAGGGACTCAGAAGAGAGAGATCTGAGTCAGAAATGTATAGAACTTGAAGTCTGGCAATGGCAATGGTTTCTTATACTACAAAAGTGGTAATGCTAATCTTAAGCAATGCACCCATTCTCTGACCTTCTGTGCTTGATCATACAAGATATATTGTAGCAAGATATGGTGATAGTATATGCTTCACATGTGGATGCAGTGAAGTGTGGATGCATCACTTCTGGATGCAGTGATAGTATATGCTTAACATGTGTGTGGCTCTAGGTTTGACCTCGTTGAGATATATCAAAGGAGATACATAGATAAACATACACATATACATATATACATATAGTATGTATATATACACACATGCATGCATATTCTCTACACAACAGTGTGAGAGTCATAATAGGGGCTTATTATATCTTCCTACAATCCTGTTAATCACACACTATTATGTCCCTTTGATAGATGAAGAATTTCTTCCTAGGCCCGTATTTGTCACTTGGAATGATTTGAACTTTCCTGCTGAGAGTTTTTTTCTTTTTGGGTCACACCCAGCAATGCTCAGGGGTTACTCCTGGTTCTGTAACTCTAATACTCCTGAGAGTACTGGGGACCTTATAGGATGCCAGAGATTGAGCCTGGGTCGCCTGCATGCAAGGCAAAAGCCCTTCCTGCTGGAGTATCTCTCTGGCCCCATGCAGAGTATTGTTAAATTAACCCTCCTTGAACTCTTTAGAAAAGTAAAGTATTTTATAGTTTTTCAGAGATTTGATATCATACAAATATCAAATCAGAGATTTTATTTCCTCCCTCCCTCCCTCCCTCCCTCCCTCCCTTCCTTCCTTCTTTTATTTCCTCCCTCCCTCCCTCCCTCCCTTCCTTCTTTTTTCCTCCCTCCCTCCCTCCCTCCCTCCCTCCCTCCCTCCCTCCCTTCCTTCCTTTCCTTTCCTTTCCTTCCTCCTTTCCTCCCTCCCTCCCTTCCTTCCTTTCCTTCCTTCCCTTCCTTCCTTCCTTCCTTCCTTCCTTCCTTCCTTCCTTCCTTCCTTCCTTCCTTCCTTCCTTCCTTCCTTCCTTCCTTCCTTCCTTCCTTCCTTCCTTCCTTCCTTCCTTCCTTCCTTCCTTCCTTCCTTCCTTCCTTCCTTCCTCCTTCCTTCCTTCCTTCCTCCTGACTTACAGTGTTTCTTTCCTTCACAAATTATTGTACTTCTTCTCTTCCTTCACTAGGGCTTTGTTTAGTTTTGGGGTGGTTTTAACTAGTTTCTTCGCCATTTATCACACCTTCCCTTATCTTTAGTTGAAATGTTTGCGGATCACAGTTGGGTTGTTGCTGGGAGTGGACAGGAATCTGGAAGATTCAGGACCTTTGTTCTTACAGCAGGTGTGCTTGGAGTGAAGTTGTCACACAACCATTCAGTCACATGGTTTGAGTATTTTGGGGGTTCGTGGGTTACATGCAGTCACTGGGAGCCACACTAGAGCTCTGTGAACTCCTTCCCAGACACACTGTGCATAGTCTGGACTGGTTGGAGCTGGACTGTCACCTGCACATACCTGAGAAAGGTGTCCAGGAGTGTTTTATCTCTTGGAGCTCCACTGGAACTCTGAAAACTCCTTAAAGTCTGTGCTGTGTAGTAAGGGGGACTGGGTTCTGGCAAATGGACCCAGTCTACAATTATTTTAGTGAACTTTAAGTTACTTGGTTGAAGTTATTGTGTCTACCTTGTTTCCAGTCCTGTAGTAACTATTCAGGCCACAAATAGGTTATACTGCACAGGCGTTGGGGAGAGAGCTCAAAGGGCAGCAGTATGTACTTTGCCCGCAGGGAGGCCTGGGTTTGGTCCTCAGCACCTCATGGCTCCCTATGCTATGTTCAGAATGTCTAAAAATAAATTGCACAAACTACTTTGTATAAGTAATAAGTATTGTGTACCTAACATATTCTTTACATGTGACCACTGATAACAGGCCCAACATTAGTAGCAGAAGGAAAAAGTCATGTTCTTGGCTTCACTTTATAGAAACTTGAATGTTTCTTTTTATTTTTTCAAATATTTGAACCTCAGTGTTTTGTAAATTGAGAGGGTTAGTCTCCAAATAAGAACAATTTTTTATTCTTCCACATACTTACAGTCACAGAACATTCCCATGAGTGACTTTTCTCATTGAGTACAGTAACAGTTGGGGAAATGTTTAATGGTGTTGCCAACCCATTCCCTTAAAATAACTGGATTCAGTTATCCCCCACGGTTTCCAGAACATTTATGAACCATTTATTACATTCCACAAAAAATATTTGTGGGAGCCATCCACAGCTATTTTGGGATAGTTTATCACAATATCAATGGCAGGAAGATAAAATATAGGTGAAATACTTTACAAACATTTTTTTTATTAAACACATTTATTAACCTATCTTTATGTTCTGTGTTCTGCTAGGTTCTTTAAAAAAGGAAGTTAACAGAAACAGATCTTGATACCCTCTAGAGCTTTTAGACTGGTGGGTGGCTGGACTTAAATGACTGTTTGAATTGATGGTCAGTTATAAACTAAATTCTCTGAAGGGTATGTGAGTTTCTGCAAATACATATCACCACGAGAGCCTGACTGACTGGGATGGCTTGGAATTTTTTGGCTGAAGCGATGTTTAAGTAGAAGCATAAAGAATGAGGCTGTTAATTTGGGAGGAATACGGAAACAGGGAGAGGAATAAAAAATTCTGCATGGAGACAGTGGTCGGTGCTAAAGTGGCAGAAAGATACTACAGACTGATTCCTGAGCTGGAGAGGAGAGAGAAGCACTTTGCTTGATGCTTGAAAGATTGGTCAGTGGCAAGACATGCAAAACTTTGTAGTCAGCCTGAAAGTTTTTATTACGTTTGTGGGTGTGGGGATAGGGTTTGGGTCATATCCAGTGGTGCTCCTGTCTTTGTGCTATGAGGTCATTCTTGGTGGTACTTGGTGCAGTCACACCTGTTGATGCTCAGGGGGTTACTCCTGGCCCTTCAGTCAGGGATCATTCCTGGTGGTGTTCGAGGGAACATCTGGGATGCTGGAAATTGAACCCTGGTGGGACTGTGAGCAAGACAAGTGTACAGCTTGCTGAACTATTTCCAACCCCAAAGGCGTTTTTTTTTGCTGTTTGGGGTCACACCAGGCAATGCTCAAGGGTTACTCCTGTCTCTGCACTGAGAAATTACTCCTGGTGTGCACGTGGAACATATGGGATGCTGGGATTGGACCTGGGTTGGCAGAGTGCCAGGCAAAAGCCCTGCCTGCTGTGTTATCCCTCTGGCACCCAAATGTATATTTTAATTGAAATATTGCATTGTATTATAACAGCAACATTATAAATGTACATCATTGAGATCAATAACTCAAGAGAGTATCTGGCTGTAAAGGTGGCAAAGCAACTAAACATTGTAGAATAAAAATATTATACAAATGGGATAAGAGCAGTAGAGGTAGTAAGTCAGGCACTTGCCTTGCACAGTCAGACTTGGTTTAATCCCCCAGCACCATGTAGGTCGCCTGAGCCTCTCCAGGAGTGATCCCCGAGCACAGAGCCAGGAGGAAGCCCTGAGAACCTCCAGGTATGACCTTCAAACCCCAAAAAATTAAAAAAAATATTTTTTTTCTTTTTTGGGTCACACCCGGTGATGCTCAGAGGTTACTCGTGGTTCTTCACTCAGGAATTACTCCTGGCTGTGCTCAGGGGACCATATGGGATGCCAGGGATTGAACCCAGGTCGGCGCATGCAAGGCAAACGTCCTACCTGCTGGACTATCACTCCGGTCCCTAAAAAATAAATTTTTAAAGGATGGGATACATTTGAACATAAATAATTGTTGATGAGAAGGATCACCATGCTGGAACACTGCATGCGTGAAGCACTGTTATGAACATCTTTGTAACTGTATATCTCACAGTGGTATAATAAAAAGGAGCATTTTTAATGATATCACAGAAAGAAACTTCTAGAGATGAGGACAGTGAAGATTCAAAATAAACATAAAAATAAACAAGAAGTAAAGAAAAGGAACACCCGCAACATCCTTCACCCTCCTATTTTTATTTCACTTCTCTACACTTTCATTAACATTCACTTTATCCAGATCTCACCCAAGGCAGAGTAGGACTAAGGTGAATTGGCTAATGATCAATTAGCCCTTCTAACAAATATTTTGTGGTTTTCGAAAGGATGCATGTTGCCTATTGCTTTTGAAATTGCATAGATGTGACAAATGATTAAAATGCTATGCTTATAATCACTGTCTTTAGTAATTTTATTAAAATAACAATCCTGCTGGTTGGAAAGAAATCAATTAAACACGAAACTTTATTGAAAGTTGTTATGAGGAGGAATAAAGGAGATAGAAAATTGTATAATTTAAAACACATTATATTTCAATCTTTCCTGTGGTTAGGATCCAACCTTCTGTGATAGGAAACCTGCACAGGATCCTAATTACTCTTGTGACCAGGTGTACAATTGAGCAAGAGCATTACTTGTGATTTCATTGCTGAACAATTTATCAGTTTCATACAGGGGTGAACCATTTTGTTTCTGAGACAACGGAATTGGCCTTTAAAGTGATAAATCCACTTATTTTGTCTTACACTAATATCAAAATTTGATTGATTTTCCAACTGTGATTCCCTATTAGTCATCCACCCACTTTAGGGGGATTTGCATATTAATCCCTAACTCTTTCCAGTTGAGGTTAATCCTTTCTACTAATAATCTTTGTGGAAAGGTTTTTAATTCTAAGAGAATTTCTTTTCTTCAACTTTTAAGTCGGAAAAATAAGTTGCAAAACAGAACTTCAGAAGCAAAAGTGTCCTGTCTTTCAGACGCTCTTCATTTTTATCACCAGGTCCCACAGTTCATTTGAAAAGAGCAGGCTAGGGATTGGGAGTTTGTACAGTGAGGAAGCTGCTTGCTCTGAATGCAGATAATCCTTGTTTGATTCCCAGCACTGCAAATGAGCTCTTGGGTTCTGCTAGGGGTCACTTCTGAGCAAACATTACAGAATATCTTCCAGGCACTGTCAGGTGTGGCCCAAACACCTCTACGCTTTAAAAAAAAACCAACAAATACAGGACTGCTGGAAACAATTTCGCCAGGAGACACCTGGTTTCATTTTCTTTCTACACTTCACCAACCATGAGATTCATTTCTACAGAGTTCATCAATTTTTTTTCTTTATTGTTGTCTCAAGCATTCAGTATTTCCCACCAAATAAAGTGACAGACTCTTCTTACCTTTGTCTTTTATTTGTTTTGGCACTGCACTTGCCCCCTACCTTTCTTTTTATTTTTGATGCTATAATGGCCTGAGATACTATTACCAATGGCAATGGCAATTGCTGTTAGATGGTTGCTGTGTTTCCTCCATTCCTTTTAGGTGACAGTAAAATCAGACAAGCAGCGAAGACTGCTGTCTACCTATTCTGGGCTCAGCTTCTGTTTCAGAGGTGAGGTAGGCAAATAGGTGAGCAATTGTAGGATTCCAACTTTATTGACTGCAGTAATGTGATACTAAGTGACAATATCACCCAGAACTCTGAGAAAGACAGAATCAATCTGTTTATGAGATGTTTCCATACTATTTTTGAAAAAGAATGAGCCAGACAACACTTTCTTTTTTCAACATTATTCCTACCAGCACACACAATGAATATGCAGAGGGGATCTAGTGAGGATCTAGATGATCACACACACACACACACACACACACACACACACACATGCTCTAGTGGAACTTCATCTTGATTCCAACTGTTAATGTTCTTTCATACTTCGCTTCTGTCATATCATATGTTGTCCTTAGACCTGGAATCTTATTTCCAGACTTTTCAGCCTGGTCTATGTTTATTCATTGTGATGTCATCAACACTGTCTTTGCCCACTCTGTGCTTCATAGTCTCCAACAGTTCTCTACATAGAGATTAGTTAGTAGCTATTGTCATTCTCTGAAGGTAGATGCCCAGGGGAAGGGGTAGAGATGGAAAGAAGTGGAAGAAATGTGCTATAGATTTGACTAGATTACTTTATCACATAAGATTCTCAATTGTGCCTGGTGGATTTAGATAGCTGGGTGGGGACTAGGTAGTTGGTGGTTGGTGTCTAGACTTTCCAAGCCAGAGATCTGGTTATGGTAGCAGCTATTAGGCTCTAAGTGTGATATTTAAATAATAAGCATGAATAAAACAAGAAGAATTGCTAGGTCACATTTAGATTTTCACCTAGATGCTCTGTTGAAATGCCTCCTGGATTCCTATTGATTTAAAAAATTAGTTTGGTAGTGTTTATCAAGGCTACTTTAGTTCAATGAATCTACCACTTAACTTTCTGCAGCATAACAAAGGGCGGATCAGTGAGTGTTCCTGCAGAGATTGGCTTACATCCCACTTTTGACATGAAATCTGGGCAACTGAAGCCAGCAATTCAGGTTGATTGACAGCTCATGAACAAAGCAATTATTTTCAGTATCTCTACTTTGTAATTACCTGAAAATTTGAAAATGGACAATTAGTTCCTAATTCTTTAGTCAATACCAAAATACCTTAGCATTTGAGCTAGGCTGAGTCTGGCACTGTTATTCTGGACCTTTTCAAACATTTCAGTTAACCTTTTGTATGGATGTGACTGAGATTAAATATAAAAAAGCTATCAAATATTTAAGCTTTATTTCTATCCAGGAATTTGGGCTTCTGTTTTCAAATTAAATAATTAATCTTAGCCTACTGAAGCATGAAATTAGGTAGGGGTGTTCCCTTGGCAATCAGTTTTGGGTAATAAATAAAATTAAGATATGATTTGAAAAGAACTCTCTGTTAGCCTTTTTTTTTTTTTTTTTTTGGGTCACACGGCGTGCTCAGGGGTTACCTGGCTCTCATCAGGTTTCCGGCGGTGCTCAGGGGACCTTGGGATGCCGGGGATCGCCCGGGCCCGGCCGCGCGGCAACGCTCCAGGCCTCCCCCACTGTTAGCCTTTGCCAGGCCAAATGAAGAAGGTCGGATCCACTTAGGAGGAAAGAAGCTTCCAGCAGGAACGGAAGTTCCTCCCCATAAGGCTGAAAGAAGACCTCCTCCCCGGAAGTTCCAAGCCCTCCACTTTATTTACGGTTGAGGGAGTGAGAGTTTGGGTTACATCTGGTGATGCTCAGGGTGGGGTTTCCTGACTGTGGTCAGGAGTGGGCCCTGGCAGTGCTCAAGGCGCTGTGCATGGTGCTAGGGATTAACCCTGCTTTCACTCCCTTGAAATGCCTTAGCCCCTGTACTTTTTATTCCCTCTGGCTCTTTAAAAACATCCTGGCAACGATTTATCAAGACAAAAAGCCTCCAAGACAGTGCAGCTCCGAGAAACATTATAAAGCCAATCTTGCAAAAGCAAGTAGCACTTCGCTTGCATTTCTGGAATCGTTACCATCACAATTTGGGATGTGTAATTCCTTTCTTTTTACTTTTCGATTTCCCCGCTTCTCTCTCATTTTCCATTTTCGTATTTTTGGGATAAAAATTCTTTGCTTCACTGTGACTTTTTCTGATCATCGTCTCTATGAACGTTAACAAGAAACCTGACCAAGAATCAGGACTGACTTCCATTTCCTGTGATGAACAAAACGGCTTCAGCCTGAGAACCTTGGTTCCCTGAAAACTCAGGTGGTGGGGACCTCTTCCCACACATGCGCAGGAGCCACATAGCTCAGACGCAGCCCTATCGCTGCCTTGGGTAGCGGATGGAAAAAAAGCTCTTCATGCCTAGGTTCTCCCGCAGACTTGATCATTAACATCCCACCCATTTCGGTGCAGACATGATCAATATTTCCTCCCAAGCATTTCAGTGCTGAGGTGTCAAAGCCAAACAGAACAGCAGTATTGTGTTGCTACCTCACCCCACTCCCTGGCACCCCATCTTCTCACCAGAGACACTATCAATCAGCAAGTTAAAAACTGGATTCCAGGGCGATTTCAACAGAGCTGGTGATTTTTCTCAAACGTGTTGGGGTATGGCCCATTTGGTAGATGTGGGAGAACAATCTTACTTGACTTCTTCACCTAATACAGGCACATTCTTTACATGTGGCAACTCATGATCCCAAAGACCCACCAGTAGGATTCTGTGGAGGGGAGAATAGGGCAATTCCTGGGAGTCAGACTTTTTGCATCTTACAAGTGTTTGAAGGTACTGTGACTATGTAGCCTGGAGCCTTCAGTCTTGTGTAGATTTCCAATACGGAACTCAGAGAATAGACGTTAAAGCACTATCTTCACAATGATAGACTTTTTTTTTTTTTTTTTTTTTTTTTTTGGGTCACACCCGGCAATACTTAGGGGTTTCTCCTGGCTCTGCACTCAGAAATTACTCCTGGCGGTGCTCGGGGACCATGTGGGATGCCGGGATTGAACCCAGGCCAACATGGGCCAGCCACGTAAGGCAAACGCCCTACCTGCTGGACTATCACTCCGGCCCCCACAATGATAAACCTTTTAAAATTAAGTTGGTTTAGTGAAAAGTTTATTACCTCGTAAGAGTTTTGGGCGGAGCGATAGCACAGCGGGTAGGGCGTTGCCTTGCAAGCAGCCGACCCAGGTTCGATCCCTGGCATCCCATATGGTCCCCTGAGTACCGCCAGGAGTGATTCTTGAGTGCAGAGCCAGGAGTAACCCCTGAGCATCACCAGGTGTGAACCCCCCAAAAAAAAAAGGCAAAAAAGAAAAGAGTTTTCAAATGTGGGGCCAGAGTGTTAGCTCTGCCGGGAGGGCGCTTGCCTTGCACGTGCCGACAAGGTTAGGTCCTGGGCATCCCATATGGTCCCCCGAGTTCTGCCAGGAGTAATTCCTGAGAGAAGAGCCAGGAGTAAGCCCTGAGCATCACCAGGTGTGACCTAAAAAGCAAGGAGCTTTCAAATGATAATCATTCAATGAAATGAAGGCATTTCCTTTGCCATACAATGTAAAGTTTTAGATATATTTTTCTGGGATTAGCAAAAACTGGCACTAACACTGCATACAGAAAGCTTGAACCCCATAAGCACTAAATGATGGAATTCATTGGAAGAAAATACATCACTTTTCTGACATTAATTACTGACTTGCAGCTTCCAATTATTAGTGTATGTGTCGCTTGTCAAGGCAAGCTCTGAATATCACAGTTGCTTTATGTGGCAATAATAATTTCTAACTTGACATATGCTTATGTGATTTTTATCTTTAGGTAAATAGTCTTTTGATTGCAATTTACTTTCCACATACCAATTTGAAAAAAACACCCTTAAAACAAATTTTATCTTTCCTCCCTGATGTTTTCTGTCTTTTACTATTTTTTTAAATGCCTTCCCTTTCTATCTAATCCTTGTGTCCCAGAAATTCACAGCGAAATCACACATTTATATTTCCAGAAGGTCCTTACTCTTCAATAAACAAAGTTGGGAATGAATGCAGCAAAGAATCACAGAGTGGTCATTCCCATCTTGGTGAGAGGGGAAATGGACCTGAATCTAGATTGATTTTTTAAAATGTGCTTTTTCTCTATGTTATTCATTAGAAGAGTATTTCATAAGGTTTATATACTTACACATTAAAAAAGAGTTGCTGCATCATAGTTTATTGAAAGAATTTTAGTTTGTCCTCTTCCTTTGATAAGACTTGATCTAACATCTGGAGCTAAAAACACTCAATGTGGGGCCAGAGTGGTAGCCCAGCGGGTAGGGCGTTTGCCTTGCACGTGGCCGGCCTTTGCCGGCCAAGGTTCGATCCCAGCATCCATATGGTCCCCTGAGCACTGCCAGGAGTAATTCCTGAGTGCAGAGCCAGGAGTAACCCCTGAGCATTGCCGGGTGTGACCCAAAAAGCAAAAAAAAAAAAAAAAAAAAAAAACCACTCAATGTATGTGAGAAATAACTTGTGCTGACAATGTGATTTCTCCTTGATGTTTGCTTGTTCTTCTTTCCTTGCTTTTAATTAGTTGTTTTGTTTTGGGATCATACCCAGTCGGTGGCGCTCAGGGCTTATTTCTGGTTCTATGCTCAGGGGGTCGCTATTGGCAGGGCTCAGGAGACTAAATATAGTGTGAGAGATTGAACCCAGACCACCCATGTACAAGACAGGTGACTTAGCCCCTATGATATCTCTCTGACTCTGTTCCTTCCTTTAAAAACTCTTCTTAAATATAGGGCCAGACCTGCTGGTAGTGGGGGTGAAGGCAAACAGTGCCAGGGATTGAAGCCGGGGCTTTAATACTTGCTACCATGTGCCCTATCACTTACTTAAGCTGTTTCCCAACTCTGTTTATTTGTTTTGATTTTGTTTTGGGGCCACATCAAGCACTTCTCAGAGTTTACTGCTAGCTCTATGTTCAGGGATCACTCCTGGTGAGCCTTCGGAGATTGTTTGGGGTGCTGGGGATTGAACCTGGGTCTGCTGCAGGCAAGCGGCACTGGACTATCTCCAATCCCCCATAAGTATGATTCTAAGGAGGAAGTGAGAAATTTAGGATGTTTCTTAGTTTCATTGCAGAAAGGTCAGTTTTATAAAAAATCAGAAAAAAGCTTATTTGGCATTTTATATATTTCATAATCAGTTATCTTTTTTGCAGTTTAAATAGATTGCATTAGTGACAGAGATACTGAGTAGAAAATTACATTTGAAAATAATGAGCACAATTAAGAGAACTGTGCCTGGAATACACAAAAGAAACAGATAGAATTTACACTACTGAATGGAAATCTCTAGCACTTAGAACGATCCTCCAAAAATGCATATGTGCTTTTCTTCATTAGAGCTACTTCTTAGACAAATTGATGACAAGCATATATCAGAGTTTATTTCATCTTGCAATAATGGAAAAGATTTTTGGAAAGCCCATTTTCAAATATTACTTCTTTGTAGGGATTTTTAATTGCTAGTTTATTTGAGAATAGTAAGGTAATAGACTCCTCATAAGATCCATGGTAGGTAGACAGGCAGGGGATGGGAATGCTCACTTCCAGAGGGAATCTTCTGGTTTGCTAATTTCTTTAATGTCAGCTCAACCTTGTTTAAATAAAAATATTTATTTTTAAAACAGTTCAAGTGTTGGTTCACAAGCATGTGCATGTACATGTTTTAAGGGCTCATTGTCACTATGCCCACTACCAACATGCCAATATCCTTCCACCACAGTACATTGGACCCTATCTAGCCTATCAATCCCTGTGACTGAAACCTCCCTGTGACTTCAGCAGCTCCTTCAAGGGGCAGTCAATCAAGAGACAAGATGACTGGTTGACGGATTAAGAAAGTACTTTAGAAATAATAAACCAGGGGTTGGTAGAAGGCAGACTCGTGTGTTAGAAAACCATCTTGCCTTAATGCTGAGAAGAATCTGTTTTCACAGTAAGAGAACCAGAAAGCTTATTTTTACACAGGAAGTGTGGCAAACTGGTGGGCACCAGGAGGGTCAGTGCTCCCTTGTGGACTGGTGCACTCAGGCAGACACAGGCGCATTTCCAATTCTACAGATTTCTGACTGGGGCTCTAGCCTGTACCTCATCTTCTTTGATTTTGTTTATTTTTGATTTTGTCTTTTTCTTTTTGGCCACACCTGGCTGTGCTCATGACTTACTCTTGGCTTTGTGCTTTGGGATCACTATTAGAGAGGCTTTGGGAACTATATATGATGACAGGGATTGAACTGGGGTGGGTCATGTGCAAGGCCAGAGACTTATCCTGTCTCTCAGGTGCTGTCACTTGTTTGACAGTACGACAAAATAGCTGAAAAATTTTAGTTGTGTTTTGTTTTGTCAACAGCCCTGTCCCCCATTTTCTTTGTTGTTTGTTTTTAACTCCAGCTCTAATATTTTTGGGGGAGTGGATTCACCCTCTTTGATAACCTCAGTTCTGTAGTCATAGTCTAAGCATTTGATTTTGTTTGTACTTTCTTTGTTCTTTACACAATATGTGAACGGTCTTATCTTTGATCTTTATATACATTGAGATTCACCTTTATCCTTTGACATATACCAAGTGACTTCCAATTCCACCTGTTGTCACATAAGGAAAAATTTTCCATTTTCTAATGACTGAGTAGTATTCCATTTTTGCATATATACCACATCAGAAAGAAATATTTCTGTTGGTTTGGGGGCTACACCCAAAGCTTGCAGACTATGCCTGGCTCATTACTCAGGGACAATGTGGTACCAAGGATTGAGCCTGGCACTCCTGTATGGGAATCATGGACTTCAGCCCTTTGCCCTGTGTCTCCAGTTCCAAAAGGAATCAGAAAATCTTCCAGTCACTGTTGTCAGGAATGCTGCAGTTTCCCACAGAGTGTTGTATTGTCACTTGTCTTCCCATTGTTCATCTATTTGCTTGAGCAGGCACCAGTAATGTCTCCATTCATTGGGAATGAGGTCCATTATTGTTAGTGTTTTTGGTGTATTAAATATACCTTGGGTAGCTTGCCAGGCTTTGCCATGGCTCTGGGTTCATCTCAGGGGGCCCAGTCTTTTCTATGTCAGACCATCAACCAGCCAGGGCCCACAGGGCAGAACCCTGGGTGTAGACAAGTCTGTTTCCTGTCTGCTACCTGCCTACACAGCCAGGCACTGCAGCCACACCTGCAACACCTGGCTTCAGTGGCTCATGTATATACATATATATAATACATATATATATATATATAAAATAAAATTCATATTTGCTTAAGTTTTGGTTTCATATTTGCCTGTTTAATTTTTTGTCTTTTTGTATCAAAACCAGCACTACTCAGGGATTACTCCTGGCTGTGCACTCAGGAGTGACTCTGGCAGAGCTTGGGAGTCCATATGGGATGTTGGGGATCAAACCCAGTTCATTCACATCAAGGCAAATGCCTATCACATTGCACTATTCTCCAGTCCCTGAGTTTTCATGTCAGGACCCTTGGCCAGGAAAATTTCAATCAGGACAAATTTCAATCAGGCTAACTTTAAACTGGGTAACACCAGAGATCAGAAGTTGCTAAAAGGCAGCTGAGTTAGGAAGACATGACATAACTATGGGATGCATTTGGAATATCCTTGAGATCGTCCTAGTATTGCTTTGTAACCTTGGTTACCTGGAAAAGTACTCCCAAAGTGCACATGTCCTTGAGGAGATCAACTCTGCTTTGCAAAATGACATGCTTGGGAATTTCTGCTTCTACTATAAAAATCCACTTTTGGTCAGGTCCAGCATTTAGAACAGAAGTTCCTCTGGTTCATGGATGAAATGAACTGAGTTCTTTGCCTCACAGCCTATGCAACTTGTTTTTTCACTGGTTTGCAGTGAGAATTTCTGCAGCACCCTTTTTATGATTCTCAGAGCTCTTTCCAGAAAGTTTAAATTCTTACAAGATCCACATCCCGTTGCTTTCATTTCCTACGAGTTGACTTCTTAGTATTTCTTGAAATGCCACCCATGCTCCAGGCTTAGGACTAAGTCCTGGTTGTTTCCTCTCCTTGGAATATGCGCACGCTGTGTATTTGCTTGACTTGCCCCTCATGTGGTTCTTGCGTCTGCTTAAATGTGACCCCATCTAGAGCTAGACGTGCCAGGTCTGTGTCCCATCTGCCACTCCCACCCCTCATCTGACACCACAACACCTATTGATCGTTTAGTGCTTGCCTTTCATAGTTCCCATCAGAACATAAACTTCCTAAGGGCAGGGCTTGGTTTCATTCAATAATTTATCCCAAGAGTTTAGAGCAGTGTCTGATTCATCATACATGCTATGGGCTCAATTGTGTCTCCCACATTTATTTTCTCATGTCTTAATCCCAAATTCCTCAGAATGCATTCTTTTTATAAAGTTATAGCAGAGGAAAATAAGACAAAATCACGGCATTAGGGTAACTTCTAATCCAATGTGACTGATGTCCGTAAGAGGACACTCAGGAGTAAAGGACATTTAGACAAAGACTGTAGAAGGAAGAAGATACGGCAGGGTAAATGACAGCCTTCCTTCCCTGACAATGAAGAGGCTCACAACAGATTCCTAGTTCAAATCTCTTCCCTCCCTTCTTCCTTCCCTCCTTCCTTCCCTTCTTCCTTCCCTCCCTCCCTCCATCCCTCTCCCTTCCTTCCTTTCTTCCTTCCTTCCTTCCTCCTTCTCTCTCTCCCTCCCTCCCTTCCTTCCTCCCTCCCTCCCTTCCCCCAATTTGTTTAGTTAAAAGGTCATAGTTGTGTTAAAGTTCACGTGTAAAGTTATGCTTCCACCACCAAGTGCAGATGATCTTCCACCATCATTCCCCACCATTGCACTTCTGGGCCAGTGTTAATTCCTCCATCCCACCCTCTCTTTCTTTTCATAAAATACATTTGACTGATTTTTTCTCTTCCCTTCCCTTTGTTGTTGTGGATAACTGGGAGTCACACATGTGTGGTTGCTGTGCACATACAGGTCACACTCTTTAGTTGTGGCACCACACTCATTCAGGTCATATTGCTCATGGGGGGTCACTGTGACACTTAACATGTGCTTTGGATGTGGGGGATTTATATTCTTCTTTACCTCAGCTTGCACATTTTTGTTTGTTTTAGAGCCATACCTGGCTGTGCTCTGAACTTACTCCTGGCTCTGTGCTAAGGGATCACTCTTGGTGGGGCTTGGGGGACCATGTGAGGTGCAGGGGATTGAACGCAGCTAGACTGTGTGGAATCAAGCAGCCTACTTGCTGTATTGTCTCTCTGACTGCAGTTTGCATTCCTCAATTTAGGTGTAGAGTTCAGGGTTGCACACACCAACTTCTAGTGGGCCAGAGATCACATAATCTGGTGCAGCACCGGGGGTGCCAGGGAGCAGAACTGCAGCTAAAGATACGGGGGGTGGGGACATCAGGGATTGTACTTGTGGTGAAACCCCTACTTGCAACGCTGTCACCTTTGGCTCCTTGGCTATCCCCTTAGCCTCAGCATCCTGATTTCTGATGAAATCCCCAGATTACTATGAAAGCAAATGTCTGTGGTCTAGACCACCCAGTCTGTGATAGTTTATAAATGCGCACAGAACATATGCTTAATAAGTGTTGATAAATGATAAGGAGCATTTTTGTCAAGTAGTAGTGATGTTGTACATTTATCTAAAATGCAGTCTAGATTAAGCTCAATAAAAGCTTAAATCTTAAGGGTAGAAGAGATAGCTCAAAGGGTGAGCACATGCTTTTATGTGAGAGGCTCCGGTTTCATCTCCTGCACCGAACTGTCCCCTAAGCAGTACTGATAGTGCCGAGACCCTAAGACAAAGATGGGAGTAGCTTCTGAAACTGCTGGCTATCCTCTCCACACCTCCAGCATACACACAAAGTAAAAAGAAAGGAAGAAAACAAGATAATGACTTGATGGCAGAGCGAGGAGAGCTTAGGTTCTGCATGTGTGAACTGTAATCCAACAGAGGCAGATCATTGTAGACATTTCTGTCTTGAAGGAAGTTCTTTTTCAGAAAGTTTGAGAACACAGTGCACTGCTATGTGGCAATAACCCAGCACCAACAAGGAAGAGAACTTATGGGTAAATAATGGGAATTTGATATGAAATAATGTCTCCATCATCATGGATAGCTGATGGGCAAAACTACTGTTTCTTGTCAGGCTTATAAGCTGTACATGGTGAAATCCTGCTGGGAAGGGAAGAGATTTTATTGGCTTTATCAAAAACTCTAACTGGGAGGAAACAGAGGTGGGTTGAAAATCCATAGCCCTGACATTGCAATTACAAAGGACTTCAATGAAGATGTACAGAGGAGTTGAGAGAGAGAATCCATAGGCAGCAGCATATTCACAAGACACAGGGGGAGAGAGTCTGGCTAAGAATGAATAGAAGAGAGTAGATGAATCAATAAGGCCAGAGTTACAAAACCTGCAGACAGGAATGCACCAAGAGGCCCAAAATGCTAAGGACAGAAAAGGTTCAATTTTGTTTTAACACATTGGATACATAAAAACAAGGATTGTTTAGGACCTGCATGAAACTTGCTTCTTAAAAAAGATGGTTTCATGCTAAGTGCTGATAAGATAGTGAATGTGAAATTGCTCAAGCCCTATTTTATTTTCATATTTTATACCTAACAAATCATTTAAAACTGGGTACCCTATACTGGAGAATACAAGGGTTAGGTTACTTGCCTTGCACTTGTGGTCAATCCTGGTTCCATCCCTGGCACCACATGATTCCTTGAGCACTGCTCAGTTGAGACCCTCACAGAAAGCCTGGAGTAGATCCTGTTCATCAGTGGGTATGACCCAACCCCAGCCCTCCCTCCTCCCCAAAGAAAATTGGAAAGCTCAAGCAACTAACATTAAAAAGAAATTGCAAGTGATATTTGGCCAAGATAGTAAATGAAGAATTGTTTATCCTGAGGTCAAATCCCATTTACAGATGAATTGCATCCCTGAGCTGGAAAAAGTCACAGAAGTGGGAATATAAACCAATATCAAGCATTTCTGAAGAGTAATGGTCACTGACAAAAATAAGCACATTTAGAGATGCACAATGTTGTATCAACATTCTCAAAAAGGAGAAAAGTTTAATTTCTAAAAATTATTCATGATTGTGCTAGCTATTTATTGCTATTGTCAAACAGAATGTTAAGCAGATGGCTTGTAATGAAAGAAGAGAAAAGTAGTCATCAGTAGTTGTCATTCATTGTCACTAGATTTTGTTATATGCATGTTCATAAGGGCCATATCACTAAAAAGTAATTCATGACAAATCAAGCTCATTTCTTTTGGAAACATTAGTAACTGGTGGATGGAGGGGCTGGGGAGCATCTGAGATGGATATGATCTTGATTTGTGTTTCATGTTTTTGTGACATTTTAATGACTACTAAGTCCTTTCCTCAAACACAGCTTGACTAGAAGTCAACGCATAGTCTTGCTCCAGACATTTTCCTACTTACATCATAGAGGGAACCCTAAACCACCTTTGCTCCATCATAAAGTCGCCTTAGTTTTTCTTGGATCTCTGCTCCTCTAGACCACATTGATGATGACTCACTACTCCCAACCATACACTAACTGTTGTCAGTTGCCTAAAAACACATCTGAGTGTCTTGAGAACTCTGTTGGCTCTCCAAGGTCCATAAGTCCAGTGTCTTGTATCTTCAGAGTCTCTTCTTGGTTTTCGTATTGCTTTCCAAAGCATTGTGTGAAAACACTGAATTCACTACAGTAAAATATTCATCACTTAAACATTTGAACACACGTCCCATGTCTGGCCTTCTTTTCTTCTTTTCTGCTTAGTAAATTATTGTGCTTATTTTGAAGCAAAACTAATGTCACCTGCATGAAGCTGTGAAAAGTTTCGCCCCTGGGAAAAGTTATACATTTCATTTTCTGTTCTTTGTTCTACATTTCTAAAAGCATATTCATTTTATATATATATATATATGTATATATATATATATATATATATATATATATTGTGTTTATGGATTACACCCAGCAATGCTCAGGGGTTATTCCTGGCTCTGCACTGAGGAACTACTCCTGGCAGGGCTTAGGGGACCATACAGGATGCTGAAGATTGAACCTAGGTTGACAGTGTGCAAGGCAAACGCCTTACCTGCTGTACTACCTCTCTGGTCCATCATAAATTTAGCCTTGTACTGTTGCAGGACTCCTCTAAGAACCTCTGCATCTGCCCTGGATTGCATCCTGCAGGTCACTTCGTCGATAGGGGGTAGTCTAAATGTGGTAGTTTATCTACCATGTATTCTATACTGGCTGGTATAAATATTCTCTCATGCTACCACAATCATTGTGGGACTAGCTAGATCTTACCAGCATATTTGCCTGGCCACGTTTGATCTCTAAGTAATTAGACCAGAGAGAAATGATGTTTGCCTCAAAGCAAGCAAGCATGGCTCCCTGATAACTCAAAGGCAACTAAAAATACAAAACTACCGGGAAGTAGACAAGACTCTTGTGAAGGTTTGGAGAAATATTTAACTGGCATTAGTATTAGTCTTTGGTACAGAGACATGCCATCTCAGAAACCCCTTCTCTACCTTATAAAGGCATTTCCAGGCAGATCTTGGCTCAAAACATTAGCATATAATAGGGCCTAGGTGAGGTGCTGGGAGAAATTACCTAAGGGCATTTGACCCTTCCTGCTTCCCATAATAGTGGGAGGTCTGAGTTGCAGGGGTATGAAACCAGCCTGCTTCCTCTCTCCTCTCTTTTTGGGGCTCTCCTTTTTGGGCTTGCACCCTTCTTGGGAGTCTTGTCTTTGTCTCCTTTCTATAGGGCCTTAACACGTGGTGGCCGCCATCTTGGCCTACATGTGGCTGGGGTTCTAGCTAGGAATCCTAAGCACAGGGTTTTGCCTATTGCTGATTTGTATGCCTGAACCTGTGATAAGTAAAGCCTTTAAAACTGCATCGGATTCCTGAGTCTTCATCCATTCCCCACCAGCTTCGGAGGTAGAAGGGAACTCGCTTCCTGTCACTGTCGGGGACCCTGGCGGCCCCGGACATTGTACTAATCAAATGATGGAGATGTGTCTTTATTCCTCCCATCCCACTAGTCATTCTACTGAGTCTTGAGAGATTGGATGGCATTTGGCAACTATATATATATTTTTTTTCTTTCCCTCTGTTACAAATACATGGCATAAGCAGATGTTCAAATAATGTTGAAAAATCAAGACAAGACTAAACATTAAGGATGAGAGACATTTTTACTGCCAATACAGAGATATATATGTCCATGACTTTCTCTTAGTAGAGGTAGATGAGAGTACAGAAATTTCTTTGTCTCTTGCTCTGATTTAATGCAGTTGAGGACTGCTTGTGAGAGATCCACTCATGAAGGTCACCTGGCCAGAGCCACAGGAAGACTCCAGAGAGGGCAGGTAGACAGAGGGTGCTGGCAATGAGTTTCAGGAAGTAATAAAACCAAGGCATGATCTAGAGAATTTAATTTGTCACCAGGTCTATGTAGCTGTAAATCCAGAAGACTGAACTCTCTATGCAGATGCGGGATTGGGACTTTATAAAATACTAGCTTGAGCTAGCAGCAGAAACAGAGGCACTACAATAAGGATTTAAGCCACTCTGACAAAGGTAAGCTTTCAGCACCCAGCAATGCAGGTGAGGTAGTCTTGAAGGCCAGCTGAGGCCTCAGACTTGGCTGTTTCCAGAGGCTGAGTTCCGCCTCTTTACCTCTCTTTGTCCTCTCCTTCTAGGTTAGCCTGTTTGCCAGTAACCTTCCCTGCCTTCATCCTCTGTGTCCTGAGTCTTGTTCTTTTCATGTCTTGAAAGCATAAGTTGGTAAGTTAGTGTTGCCCATGATATCTCAGTATTTACACCTTTTTATTTCTTTGATTTTTTTTCTATGTCTTTAACTTCAATGACTCTTTTCAAGGTCACTCCTAACATCATTTTCCCTTTCCCATGACATCTTCTTGATTTCTATCTTTTTCATTCTTGTCTCGAGACTGAAACATCATTTATTTTCAAGCTCTGGAAACAGTTTTACATCTCTGTTGTCCGAAGCTTCCAAGTTATTCTCACCAAAATTGCTTATATTCAAATGCACGTGATATGCCTAAAGGAATTAGAGGTTATATCATTGAGTTTTCTTTCTAGGAATTCTCTCTGATTTCCAGGACATTGTTTTAAGCTCAGAACTGTTACTTGAATGCCCTAAGTGATACTAGTGGCCAACCTGAGCACACTGTTGTCATTCTCAGTGCAGCACTGGTCATTTCAGGGTGACTTGTCCCAGTTCTCTATATACAAGTTTCTGTCATGGAGCAGAGCTGTTCTCCACTGCCAGTGACCCTACTGAGATATTTTCCTGAGCACCCAATGTCCTTTGATGTCCTCAAGGACTAGGTAGGTGATTGATTGTCTTCATCTACTTAGTCTTGAGGAGAAAACTTTCCCTCTCGTTAACTTCATTTCCTCCAAAATGTGAATGAAATCCTACATTTGTGACTAAGAAACACTTCTCTGGTGGCCTTAATGAGTGTAAGGTTATCTGACAAAGCTGGAGGGGCCAGGCCCTGGGGAATTCCCTGGCCCTAGCACAAGGACTAGGAGATTCACTACTTCCTCCTTCTATTTTAATATATTTATTTAAAGAACTTCATGTCCCTCTCTTTCTAGCATTTCTGCTTTCTATTTTCTGAAAGCAGTGGTCTTTCTGAGCATCTCTTACTTCTATTTGTGCTTTTATTTCTCAATATTTTAAATATAATTGCTGAGGAGTTAATTAAATCTGCCTACTTTAGACCTTCTCCCTGAGTTCCAGATACACATTTCTAGTTGTTTACTGACATGCCTGACAAAATGGCTTTTAGGAAATTTTAATTCAATGCTATTAGTACATACCCCCCCGCACTTTTTTTTTTGCCTTTTTGGGACACACCCAGTGGTGCTCAGGGGTTACTCCTGGCTCTGTACTCAGGAGTTACTCCTGGCCTTGCACAAGGAACCCTATGGGAAGCCCGGGATTGAACCTAGGTCAGCAGTGTACAAGACAAATGCCCTCCCTGCTGGACTTTTTGCTCTGGCCCTACATACTCCTTTTAGGCATGGACAATTTAGGTTGTATTAATCTTGAAATCTAGACCAGTGAAACTCCCTTGCTTAAACCGGTCTTTACATTCTGACTGATCCTGGTATTGGGGCTTTTGCATGCTGAGGCAGCTTTATTCTATATTTCTATAGAGGCAATTCCCTGCATTAAACAGGAGTTTTACTAAATCATCTTTAACACCTCCACTAGTTTTAAGAATAGGTGATTTCATAGTATAAAATGCTTAATGTTTTTCTTATACAGCTATATTACTTTGATTTAGCTGAAAGTCTTTATCACTTATATATGTTTTTAGACTGATGTTAAATTCTCTTTATGGATTTGTTTGAAGTGAGTGGGTTGTTACTTGCAGCTTGGATAGTTTCCAGCTTCGGTGGATTATCTAAGCTTTGATGATTTGTTTGGTAGCAGAAAACCTTCTGATTAGAACTGACAGAAACTGATGACTTTCTCGCTGATTGTTCCATTGTAATAGCATTTTCAGCTGGACACAGAACTGTCCTGTTTGACCTCTAAGCCTACTTGAAGTTAGGTGTGACCAAGTCCTAAATATGAGCCAACTGTGACCCGTGACATTTCTTGTGTTCTTAAAGGGATATGGGGTTGTCTTTCTTCCTGGCTCTTCTTCTCTCTGATGGCAGTAACAGAAGCAGATTTGGTGGCAGGGCATCTTGGAGGCAAATCCGACATTATGGATGGATCAGTGGCAAGGTGGGAGTCTGGAAGCTCAGAAGTTGAAATCTACCCTTATGAGCTTGTTTGTGAGAGAAAAAATGTCCAATCTTAGGTAAGCACTATTATTATAAATCTTCATCTTAATAATTAATTTAAGATGTCTAAAATGAAGCAGATTTACCTTCCCCCACTAACTTCAGTGGGTGGAATAAAAGTATTTAACTGAAGCACTTTATTTTCTCTGTCACAGTAGTAATTTCTCAATAGCTATGTACAGAATGTGGATGATATTGATGGCCCTCCAAGGAAGACCAGATTGAACAATAGAGAATTCAGTCCTATGGGTAGGGAAAGTAGCAAAGAAAGTGAACAGGTATTGAGTACTACTATATACCAAGTACTATGCCAAATATTTCTTATATTTTACCATTTTCTTTATTTAATCTCCAAGCTAATGATTACTGGTCGCAATGTTATGGAGACTTGGTGAGTTTTTCATGAGTCAATAGCTGTGGAATAAGAGTTTAATCTCAGGCCTTATCTCAAAACCTGATCTTTCATGATTCTAAGGTGGGAGTGGTGAGAGTGATGAATGTGGTGGGCACTTGCAGTGGGGTCATCAAGGGCTTCATCCATATATATGAAGGCCTCTTGGAGAAAAATACAAATGACTTCTCATTCAAAGTTGGACTGTTGGGATTTTTGTTTGCTGTTTTTTTTTTTCCAGCTGGAGACTGGATTCTTGTCATCAGAGTCAAGGCAATTGGATCTGTTCTTAGGTCCTGGCTCATGTTTGATGGATGGGGACCACTTTTAGGCACACCACTTAATTGGCTAGGACTCAACTATTCTGGTTGACTCATTCATATGTGCACAGAGAGAAAATTACGTTAGGAGACAGTATAAACCAAGATTCACCCAAATACCAGATTGAGGGAAAGATTCTTGAACAAGACTGAGGTCTCTTATGAGACCCTTATATTTTGTCCAAGTCAGGGAAGAAGCTTCCAGAAAATAGTGATAGTACATGAACGAGAAGCAATGGTAAAAGCTGGAAACCGGGTGGCCTGAGACACTGGGAATTAGGGGAAACTGCAGCAACCTGGAGGTGAATGTATGATGGACGAATGCTTGTATTTCTGGTACGGGTGCTGATAAAGGTTAATGTCCCTAAGAAAATAAGGCTTGTATTGGGATAATTACCTGAGCCTTAATTATTCCTAAGGCTGGGGGTGGGAGGGTTACTTGTAAAAAGTAGAAAATGCACAAATTGAGGCAAAAAGATACACATGACAACCTCTTAATGTATGTATTGTAATCCACAATATGGAAGGGAAGGAAAAGAGAGAAAGAGAGAAAGAGAGAGAGAGAGAGAGAGAGAGAGAGAGAGAGAGAGAGAGAGAGAGAGAGAGAGAGAAATTAATAAACCTGCCACAGAGGCAGGCTAGGGGGGGAGGGAATCGGGGACATTGGTGGAGGGAAATGGGGACTGGTGGAGGGATGGGTGCTGGAACAATGTATGACCGAAACCCAAATATGAACATCTTATAAAAAAAATGCACAAATTGAAAATGTTAGAAGCAGTTATTTTAACACGAACTATTTTTCCTTGATGAGACTAGTAAGCCCGAACCACCAATCACCAAATGATCAGCGATATTTAGGAAAGATTCTAGTTTGGAGAGTAGAGAGGGCAAAGGCAGAGAAGGAACAATCTCTGAGTACAAATGCACTCAGCAGTACATGACTAGCTGAGCACCAACATCTGCAGCCCAGGTTTCTGATTAGACCAAAGTCTTCAAGCCTGAGCTTTAGCTGCATATCATCACTGGAATTGCTGACTCGGGTATAGTTTAGAGTATTTTATAACATTGGGCTCTAGAAATATGTTCTAGAGCTTTATTAAAGCCAAGTTGGCCCAGGGGAGAAGAACTGTTAGAAGGATAAAAACAAAGTATCAGAGATGTCAGTCATGGAAACTGCTTCCTTTTTAACCTTCAGGAGACTTACCTAGTTTTTTTTTAAAGATTAAATTATTGGAGAATCTGAGTCAGGAATAGGTTGCATTTATATTTTGTGTGAATGACTAATATTATAATACCTCTAAATATTTCTTCTTGGCCTTTTTGTCAATTGGAAAAATCTTGCTCACATTTATTGGAGGGCAAGTTAATAAATTTTAATTTTCTAGGAAGAAATGATTCAGAGCAGATGAAATTTTCTTTTTTTTATTAATCAAAATATATCAATTTAATCACAACACCATACAATCATAAAATTTCATAACACCAGGGTTCAGGAAAAGGCTAATAAAAAGACAAAAAAATATATACAACAAGAATCAGAATGACACTAGACTTCTGAATAGCAAAAACTGAATATTAGTTAAGAAAAAAGAATACCATGAAAACCTCAAAGCATTACATCACAACACGTAATCTGGTCAAACTATAAAATATGATGGAAAGAAAAGATACATCTTCAGAATTGCATAAATATTTATTTTTCAGCAGATGAATTTTTCTAGTAAGATAGTCTGGTTCTACCCAACCCGATGCCATTTCCTTTTTAAAGGATAAAATGTCCTTTAGGGGCATGTGCAATGTTACCATGCCTAGGTTAGTATCAAGGTGTCCATATCCCCCCACAATAGGATATAAGATCCTTTAAACCTCTCTTCACTCTCCTTACCTGGGAAGATTCAGTTCTCTAGCCAGTATCTAATAGTTTGTTTTTCATGGGGCATTGTATATTCTCTAGCTTTATTTCTATATAAGCAAACTATGAGTTAGATAATCCTGTGTTCGTTTTTTCTCCTAACGTAGTTAACCTAGTACAACCTCCACTAGTTCCATTTGTGTTGCAGAAAAGTGAGATTTTATGCTAAAGCTGCGTAGTATTCAATATTTCAGTGTGTGTGTGTGTGTGTGTGTGTGTGTGTGTGTGTGTGTGTGTATCTATATATGCCATAATGACTTTATCCACTCAGGTCAGTGCGCACTAAGGTTGATGCAGGACTTGACAGTTAGAAAGTATGCAATGAACATAGCTGTGAGTATATCTTTTCAAATTGTTGCTTTGGGAGGATGCCTGGGATTTGAATCACTGGATCATATGGCAGTTGTATTTTGACCTTTAAAGAGTTCTCCCTATAGTTTTCTATAGAGGCTGGACCAGTTTGTGTCCCCCTCAGCAGTGAATGAGAGTTCCTTTATTCCTCCACATCCCCATCAGCACTTGTTGAAAAACCAATTCCTTTGAAAAGAATTTATGACTTTTTTTTTTTTTTTTTTTGCTTTTTTGGGTCACACCCGACAATGCTCAGGGGTTTCTCCTGGCTCTGCACTCAGGAATTACTCCTGGCGGTGCTCGAGGGACCATATGGGATGCCGGGATCGAACCCAAGCCAGCATGGGCCAGCCACGTGCAAGGCAAACGCCCTACCCGCTGGGCTATCGCTCCGGCCCGAGAATTTATGACTTTTTCACAAGAATATTTTGAAAATTATTTATACACTCAGTGATGCTGTCTTCTTAATTAACAAAGAAAAATCTTGGGGAAAAAAGTCAGCTTATTTTGATGTAAGAGTCCAAAAAATCTTTATTTTTTAATGTCTAAGTATGGATCATTGGAATCTTCCAGCCTCTGGTTTATTAAACTCTGAACTTTTGAACTATGATTTCAAGTGGTCTTGATGATACAGAACCTGCTGTCTAGTCCAAAGCTTAGACTATGGTCCATCTGTCCTTTATTCACGTGATCTATGGATCATTATAAAATAAATTTATATGATAACTAATATTCTTTGCATGTTTACTAAATGCCCAAAGCTATCTTTAATGCAAAGACAGTTGCGCAAAGGCTCTTAGATACAGTTCTTCAAAAGCAGCAGCTAATGATGATAGGACAGAGACGAGTCTATTGTGTTGTCTAACTTAACTTCAAAACTTATTACAATGGTGAACTAGCAGAAGGAATATTCTGGACTGCTTTGGAACTTTCATAAACACCAGCTTTTCTTCAACCAATGCTAGAACAGAAAAGAATCGAGAAGCCCAGAGGCAGAGATAAGTAAGGAACAAAAAAGATCAGGGGTCAAACAAAGAAGCGAGGAGCACCTAATGGTGATACCTGGTGGTCCACGAAGGACTTTGCAGAATGATTTGTGAGCTTCTCTTGCTGCCTTTGCCTGTAAACTTTCTGTTTACTGTGACTTGATTTAGCATCTGATGAAGCTTACTATTCACTATGGAAATTAAGTGCAAGGGCTTGGTGAAAGATGTTCCTTTTTTTGCCTTGAAGGAAGATAAACATGTAGTTTAATAGACCAAAACGTATGTATTGGAATCTTCAGAGGGTAAGCACACGGATACTCTCCGCCCTCTCCAAATAGATCTTGTGTATCTAAAGCCTTGCTCTCTGTTGCTATTAATTGCAGGTGACAGACTCTGACTTTCCGAGTGCTGCAGACTAGCAGGATCTGCAGCTTTTTAATCTGAAATTTTAGTGGGACAGGACCTGCCATCAGGAGGTTTAGCTCTGGTAGAGAGCAATATTTTTTTCTTTTTTTTTTCCTTTTTGGGTCACACCCAGCAATGCTCAGGGGTTACTCCTGGCTCTTCACTCAGGAATTACTCTTGGCATTGTTCGGGGGACCATATGGGATGCCGGGATTGAACCTGGGTTGGCCACATGCAAGGCGAACACCCTACCCCTGGACTATCTCTCTGGCCCCAGAAGAGCAACCTTTGGAATAGGTAGGATTCCTGTGAATCTCCAGACCTGAGCTTTCTCTCATTCTTCCCTCTGTCAGATCTGAATTGAACCAGGAAACCCTTCCTAGGCCAAGCAAACACAGAATTATTCAATGAACTCCTAAATTTCTGGATCATTCCACAGTACTCTCGAGTCCCAGTTGAACCTTACTCTAAAATGTAGCAAATCAGTTTTACTCCTTTTATTTTATTTTCTGGGGGATTTATTTATTGGGGCATACTGGACAGTACTTAGGGCTTACTCCTAGCTTTGTGCTCAGGCATCACTCCTAGTAGTACCCAGGGTACCAAATGTGGTGTCAGAGATTGAATTTGCGTAGGCTCTGTGCAAGGCAAAGCATCCTTCCCTCTGCATTATTGCTCAAGCCCCTTCCTCCATTTTCCGGTCTTTGCCCAGAGCCAAACATTGTATAAATCCCCTATGGGCTCTTCATGTGACCTAGAGAGTGACTGAACCCTTTGATTTGACACCCAGACACCTCTGCTGGCCCATTGTTTTATTCTGCTTTCCCTTATTCCTTGCTTCTCTTTTCTCTTTTTGTTTATTGTTCCACTATGGCAATTTCCCCACCAACCTCATTTCCAATTTGTGCAACACAGTCATTCATCAGTTGTTTTTTTTCTTTCTTTTAAAGCTTTGATTTACTTTTGTGTGTGGAGGAGGCAAAGGGGAAATGCAGGGCCTCCAACATTTGAGTCATGTTCTCTACTTCTCAGTCACATCCCTGGGTCCTCATCAGTTATTTTTGACAGTGTCAGATGCTGTGCTGGATCCTGAGGAATAAATGATGAGCAAGTCACAGTTCTTCTCTGTCTAAAAGAGCAGTTTGACTCCTAGATGATGACAGCAGAGGCTGGTAATCACAAAGACAGACATATGTATGAACGGAAAAGTATGGGTGGGTCTCTAACTCAGAGACCCATTTCACACAAGAAAAAACTTTCCAAATAGTGCTGGGGTCTCGATCTTCTCTCTGTGGTGCCTCAGGGCTCTTCTGGGCAGTCAGGGAGGCAGTGGTGTTGGGCACCAACCCCAGGATCTCATTCATTCTATGCATATGCTCAACCAGTTGTGCTTTATCCCAGCCCCAAGAAAAATTTTATTTAATTCTGTTTGGGGTCACACGTAGTGGTATTCAGGGGCTACTCCCAACTCAGTATTTGGGGATCTCTCCTAAAAGAGCTTAGGGCATGATTTGTTCTCGGGATTGAATCTGGGCCTCCTGACTGGAGAACATGTGCTCAACCCATTTAACTTCAACCCTTTCTCAAATTCAGAAAGAATTTCGAGTGATTGAAATAATGTATAGAAGATTCTAGATGGAGAGGAAGCATAGGAAGATTTGAGAATCAAACTAGGATTCTGTACTTCAGGGATTCTGAGCAATTGTGCTGTGCTAGAGAATAAGAACAATCAGAGAACAGTTAAAGAATGACATTGGGAGGGACACAGGGACCAAATCTTGAGTTCTTCATAAGTAGGATGAAGGCAGGATTTTCCTAAATGCAGACATTTTCAAGAGTGAAAGAAGTCTCATAATCCTGCTATATTGTGAATTAAAAAAAAAAGAACTTCCTCATTAGAAATGATTCGCATTGTCACCTTACTCAATGGGACAATGATGATTTTACACTCTTCATGCTGGAGAGTGCTGAGTTGGCAGCTTTGCTGCATCCGAAAAACCTTCTTGAGTTTGGAGACAGGTGCCCTCTTTATAGGGGTAGATGTCCCTGGGTAGATTTCCTTCAGGTCTGTGTTAGGCATGTGACCCGGGCACTGCCACAAATATTCTTTGACCTGGGATTTTGAATCCTGGTCATGAAACAGTATCTGAAAAGACATTTTCCATGGCCTCATCTTGTTTATGCTTTGCTTACCTTGACATGTGTCATAGATGTGTGCTGTGTGTTGATTCTCTAAAATTTCTGGGAGCCCTCTAGAGCCTCTGTTTCTGATGGAATAAGGCAGCCTTGTGGTGTCAACTTTGGGTACAGAAGTACCAATTAATTCAGTTCTGAAAATGAAAGGTACAGGACCAGGCTTATTTGGTCTGAACCATTCTGGCAGCTGTCGAGAATGTGGGAGAAATTTGAACATCCTAATCTTCTGCCAGCTAAGGTGAGGCACTGTAAAGACTGTTTGCAATATGCTGAACAATCATCGTCCTCACAGAGCACAAAAGAATAAGAGTGCCTCTTTACTATGCATCTTGGAGGCCTGGAGTGACCCCAGAAAATGACGTTGGCCAGAGGTGAACAATTGGCTCTCCGTGGTTACTTTTGGACAGTGACAGCGTGCAGCAGGGTGTTTGATCAAGGTCCGCAGGATGTTTGGCTTGAACTTTTCAAAGACCAGATTATGCTGGCCATAAAGAAAAGGCACAGCCCTGCCGTCTCCAGAGCTGCTCCTTATGTGAGTAGTAAATTCTCTTTAAGAAGCTCGAATGTTAAGCTGCACTAGGTAGGTATAAATAAAGATGCAGTTTTTATTTGATCTTTAAAGGTTTGGTTTAAAACAATTCAGTGTATGTTTTCTGCACTTGCCTTAATTAGCAGGGCCACTGACCCCATGTTTCTCATAGCTCTCCTTGCGGTCTGTGTCTTCCCTTTGTAATACATTAAAGTTTATGGCGCTAGCAGGGATTTGAAGCACCAGATTTAATCAATAGTCATTTCTCCTACATCAGCACTTTTTCCCAGTGCTGTGTATATTAAGCAGTATTTTAGTGCGTTCTCTGACCTTTACCTCCCAGACGGTACTTCCCAATTATAGCTTTTCCTGTTTGACCATGATATATATCTAAGGTCAAAGGGTATTAATAGCACTTGTGAATAAGTGCCCTCCCCCAGCCCCCAAGAATCACACAAAAAATCAAACATGCCTCAATGTGTGGAAATCAAGATGATCTGATTTGGGCAGAATTTGTTCTGATAGTCTATACTTTTTTTTATAGTACACAATCTTTTTATTTCTAATATTAAACCATCCTAAATTTGCTACTTGAGATTCTGGCTCACTCTGGGTGTAATTCTATTTGTGGGTATTCTAAGCCAGCAGTTATAAGGAAATCCACTTGGTTCCTTTTGCACTGATGTTTTCCTCTTGAAACTCTATGCTGATAACTCATGTGCTGTAGGTCACTAGCAAACTGGCTCATATTAGCAAAGTTGTTGAACTTAGGGGACCCACTTCTTGATTCTCTGATGGGACACTGTACCTGTCATTGCTCCCAGGCCTGTGAGTTATGCAAGTGTTCAACCCTGGTATCTGCATTCCAGAGGCTTCTATCTGCAGACTCTTTGATTTCTTTGAGTCAAATGGGAAAGAAACTCTTGGCGATAACAGATTTGTCAGCAAATTGCCTGTGTTTATTTCTAGAACAAATTTTCAGCATGAGTTGGATCTGGGGGTTTAGAAGATTTGCTCACTTTCAGCAGCACTAAAGGGAGAATTTTGCTTGTGGGTGTATCTCAAGTCCGTATTGCTCCACTTTGTCAGCAGCACCAATAACCTCCGTCTCTCCTTTCTCTCACTTCAACTCCCCATTTTTAATCTGAAACCAGCCTGATTCTTTCCTGGAGACCAGTCGTCCAATAAAATCATCTTTCACAATAAGACTCTCCTCTACCTTTCTCAGCCTCATTTTTAAAAGTACTGTCAATTACAGGATAGTGCAAAGCCTGGAGCTGGACTAGCAGAACCCAAAGCAACTTATTCTACCAAGAACATTTTCACAATTTTCTTCCCAGGACTGGTGGCTCTAGTGCCTTAATTGGAGTATACCATCACAGACATTTGTCCTAGAGTACCTGGGTGGAAATCAGGAATTCATGAAAAACAAAACAAATCAGGAAATGGAAGAAGAAACATCAGCTATTTTACTGTAAGTGTTGTTTTCTTAAACTCTAGACTTAGAATATTTTAATAAGGATAATATGAATAGTTTGTTGAGAAGATTCTGTGATAGCACATTTGACCTCCAGTGATATCAAAAACCCTGAAGACTCTGAAAGGCTGTAAGTTAATGAGTTCACCTGCTACTATATGCCTGAGAAAGGCACAAGACTCCAGGATCAGAGACAGTGACTTAAGCTACAACAAAAGCAGTAATAAGAGGTTTTATGATTATGCTGGTTACTGAGTACCACTGCCCACAAAGCAAAGCTCTGAGGACCAGGTAATGCCTGTATATGAAGTGGTTTTGTTGCAGAGAAAAAAAATGATCATAGGGACTCCAGTCTTTTTTTTTTTCACTATCCAGATTTTTTCTTATAATGGTCAGTAGTTTTTGATCTTTTTTCTGGCAGAAGCCAATTTCTTCATCTTTCAATTTTATACAAACATTCTTGAAAAACAATCTAGAGCTAAAACTTTGAGAGTCTCTATTTCAAGGTGAACCAGAACATAATAAACTCATTGAGAATTATCTCCTATATCCAGGCTGATAAGATTAGTGAATTGTAGGTGTCTTAATTAGCAGAAAACTTAAAGCAATATCAGCATACAGTAAGTGCTCAGTAAAATGGTAGTTACTATGAACTAAACATTTATTAAACATTTAGTGAACAGTTTAGAACCTACTTCAGAGCCTGGTACACATTTTGAATGTAAAAACATATTGAAAATTAAACCAAGCAAAGAGAATATGTGATCATCAGGTTTTAGGAACACACAGCCACACTGATATATATACACACTGTAATGATCATTGTAGGTGTAACAAACTGGGGTGACTGATGGGGAATGGGGGGTGGTAATGTCAGACTACTAGAATTCACCATTGAATGTACACATAGAGACTTACATAATAAGCCATAAATATCTGTATGGCAAGCCACGATGTGTAGGAGGAGAGAGAGAAAAATACAGAGAGAGAAAAAGAGAGAGAAAGAGAAAAGGTGCCTGCTATAGAGGCAGGCTGGGGGGTGGGTTGGAGGGAGTGTGGGGATATTGGTTATGGGAATGGGGCACTGGTGGAGGGATGGGTCTTGGAATACTGTATGATGGAGACCCAATTATGAACATCTTTGTAATTGTATATCTCACGGGGGTATAATAAAAAATTAAAAAAACAGGAGCTGGAGTGATAGCACAGTGGGTAGGGCGTTTGCCTTGCACACCGGCGACCTGGGTTCAATCCCGGCATCCCATATGGTCCCTTGAGCACTGCCAGGAGTGATTCCTGCGTGCAGAGCCAGGAGTAACCCCTGAACATTGCCGGGTGTGACCCAAAAAAGCAAAACAAAAAAAAGTTGAAAAAAATAAAACACTCAACACCTTTTTCTCATTAAAATTTTATTTATTAAAATAGTAAAAAAAAACAATTGATTTTGTATTACAAACAACTGTGAGAAAGAGATACTTTCTCTCTCACATTCTCTGAAAACCAACCCAGATATTTACAACAGATATTTGTATACAGGTCTCCATGAAAGAATGGATGTGAGACTTGTCAGTCACATTATAAAAGGAAACCTGGCCCAGCGCATAGTCCAGGTAAACGCCAATCGCCGTGGGCTTGTCCTTCAGATCTAGAGGTACAGCTCCAGACCCAACCTCCTGGTGGTCGCCATCCTGCAGCTCGACTGCCCAGCGTCTGTTCGGACGTCCCAGAGGCCGCTGCTCCTTGCTGGAGGGGGCGTCTGTGCACACCCCCACGCCCACTAGGGCTTGTCGCTCACTTGCACCTCCCAGTAGTGCTGGCCAGAAGCAAAACTTCCGCGGCCCAGGACCTCCAGCTCAGCGGTGCCTTCCCATCTCTTGGGGTTGCCTTCCACGCAGAGCCTTTTCCTCACGCATATCACAGACTTGAGATCCTCGGACACGCCGCAGATTAGGGTGAGCCACCTGGGGATCCAGGCTCACGTGCTCCCGGAATTTCTGGGTTATGTTGCTCAGCTCCATGCAGCGCGGAGGGAGGCTTTGGTGGACCCGCCTGCAGTGCAGGGGCTGCAGGGCCAGCGGCTCCAGGCCCTCACAGCGCTGCTGCAGGCCCCTCACCTCCCCCAGCACCACCGCCTCGGGCATCACTCTCCTCTCCGCCACCTCCCCAGGAGGCCTTTCAGCATGGCAATGTGGTCAGAGTAGGCAGCCTCGTTGGCTTCCAGCTGCTGTTGGAAGCGCTTCTCTTCCCTCCCCAGCTGCGGAGAGCTGCGCCCTGCTCCCCTCCACCAACTCATTGAGCTGCTCAATTTCGAAGTTAACCAACGCCTCTGCTGGCGCATCTCTTTCAGCTGCAGGTGGTTTTTGTCTTGGGGGACAGCGAGCTTTTGCATCTGGGCCAACCGCTCCTTTAGAGGCCCCATGTAGCCACGGAACCTCTGTCTGTAATGAGACGCGGCTTCCCCCACGCGGTGGCCCTGGTGGGCAGGGCACTGGGCGCAGAGGGGACACACCAGCTTTCCCTCATCCTCACAGAAGAGGCTCCGGACCTGCTTGTGCTCCTCACACCAGCGCTCCTTCTTCTGCGTCAGCTCGCCGCTCCCGGAGCTGTGGAGGAGCTTGGCTAACTCCACCAGCCTTCCCAGCTGGGGGTTGGCATTGACGCACTTCTCCTGGCTGGGCTGCCGGCACACTGGGCAGGGGAAGGAGTCCTGTAGATCCTTCCACGACATCTGGAGGCAAGAGGCACAGAAGTTGTGTCCACAGTTGATGGTGACAGGGTTATTGAAGTAGTCCAGGCAGACGGAACAGATGACCTCCGCCTGCATTTTCGCCAGGGCTGCCGACACCTCCATCTTCAGGTGTGGGGAGTGCAGAACCCGATCGCCTGGTCTCTGCAAGCTGCTGGTCACAGTGTGTTGCAGTCAGGTGCAGCAGAAGGCTGGTCTAATTCAGCAACTCTGCTCCAGGACTCTGTCAGAATGGTGCAGTGCAGACGAGCCCGGAGGATGGAGGGTCTGCCCTGGTGGGGTCAGCAATGCTGGTCACCAGCTGACTCTCCTTGCATAGATATTGGGGTCAGCTCGGAACGCTGTCCACTCCTCGGTGACCACACTTCGGTTGTGAGCACTGTGTTATATACTCCGGAGGGTGGGGTTTAGAGACCCGCCCTAGAAACCCCCATTTTGTGCTGAGATAGGGTGGGTCTGATAAGCGGATTTGCAGAGGTGTGAGCGACTCAGCACAACACTTTTTATTCTTTTTCTTTTTTTTTCTTTTTGGGTCACACCGGCAATGCTCAGGAGTTACTTTTGGCTCGCACATGAATTACTCCTGGCAGTGCTCAGGGAGACCATATGGGATGCCGAGGATCAAACCTGGGTCAGCGGCAAGCAAGGCAAACACCCTTCCCGCTGTGCTATCGCTCCGGCCCCCAACACTTTTCTACTTAGATAAAGCTACATGTGCAGGGAGCCTGTGTTAATATTCAAAATCTAGTTTTCACAGCAAAGTTCCTTTCTCATTTGTCTTCATGTGCTTCAAAACCATCCTTGTTGAGGTCAACAAGGATAGATATACTAATCTCTTTTTAAAAATGTATTATAATGAAGAGATCAGCTTGCCAATAATGGATCGAAATGATAATCTGATGGCAGAACTGAGTATGGAAAGTAGACAAGTAAATATACATGATAGCCCCTCAGAAATACTGAACTCTTGGGCTTGGAGAAATAGAGAGCAGGTACTTGACTGATGGAAGCCTGAGGTCAGGGTAAGGTGAAAGGCCTGAGCACCAAAGGGTGTGGCCCCAAACAAAACAAACAAAACACGACTGTGGTAGAAGTCACTAGCCAGGAAGTGTACCTGGACACACAAATTGTCTTTTAAGAGTCTGTAGTGCTGCAATATGAGACCTTTGAAAAAATGTTTTCATTACCATGTAAAATCATCCCCTGATTGGCAGCCAAATGGCAATGGCAGTGAGGTTGGTGCTGGAACATTGCACGGATAAAACTCAATTTTGAATAACTTTGTAAATGACTGGTGTCTTTCATCGATCTCCTACAAGACCACATCAGTCAGTGTGGGGAAAACCCCTGCTCTGCTGAACCCTAGAAAGCAATTATCTGATAGATAATAATTTTAGGATTTTTCTTATTCCCCTTGCTAAGAGTAGACACAATATGCAAAGAAAGAAATTGAGTAATATTGCATTCCGGACCTTTTATGAAATTACTTAAAATAAACCTCAGTGCCAGATGCATTTGAGTTTAAGTGTAAAGAGGGGTCAAAGGTAAGTGGTCATTCAATCATCTCTTGGAGGACACTCCATCAACATGGATAATTGTCCCTATTTCATGTTTGTTTTTAAGCCACACACAGCTCTATATTTGTTGTCACTTCCTGCAGCACTTGGGGATCATGCAGTGCTGGAATTGGATCTCGGATACCCTAAAATGTGTATCGCTTTTCTTTCCCAGAGTATTTTGTATATAGTATCACTGTATCACTGTCTTCCCATTCATCATCGATTTGCTCGAGTGGGTACCAGTAACATCTCCATATGTCCTGCCTCATATGGAGTACTAGTGTAGCCCAAGGGCCTCTGTTTGCTCCAGGAACATAAAGAGCCTCAAACCATTCCATCAGGTCATGGGAATGAGGTCTATAATTGTTACTGGTATTTGGCATATCAAATACGACACAGGTAGCTTGCCAGGCTCTGCTGAGCAGGTGGCATACTCTTCTAGTCACCTCTGCCTCTGATCTCAAGCATTTATTAATGAACTGCTAGACTGCAAGTAGCTGCACAAGCTGGGCTGTAATCAGCTCTTCTGCTGGGTGGAGTTCTGATGAGACAGGAGTCTGGATGTGGAAAATGGCGGCCCTCATGGAGTCGGGGTCGTCTGACTTGTTGAGAGGCTCTGCTGGGGTGGCGGGCCAGGGCTAGAACCCACCATCCTCTCAGGCGCCTAGTGAGCAGCTGAGCAAAGGGAGAGCCAGTTGCAGCTCTGCCCCATGTCATAAAGTTCTATGACAGTTGTGAATTCACTCCTTCTTATTTTTATCATTTCTTAAATTATGATAATTCACATGGAGAAAAGGGATAGATGAAATTCAACAGATGTGTAACTGTCTTGGCCCTTTTTCTGCTTTTCTGAATCTCACATGCTTTTAAATGACTCCTCACTCATTGGTTAACATTTATCTAGAAACCTTTATAGATGTTCCACTACAATGTGTTCTGCAGGCACCTGTCAACAATACACATAAACAGCAAGTCACATACCCAGTGTTTTTAAGACAAGAGAGCCAAGAGCATACACAAAGAACACATACTACTTCAAAGATTAATGGTAGAATAAAGAATCATAATCCTGAGCCGGAGTGATAGTCTGGTAGGGTATGGTGTTTGCCTTACATATGGCTGACCAGGGTTTGATCCCTGGCACACTATATGGTTCCCAGAGCACCACCAGGAGTAATTCCTGAGCGCAGAGCTAGGAGTAACTTTTGAGCATTGATAGGTGTGAGCCAAAAAAAATCATAATTCTTAAGTTTAAATGATAACTTGATGACTTGAGAGCTGCTACTAGCTCTCCCTGTGCCCAGCAGCTCATGAGGCGCCTGGGAGGGGATGGCAGGTTCTAGCCCTGGCCCGCTACCCCAGCAGAGCCTCACAACAAGCCAGATGACCCCCACTCCATGAGGGCCTCCATTTTCTACATCCGGACTTCTTCCTCGTCAGAACTCCACCCAGCAGACCAGACTATCACAGCCTGGCTCATTGAGATTCACCCTGCAGCAGTCATTTTTAATCTGGCCCAGGTAAGCTTATCCAGAGACTCACAGACAAGGGGCAGAGCTGCTACTGGCTCTCCCTGTGCCCAGCCACTCATGAGGCACCCAGGAGGGATGGCAGGGTCTAGCCCTGGCCCGCCACCCCAGCAGAGCCTCACAACAACTAGATGACCCCCCACACTCCATGAGGGCCTCCATTTTCCACATCCAGACTTCCCCCTCGTCAGAACTCCACCCAGCAGACCAGCCTATCACAGCCTATCAGCCGGCTCGCGCGGCCGCATCAGTAAATGCTGGATTTAGAGATGACTACAAGAGTATGCTACCCGTGCACGGCAGAGCCTGGCAAGCCACCCGTGTCATATTTGATATGCCAAATACCAGTAACAATTATTGACCTTATTCCCATGACCTGATGGAATGGTTTGAGGCTCTTTATGTCCTGGAGCAAGCAGGTGACCTTGGGCTCTACTTGCATGAGATAGCTCATATGGAGATGTTACTGGTGCCCGCTCGAGCAAATCGATGATGAACGGGAAGACAGTGATACAGTGATACAGTGATACTTGATGACTTGACATCCCGTTATTCATTGATTTGCTCGAGCAGGTGCCAGTAACATTTCCATTTGACCCTATCACGTGCCAGTGTAGCCCAATGGCATCTGGTTGCTTCAGGAATACAAGGAGGCCTCAAACTGTTTGTTCTGGGTCTTGACAAAGAAGTCTGACCATCTTGTAGGTGGGCGGCCATGTGATCTTTTGACATCCTGTTGGATCCAGTTGGTAATGGCTCTAGTCCAGCAGTCGTCTCCAAATCACATTACATGTGCAGCCCATCTGATTTTCAGTGCCTTGGCAAATGAGACAGCATCCCTGAGTCTGGATTGGTGACAGAGGTCGGAACTCCGGTTCCTTTTCTCACTTGAGTGAGGCATGATGTTCCAAGTATAGCTCTTTCGATTCCTCTTTGGGAGATGCAAATACCATCTTTTGACATCCCTTGGGATCCAGTCAGTAATGGCTCTAGTCCAGTGGTTGTCTCCAAATCGCATTACATGTCCAGCCCATCTGATTTTCAATGCCTTGGCAAACAAGACAGCGCCCTGACTCTGGAAGAGCTATGGAGGTTGGAACTCCGATTCCTTCTTTCACTTGAGTGAGGCATGATATTCCAAGCATAGCCCTTTCGAGTCCTCTTTGGGAGACCTTAATAGCATTCTCATCCAGCTTTCCTAGGGCCCAGGTCTCTGAGGCATATGTTGATGCAGGGAGAATGGTGGAGTTGAAGAGATGTGCCCTGAGCCAGAGGTTGTCTTTTTTAGCTATTTCTTTGATTGTTTTGAAGGCATTCCATGCCGCTCTCTTCCTCCTGCGCAGCTCAAGTTTTAGGTCATTCATCATGTTGACTTCTCGACCTAGGTACACATAACTGCTGCATTCAGAGATGTTTGTTCCATTGAGAGTGAATGGGGCCTCTGGAACTAGTTCATTTTTCATGAGCATAGTTTTGTTGAGATTCAGCTGTAGTCCTATCTTTCCACATTCTGGTCAAAGTCAGCCAGAATTTGTGCTGCTTTTTTGATGTTATTAGAACGATGTCATCAGTGAAGCAGAGGTGGTGTAGTTGCCGACCATCTATCTTCACTCCCATTCCTTCCCATTCTAATTGTTACATAATGTTCTCGAGGGTGATGCTGAAGAATTTTGGTGAAATGCTATCACCCTGCCTAACCCCTCTTTTGACATCGATGATCACTTCTTTGTAGAATGGTGAGATCCTGGGGGTGAATTCGTAATACAGCTCATGAAGGATCTTGAAGTATTGGGTTTGAACACCCTGTTTGGCTAGGGCTTCCATGACTGCTTCAGTCTCCACAGAATCAAAGACTTTCTTTAAATCAATGAACGTGAGACATAGCAGCATCTTGAACTTCCTACAAACTTAAATGAGCTTGGTTATTGTGTGGATAAGGTCAATTGTGCTGAATCCTTTTTGGAAGCCAGCTTGCTTGTATGGTTGTCCTTCATCTAATGTTCTGCCAATCCTGTGCAGGATGAGTCGAATGAACAGCTTGTAGATGACAGACAACAGGCAGATTGGTAATAGTTGCCAATGTTGTGGATGTCTCCCTTTTTTGAAAAGTAGAAC